>JAZKJV010001154.1:391648-812611 GCA_037367405.1 Ottelia alismoides | reverse complement strand
TCTATACTTCAGCAATGATGGCTAAGGCTTCAGCTCTGGACAACTCGGTGCTGGCGGATCTGGCCTCTAAAAAGTCTGAGTGAATGCGACCGAATCTGCATGGGAGAATGAGAACTCTTGTTTACAATCTAAATCTTGTGAAGGCTATTCTGCTGATGTGTCTCTACTATGCGCGGGATCAGTCTCCACCCTAGCTGTAGGCTTTGTGGAAGTCAGACACGGTATCAAATCATCAAACTCTGCACAGTCTATATCTGACTCTGAGGTATCTGTATCAGTATCACAAGAAAAATCTGCCTCACGATCGGGAATCAGCTCGGCTGCCTGAGATGTATCCTGGACAGGAATGCGCTCTCCAAACTCTCCTCTGTTGGCGTATGTGCATCAAAGAACTCTGAAGGTGAGAGGATGGCATGTGCTGTTGGGTCTGCCCAAACTGTCTCGTTATCTGTAATCACAAAATCGCAGTCCTGGTGGATGTCTCGCCCTGCCTCTGTCATCTGCTCTGAATCTGAATGCGGCTCTGAGCAAGTGGAATCTCTGGCTCTAGTCTCCTCGATCGTCTCTATTTGTATACTCTCGCCCTTGACGTGAAAGTATACCTTCTCGCTATCATAATCGGACACTGCCTTGGCTTTGGCCAAGAACGGGCATCCTAGAATGATGGGGGTATCGGTCACGGACTCAGGGATCTCCATGTCCAACACAACGAAGTCCACGGGGAATTTCAGACCCTGAATCATGACGACAACGTTCTTCAGCAACCCCTTCGGCCTCTTGACAGATCGATCAACAAACTGAAGGATCGCCCTGCTCTGTCATAGAGGGACTAACTCGAAGTGGTCGAGTAAGGCTGCCGGAAGTAGGTTGATCGAAGACCCGCTGTCTAATAGAGTACGATCGAACCTCTGCTCTTGAATGTGGCATCTGACATACGGGGCTCCTGCATCTGGCCTCTTGGCTGGCAAACGGTTCTGGATCGCAAAGCATGTGGCGCGAGTGAGCACATGGATCTCTGACTAATGGTTCCGCCTCTTCCTCCGAACTGTGGTCCTATCTCTGAGGGATCTCTAGAAGAGGGGTATGTGCTCCAAGGCCTCCTTTAGAGTCAACTGTATGTGAAATCGATCCATCATCTGCTGGATGAACTCTAACTGGTGGGATTTTTTCTAATTTTCTTTTTTTAGGCCCCTTAGCCAAGCAGAGTGCTTGGGGGAAAGAAGACGACTGTGTCCTTCTCAGCTAAAGGACTAGGATCGGGTCTGGGCTGCTCAGACAAAGCAGAATCCACACATACATCATCAATCAACATAGGTGGATCTAAAATAACAAATCCTTTCCTTTATTCACAGAAGTGTCCTGAGGTACATGAACTGAATGAAAAACAACAGGACTAGCAGAACTAGAAATGGTGGCCTCAGCACCACCCTCGGCATCTGGACTCACGGCATCAGTACCGCGTTCTGTCTCAGCAATTGGTATGGTGACATCAATACCACCTCCTCCATCTGATGAAGCGATGACCTCAGTACTGTCGATTGGATCAACGTCCGCGGTAGCATCAACACCACCGTCATCATCATGTGTATGAGCGGCATCAGCACCGCTCTCCTCCTCGTCTGGCGCTCCTTAAGTGGCGCGGGGTTGTCGCTCAGACAAGGCATCGCCTGCTGGCATCCTACCGCTCCTAAGTGTAACAAAATCAGCATCAAACATATATGCAGTAATATCTCCAAGGGAATCACTAGGAGTGGTGGTCTCTGTGAACTCTACCTGCTCAGACTTCCTCTTGAGGTTGTTCGGGTTTGGCTTTATTTGGGCAGGAATGGAGGCCTTCCCCTTCACAATCTCTTTCATCTCCTGTCTGATCTCGTCCATCTCCATCTGAAAGTAGCCTGCTGATCGGAGATGAGGCGGGCTAGATCATCTAAGGCGGGGTTCTCATAGGCGGGCCCATGAGAACTTGACGGGTGGCCTCACTGGTAATGAGGTTGCTATTGCTGGTGAGAGAGGTAAGGGGTTGATACTGCTGGGAGTGATACTGCTGAGGCTGCTGAGGCTGCCTCTAAGGCTGTCCCTGGTGATAGGGACGAGAACCATGTTGCTGCTGCTGGGATGGCTGTTGGTGTGACGGGAACTGGGGTTGCTGCTGGTGACTATCTCGTTGCTGGTCGTACTGGCCACCCTGAACTGGAGGTTGTTGCTGGGAACTGGTGCCTCCGGCCGACCAACGGAATCCGAGATGGTCTCGTCGGATACCGGGTTAAGTTCGGTCGTACGATATCCCGTTGACATCCATCAACGGCTCCTGCTCGTTAGTGGGTGGTGGAAGTACTGCCAGGGGCTGGTCAGGCTGATACACCACCATCTGGCTGTCTGGAGATAGTGGTGGTTGCACGTACTGCTGCTGCAGCTACTGCTGATACTACTCCGCCTGAATATGGTGGACCTGTCGGTACTGAGCAGAGGGCTGGGTCATGCTACTGCTGCTGCCTGAATATGCCTGTGACCTAAGACGGGGCTGAGAAGCCGTATGTGCCTCCTGGAGACACATGATCTGTGTCTTTAGGTCACTCAGCGTCTGTGCCATCTGATCTATCTGTGTCATACCCTGGCACTGGTTCTTCTCGTTCAACTCGATCCGGTCCAACTTTTTGCTGATAATGCCAATGTCGGCGGATGTCGACTCTGCTTGTGTTGTTGCCGCTGACGAAGTAGAGGGACCGACATCGACCTGTGCTATCCTATGATAGGACACGGCCTGTGGCTGGGGCATCCCTTGTGTATAGAGGCAGGTATGTGACATCACCGTGTAGTTCTCGGCCATCTCCTCGTAGATGGCCCATACATGGTCCTCATCTTTGGCGAAATATGATCCTCCACATGATGCATTCACCAACTCCTGTAGCTCTGGTGTAAGTCCACAGAAAAAGCTCTGAACTAGGTTCGGCTTTGAGATATCGTAGTGCGGGCATATGTCTGTAAGCTCCATGAAGCGATGCCATGCCTCGTGAAACTGCTCATTAGGGAGCATGGAAAAATTGCTGATCAGGACCCTCGTTGCATTGGTCCGGCCGAGTGGGTAATACTTGTTGAGGTACTCGGTCCCGGAGCTGCTCACATGTTGTCACAAATCTCCCTAAGTGCTTCAGCCAGTTGGATGCTCTATCAACGAGGGAGAAGGGAAATGCCATCATCTGAATGGTGTCCTCATCCACCTGGCGATCGTGGACGGTTCTGCAGATCATCTCGAACTCCTGGAGATAAAGATGTGGCTCCTCGGTGGCGAGTCCGTGAAAGCGAGGAAGGAGCTGAATCATATGTGGCGGGAACTTGAAGTCTCCCGCGATGGCCGGCAGAACAATCCATCTATGGGTAAGAGTTGCACTAGGGTTGTGCAACTCTCTCATCGGGCATGCTCCTGCTGCTGGCTGGACTGGCTGCTCTCCCTCAGGAATGTCTGATCCATTCCCTCCACCGGGTCTGCGCTGCTCTCTCTCGGCTCTCATCCGCTCCATCTCCTCCCGGCGCATCTCGACCATGAAAGCTTCATGATCTATAATCTGTTGCCGCATCATCTCGAGAAAAGCTAACATGGTGTTGTTGATCGCACCATGATCCAAAACATATGTCTGCTCCTGTCTGGGGCCCTTGGTGCGGTCCTCGCTGCTGGCCATGGTCTCTGTAAAGGAAAAGGAACCAAAATCAGGTGCCAAAATATCATCTGACTGCTGCTCTCTCTGATCTGGGACCTCAGGACTAACAGTAGAAGGGTGGTGTGGGGGAACATGATGGAAGCGAACTCGGGTTCTGAGAGCGGGTCTCGGCTCTCACGAACCAACCTAGATGAGCGGGCTGGAGTGCTCGAAAGCGGTGCAATCAGATGCTGCCTAAGGGACCTCCGACCCATCATCTTGATCTGGCGAGTCAGGCGGATGAGATCTGGAAAGCAAACAGGATGGTCAAGCAATACCCCTA
The DNA here is from genome assembly GCA_037367405.1 of Ottelia alismoides. Classification (NCBI taxonomy): domain Eukaryota; kingdom Viridiplantae; phylum Streptophyta; class Magnoliopsida; order Alismatales; family Hydrocharitaceae; genus Ottelia; species Ottelia alismoides. The sequence goes on along the minus strand of JAZKJV010001154.1, from coordinate 808,633 downwards.
ATTCACCAACGCACACGAGCTGATGACCGTAAGAGTCCGGTCTTTTATATTGTCATTTTTATTTTGGTGATAAGACAGTCTATCAGAGTGATTAACGAGCTGTTAGGAATCCAATGCCCTCAAGAGACTGTCCTGATCCCAAAGTAGATCTTTCCCAGCCAGTACAAGTCACAGACCATTTACCGGCTACCCGATCAGCTTGCTCTGTTAAGGATATCGCGACCTGCTTTACCGGAGATCAGAGCGATCCTTACTAGAGAACGACAAGCCCAGAAGCAGTAGTATGAAGAGGGGTCAGATGTGGCTCTAGCCTAGTGTACGGGTCACTCTCTTGTCCAATCAAACCATCCAAGGAGGGGATTACTCTCCCAATGCAAATTTTTTTGTGAAGTGGTTTTTAAGTCCAATTTGCTTTAGCAGTCCCAATTGTAGGGTTTCTCTTTTTAGGTATTTTTCAAATAAAAATAATCGCCTAACGAATTTTTCGGTTCTCCTGATTTTATTAAGTCCAGAAATCAGGGGGAGAAGACGAAAAAGCCAATGCACGGTAAAATCAATGTTGCATGCTGAGTAAGAATGCGTACCTTTCCTCCATCTCTCTACATGCAATATGATCCATGCATAATTGAAAGACAGAAAGTAAATCTAGCCTAAATGATGCAGCGAAGAAAACGACCATAATAGGAATTTCTACATGAAAAGAACGGGAGCTAACAGGTCAACGGGAGGGGTTGGAGTCCGGTCTCTGATGCCGATCAGTGTCCTCCACAACGGATCCTGTCAGCGCTGTATACGACCTCTAGCGGCACGTGACCCCTCGAGTGACCAGGTTAGCTTTTTCTTATTAATTAATTAATTAGGTCCAATTAAACGGTCTATAAGAACATGTAGTCTAATTAGGCTGGGATCCTAATCAATTACGTCGCAGATCAATAAAAACTCCTAAGCTAAGGCCAAATCCTTGGGAAACAAAATAAAAAGAAAAGCCGAATAAACCAAAATCGGCGAAAAACTCGGTGGGGTCCCCCGAGCACACCGGTACTCGACGAAACAAACCCGGGCAATCCACAAGTCTGAGAGTTTTGGTCCTGGTATTATTACAATAATAATGATCTGAAAATAAAAACTAAGTCTAAACTAAGCTAAACTCCCGAACACTGCTGCTCCCTTCCTCGCGCTCTCCTGCGGCTCTGTACAGAAGGGAGCCACCTCCGATCCCCGAGGTTGCGTCGACTTTCCGAAGAAAGCCGCCTCGGTCGTCAGGCCCTCGTAAAGAAAACAAACAGAAATGCGTCAGACCACAATTATTAGAATAATGAAAAAGAAAATAAAAGAAAATATATGCAAAAATGAAAATAAAAACAAACAAAATAAAAATAAATAAAAACAAAATAAAAGAAAATAAAATAAGAGAAAATAAAAGAAGACGAAAAAGCCGCGAAAGAAACAAAGACCGCGAAAAAGCTGCGAAGCTAAAAATTGAAAACAAAAAGCGACTACTAAGCCATGCTCCCCGGCAACGGCACCATTCTATTGACCCAAAAAAATCCCTTTGCGATCTGAGTAAGGATATAAATAAGGGTCGTTGCGACCCGAATCGCGAGGCTAGGTCAAACAAGAAAAGAAGACCACCAAATAAAGAAAATAGATCAAGTAACATAAATAGCGGTCTCGCTATTTTATTTAACATGGTATAGCGACCAGGATCGGACTTAAGGAGCACAGATTGACTCGAGGCCTACGAAGTAGTTTAAAATCAAAAATAAAATAAAACAAATATTTTTGGTGGATTTTATGAATTTTAAATTTTTTTATGATTTTTAATTATGAAGAAAATATAAAAGAAAATGAAAAATGCGCAACCAAGGAATTATTCAGCACATCAAAACAAGCCAGAAAATTAAAATAAAAATATTTTTGAATTTTATGATTTTTCTAGTTTTTTAGTAATTTTCTCAGATTTTTATAATTTTTAATGAATTTTGTAAAAATGAAAGAAGGTTGAAAATAAAAGCTACTGTGCAGCCAGATTTGCAAGGCTATTTAAAAATATAAAATAGCTTTAAAAATCCAGCAACAATTTTATGAAAAACTATTAATGAAAAGCTAACTACAGAAAAAGAAATTAGTTTTTTTGGATTTTTTTGGAATTTTTAACGATTTTTATAAGTTTTTTATGGTTTTTAGATTATTATGGGTTTTATATATCCAAAAGCCACAAAAATTGCATAAAAATGAAAACAGAACAAAGTACACAAACTACCCATTTTTTTAGAATTTTTGGGGACTTTTTAATATTTTTAGTTTGTTTTTAAAGTTAGACAGTGACAAAAATAAGAGTTTTTGAATTTTTAAAAATACAAAATGATTGCAAAAATGTCCCAAAAATTAGTAAAATTTTTAGACAGTGGCAAGAGCTTCGTATCCAAATTTCACGATGTTTGGAGTTGATTTGATATTTTATTCAACTAATAAAACATACACAACACACAGGGACCTAAGTGCAAAGAAAATAAATTCCAGGGGCTTAACTATAACACACATTAAAAATATGGGGGGCTCAATGCAATTTTCACGTTAATGTCAGCAAATGTTCAAATCCATCACGCACAAGGGTAGAAATGCAAATATTGAAACTAAAATTTCAAAACCATAACATTCACTAAACCCGAGCCCCACACATGCAATTATCCCAGAAAATCACGTGACGAAGCACGTGTGCAACACAAACAGAGGGACTAAAATCCAAAATCTAAAAGTCTGAGGTCCAAAGTGTAATTTATCCAAATTAAAAACAACTACGACACATAATTACAGGACTGAAAAGTAAATGCTAAAGTAGAAAGGGCCTAAGTGAAATTTACCTTTATTATTAAGATCCAACGGCTGAAGGAGGTCTTCGTTTGAGATCCAACGGTGGAGAGCGGACGATACCCCTTCGACGATCGATGCTCCGGATGAGATCCTCAGATGGATCGGACGGCTAGGAGCCCCTCAGATAATGGACGGTGGAGATCAGAACTGGCAACGAGGCTCGATCGGACGGCGGAGATGCTCCCTGGAAGAACAGGTCGCCGGCGAATTTCGTCCGGCCAATACGCGTGGTGGGGGCGTCCTTCGAGGCTGCTAGGATAGGGAAAAGATAGCTGATGGCTGATGACACAAAATCCCACTAATCCGGATCAGGTAAAAATATCACTCGGGTCGTTGCGATCCAGATCGAGAGAGACCTCGGCTCAGTCAAGAAAAATTAAGTGCAGACCACCAAAATCAGATAAAAATCAAATAAACACGATAGCGGTCCTGGCTATTGGATTAGCCTGGTATAGCGACCAGGGTCGGACTCAGGGAGCACGTGATGGCCTTGCGGCCTACGAAGTAGTCTAAAAAGGAAATAAAATAAAAGAAATATATTTTTGGTGGATTTTTAATTTTTATAATTTTTTTGGATTTTTAATTAATAAAGATAATAAAGAAAGCAAGTAAACAAGCCTATTCAACCAATTATTTAATCACTCAAAAATCACCTAAAAATTCAAATAAAATATTTTTATGTTTTTTATATTTTTTAATATTTTTGATTAATTTTTTTGGTAATTTTCTGATTTTTATTGAATTTTATAAAAATCAAACAAGGCAGAAAACAAAGGGTACTGTCCAGTCAGGTGTCAAGGGCCAAATTAAAAGACAAATGGCCTTATTAACACCTTAAGGTAATTTTCCTGTTAGTAGAAAACACAAGGAAAATTTAGGCACCAGAATTATTATTTTTGGATTTTTCAATTAATTATTATAATTTTTATAGGTTTTAGGGGTTTTGTAATTTTTATGAGTTTTATATATCCAAAAATGACCCAAATTGGTCAGAAAATCAAACAAGGTAAAACAAACACTACCTAATTTTTTGTAATTTTTAGAGGTGTTTAAATATTTTTTTGTGAATTTTAAAGTTAGACAGTAACAAAAAGCGTGTTTTTGAATTTTTAAAAATATCAAATGAAAACAAAAATGTCTCCAAAAATTGGAGAAAATTTTACACTTTGGCAGGAGCCATGTGTCCAATTTTCACCGCATTTGGAGTTGGTTTGATATTTTATTAAAAATCAAAACTAATGTACAGTGGGGACATGTACGCAAATTGTAGAAGTTCCAGGGGGTCCGGTGCAAATTTTCCAAGAAAACACGCATGAGGCGCATGACCTGGGCACTCAGGGACCTATTTGCAAAGAAACTAAGGTTCCTGGACTATTTAATAACAAGTATTAAAAGTCCAGGGGCCTCAATGTAAAATACCCACTAATTGACGCACATGCACATTAAAACCATTCACATGGGTATTTTTGCAAATAACAAAACTATAAATTCTTTCAGTAACACCCTAGAACAGCAATGCTATACATGCAAATATCCCAAACAAACACGTGTCGTTGCACGTGATCCACTACAGGCAGGGGCATACATGTAAATAAACTAAGTACGAGGTCCTGAATGCAAATGTACCAAAATAAAAACAACTAAAAGCTATATTTATAGGGCTAACTACGAAATAAAACAAACAGGGGGACCTAAGAGCAATTACCCCTTTATTAAATCGAGGGACGGATGGCTGCCACGTGTAGATCGGACGGTCGGGGAAGGGTGGCGCCTCAACTAAGGATCCCTCGATCCTGATCGAACGGCGGGGACGCTTCCACGTGGACGATCGGGCGGCTGGAGTGCACCGTGGGAAGCCCTCGCTGAATCGACGGTTGCGATCAACCCTCCAAGGACTTGACGGTCACTGCTACTCCACGAACGAACGGCTCGATGAAGACCTGGAGCTGGGGATGGATCGGACGGCTACGGAGGGTCCTCGAAGAACTGGGCTCCGGCGAGGTTCGCCGGACTCGTGTGGGTGCAGGAGGCCTCCTCGAAGGCCACTGAAGATCGGAGAAGATGCGTGGGGGCCTTCCACGTCTAATGGCACCCTCCGATGACTCGACGGAGCTCTGGGGAGATCAGGCGAGTCTGGCGGAGGTCGAACGGCTGCTTCAAATGGTCGAGATGCCCAGATGGGCTCGAACGGACCTGAAAAGCACATCAACGCACTCGCGGGTCGAGGGCAAAGTGCCTCGACCCTGTAAGCGGGGGTGAAGGTGGTCTATGCGGCGGGGCGTGCGAGCTCCGGCGAGGTGTCGGTGATGGAACTCGAAGCCCAGTTCCTTTGCGAACTGGGGTGAGTGAGTGGGCGAAGAAGGTGTGCGAGGGAACGGCGAAGGTGGTGAGTGATTCCGATGGTCGAGACGGAGGCGGAGATGGTCGGAATCGAAGATGAACGGCGACTGGGCGATTTGGGCGAAATGCGAAATTAGAGAAATAGAGAGGGAAAGAGAGCTACCTACTGGGCGTAATCAACAGTGGAGGAGCAGGGGGTGCTCCTGGTCTTCACCTCGAGGACCGTCGGTGTCCGAGGCTCTGGCGCTACCTCCAGGCGGCGCACGGCGGAGCAAGCTCGCCGGATCAGTGGTCGTCACGCTCCCTCCTCGCTGCTACACCACCGGAGGCGAGCTGTCACTCTCGCGAAGATGATGGAGGTCACTGGGTGGAGAAATGATGAGCCAAAGATGAGGTTCAGGGAGGCGGAGCTCAGATTTTATATGGGTGCAGTTCCGAGAAGAATGGATCGGGCAGGGTTCCGCGAAGCGCGGATCCCCACGCGGATACGTCGGCGAGAATCTCGGATGCAAGGGGGACGATCGGAGCTCAGGGGTTGTGGATTTGGAGGTCGGGTCGTGACGCGAAAAATCGGAGAAGTCGGGTCGGGCGTCACGACCTGTGGGAAGTGGTCCACAGGGGGGAGTTGACCGGGGGGTCAATGTCCCCCGTGGACCAATGAGGATCAACCATTTGGAAAATATTTGGAAATTCAAAAAGAAATAATAAATGGCCGAATCATGAAAAACTTAAAACATAGAAAATGTTTATTTGATTTTTTTTCTATTTTTTGGTGATTTTTAATTAATTTTTCAAAATAAAAATAAGGTATTTACACTTTAGTGCTATATGTAGGTATTTATACAATATGGATTTTTAATTTTTGATTTTTAATTTGTTATTTTTGTACATTTTTATTCCCATTTTATATTTTATTTATTTATATCATAAAATTAGGGATAAAAGGGTATTTTTATTTTATTTTTATTATTTATATACAAGGGTTAATTAAATAGATATATACATCTATATACATGGTATATGTACAATGTTATTTTTGTTTTTTTAATTTTGTTCTTTCTATTTTCTTTTTGTTTTTATGGGTTTTATTTTATTTTATTTACACCATAAAAGATTGAATATATACAAATTTTTATGGAAATAAATTTATTTATTTATAAGGTTAAATAAATATAGATAAGTGTTCTATGTACAAGGTGAATATATACAAGTGGCTATTTTTGTTTTCTTTTTAATTTTTCAATTTTTTGTTTTAATTTTGTATTTATAAATATATACAAATATATACAAGCTCGTTTTATTCTATTTTTAGAGGAAAATATTTTTATTATATTTACAGGAGTATTTACATACATGAGCTCCCTATCTCTCTCTACTTTGGCTTTTATGCGGTCAGGCCCATGCTGAGCCCTCCCTTGGGATTAGGTCGCTCAATATTTATTCTAAATATTTCCTCTTTTTCTTTTTGTTCTTTATTCTTTTATTTTTGCACAAAAACATGCTAATTATTAGTTTTTACAACATGCAGCTTTTTGCTAATTATTTGTATTTAGACATATCTACATGCATTTGCAAAGGTTTTTGTAGCTAAAATATAAGAATAAAGAGTGATGAATGAGTATTCATCAATGGCGTCCCGCAGCGGATGGGATGCTCCGATGAGGCCAGGAGGTCCTGGAGGACCCCAGCGACGAAGAAGAACTTGGAGCACTGTGCTTCAGTGATAGGACCTCCATATGAGGTCCATTTGCCTTCGAACCTGCACAGGAAGAAAGCTGGGTCGAGGACAAACTGCCTCGACCCGGTTACGGGCGAAGTGGATGGATGTATGAGGCAGGGCGATGCTCTCCGGCGAGCGACGGCGGAGGAGAGTCGATGTCCCTGTTCCTGGGAGAATTAGGGGGAATGGATGGGTGGAGAACGTGGAGAGGAGACTCGCAAAGGTGAAGGGCTGATCAGAGTGGCGAATAGATGATCGGAGGTTGCGGGATGTTCGATGAAAGCCCGGCTGTCGGAAATCGAAGACTTGGAAATTAGATGAAACTAGAGGCTATCGAATCTACCTGATGGATGAAAGCGTCTATGCTGGAGGTCATCTACCTCATAGTGTCTTTGCCTCGATGGAGCGACATCTCTAGAGGCTCGAGCTTGCCGGTGGCGGAGCACGGCGAGATGGGTCGCCGGACCTGGGGCTAAGGTCTTCAAACTCTTCCTGCAACACTCTCCTGCGCTCGCTGTCACTCGAGGAGAAGAATGGAGGTCACTGGGATCGAAGATAATGGTCGAAGGCGCGGGAAAAGGTGGCTGGGGGTGAGGCTTTATACGATGAAGGGTCCGAGATTATTTGAGTGGAGCGCTCAGATCGAGGCATGGATACCTAAAGAGGAGATCGGGGTGAATCGCGGGTCATCCCTCGACAATCGGAGCCCTGGGTTTGAGAATATGGAGGTCGGATCGATTCAGGAATATTTGGAGAAATCGGGCAGGAAACGGATCCGGGTGCAAAGTGGTCCAGGGGGGAGAGTTGACCGGGGGTCAACAATCCCCCGTGGACTAATAAGAATTCAGCATTCCAGAAATTATTTATAAATTAATTTAAAAATAGCAAATGATATTATTTAAAAAAATTTATAAAATGAAAAATGTTTATTATTTTTCAAATTATTTTTTAGTGATTTTTATTTATTTTTCGAAAAATAACTTAGTGTATATACATAATATAAAAACATATACAGGTATAAAATACCTATGTATTTTATATTTTTATTTTTATTATTTTATTTTTGTATAACTATCTCAATTTTATATTTTATTAATTTACAACAAAAAGTTTGGGATATAAAAACAGTTTTTATTTCATTGTTATTGTTTATGTACAAGGGTGAATAAATAGGTCTAGGTACATATATACATGATATGTACAATATGAAGAGAGAAATTGTTTTATTTTTGTTTTTATTTTCTTTTTCTCATTTTATTTTATTTTTATAAATATATACAAATTAATACAAACTCATTTTTATTTTTGTTTTATAAAAATAAAATAAAATATATACAAGAAGGAGTATATACACGGTGAATGGCCCTATCTCTCTCTACTTGGTTTCTTTTGCGGTCAGGCCAATGCTAGGCCCTCCCTTGGGTTCGGGTCACTCAATATTTATTCTAAATATTTCCCTCTTTTTCTTTAATTCTTTATTATTTTATTTTTGCACAAAAGCATGCTAATTATTGATAATTACACAAGCATGCCTATTTGCTAACTTATTGTATTTACAACTATCTACATGGTGTTTTGCAAAGATTTTTAGCTAAAATAAAAGAATAAAGAGTGATGAATGAGGATTCATCACGCATCAACAGAACTTACGAGCGGAGATATACAATAGACCGAGCACATCGAAACACCTGTGATCCGCCGCATGAGAGCACCAGCACTGAAGCCTGAAAGACACCGTCGTGCATTCTTCAAAAGGGGGGAAGCATCCTTGCTGATCCAGATCGTACCCGAATCGTCGATCAATTGCGATCGCAAGGCCCGCAATCAACCTCACGTCGGCTTCTGATTGAATCACAGGCAGCATCGGACGGAGTAGAACGACGTCACATCGTAGCGCCGCCCCACCGCTTAGAACCTCACGTGAGTGGCATGTGAGGGAATGATATTTTCGGGCCAAATTGTCATTTTATCGTAAAACATTTTGTTAATTCCTAACAAGTACCCCCACCAGCTCAAGTCACGTGGACATCACATTGTTATTAGAATAATTGCACACATAACCTCAGAAAGTGGTGATAATACAAGCAGGTCCCTTGCAGGACCAATTGGATGCTACAGCACGTGCAGGAGCACGTGCAGTCTGGACATTTTGCGCCACCAACCCTCTATCTTCTGCAATTTTACACACGCGCTTCTCTAGTTTCCATATTATTACACCGTACCCCTTCAACTGTATATATCACTATAAATACCCTATACAATACTATATACAATATTAAATTTTTTTAAAAAATAAAAATGTTTACTATTTTTATTAAATCATTTAAAATGCAAAAAAAATAACAAACTTTAAAAACACATAAAAAATATAACAAAACACCTCTAAAAATTTAACAAAAATCATATACAGTAGTATATTTCACCATATTTTGCATAATAACCCAAAACAAAATAAAAATGAAATAATAAAACTAATAAAAAAATATAAAGTACACAAAAAATTTATAGAACTTGTAAAATTCATAACTAACTCGATAAAAATCGTCTAGAAATGCACAATATATCATTTCGAAGATAATTTTATCTACTTTCTACAGAAAATATAATAAAAATATTTTCACATTATCTTCACCTCTAAAAACTCAAAATACATCTCCGTTTTCAATAAAAAATACATCCCAAAATCTTTGAAAACTCTAAACCCTTTAAAAATCCATAAAAACAGTAAAACAAAATAAAACATAAAAATAATAAAATAAAAATTTAAAAAATTTCTTAAAACAAAATAAAAATTAGGAGACCCAAAAAACCATAGTTGGTCTATAGTTTTCCCTAGTATAAAATAGTTTGCCTCCCTGAGTTCGACACTCCCGTGCTTAACTGTTATACATTAAGTTTAGGAGTATAAATAAAATAAAGAAGATTAATTCACTTTAATCTTTTCTGATAAAACCCACTCGGTCGATACAACGACCGTGAACTTGTTTCTATCTCTTTTTGCAGGAATAAAGAAACGCTCGGGTGGCGTTTTTCAGATGTCTAAGTTAATGAGCTTGAATTCTATTGTCTGAGTAGTGCATGTTTGCTTGGTTGATTTCCAAGAAACTACTCTTCCTGCAATTGTAAAAAATATATCCCCTTGTAGATTCAACACATCTAAATCGGAGATCCGGTATGCATTAATGATTCACTATACCCCCTCACATACAAGTTGTTCTCCGCAAAATATTAAGCAACAACATACTGTTCATTTTGGGTACTTAAGCACTCCATTCAAATCATCCCAATGCCCTTTAATGTGTTTTTAAGTTTAGCCGTTTAACCTTCCATAACATATGCAATGTCAGGTTTAGATAATTCAGCAAGTATATAATACTTACAATAATTTGTGCATACTTTTTTTGGAAAATATATTGATTTTTATTTTCTTGAGATGTGAGTTAGCACTAAAAGAAGTATTTACTAGCTTGTAATGTTCTTGAGAGAGCAGAATATAAGTATGCTATATCACAAATTGTATTCCCAAAATGATATCTACTTCTCCTATATCTTTAATTTCAAACGAGAAGCTAAAAATTTCATTGTATAATTAACAATGTCTATGTTAGTAAAAAAATATACACGTCATCCACATATAAGCAAATAATGATATAATTTATATCATCAACTCTGTAATAAATATTTCTACCCATACCATTAATTTGAAAATTATTATAAATAAGTAAATGTAAAAATTTTCATGTTATTATTCAGGTGCCACAATTTATTTTCATTTCATGAAGTAATACATCCCTTATGTTGATCGATGTAAAATTATTGACAATAAGAATTTAACATCGTCAATCAAAAATATGTTATTTTGTCAAAGTCAAGTAGAAAAATCTAGACTCCGATACCAAATTGTTGGAAATAAATTTACTCGCATTATAAAGATACAAACTTAAAATAATATAATGAACTTGAAATATCATTGATCGCTGGCATGTTCTCTCTAGCACTTGTGAAATAGGGAAAATAAAAGGAGGATTAGAAATACAATAAGAGAATTGATACGAATAATCAAATTACGGAGGCATGCAATATGCATTGTCCTTAGGAGAGATGTGTGCTCCCGCAGAAGTTTAAATGGTGCAATCGACAATAGTACAACTACTCTCCAAGACACAATGTTAGGATCTCAACAAATGTGCACATGACAAAGTTGGGATCAATTTAACAACATCAATCTTTCCTTCAATAAAGGCTCGCTCAAAAATTGAGAAGAGAAGGAGATAGAATAATTGTGTATATACTCAACAAAGCAATCACCAATATCTATCGATAATTACATAGTATATACTATAAAGGTTAATAAAAATGTCATAATTACAAAGATAATAATGCATCAAATAAGTTAAACATTTTCAAAAGGTAAATATGCTATCATATAAAATGTAAGTCTTAATTTGTCGTAGAAACAATTTATTTTGAAAAACCTCAACGGGTGAAAAACCTTAGTGCATTCAAGTCATAGTATTAAGACGAAAAAAGTGAAAACTGAATAATGATCCATATTAAATAAGAGTCAAATACGGAAACGTAAAGGAATATAATGCCAAAAAGTATTCAGAATACTCGTTAAATTGATGAGACTAAATAAGTATTTAAAACTTTTTTATTAAAATATCAATAATCCCTCACCATTTCAAATTAAATAGGACTATTTTTTAATCCTCTTAATTTCAAAAAATAAATAGCAATAAATATGACTTTAGCACAAATGTTAATAACAAGGGATAAAATTCTTAAACAAGCACGGAGATGTAATGCATGACTTCATGTCATATCCACTATGACTCAAACATAGAGTAATGAATATAATAGGCTCCGTTTGGTTGCAGGGTTGGACAGGGTTAGGTTGGCCCAACTCGAGGTACCCTTCCTTCCAACCCTCCTCACAGTTTACTATTCACAGGGGTACTCCAACCCAACCCAACCCTGCCCAACCCTGCAAAGGTTCGTGGAATTATAATTCGTACGAGCCAATCTTTTACTTTTGGAATCACTGACTCATATCTAGCATTACGTTTTTTATCTTTATTGCTTATGCGGGCTGCCATGTTTCGGTCATGTGTGTATTTGGATTTTCATAAGTGCTCTAGAGATAGCCTAAAAATTTGCTAAGAAACGACCTCATCTCCACACATTTGTAAGTGCATCATCATCAATTGTATACTTCTTTTATCCATCATACGATGTCCCCCACTTTAGATTCTATCATGTTGTACACCACACAATTGATAGTATCTTTTAAGTCTTCCACTGAATTATTTTATCATATATGAACCATCTTTCTAGGTTCTACATTGGTTTCCATCACTTCGGCTCTTGATTTAAGCATAATCTCAATTCTCTTGATGTACTATCCGCAAGCTTTTTGCTTAGTAGTTTAGTTTGTAGATCCACCAAATTCAAATCTGACTTCACATAATCCATGGATATGATGTCATCACTAATGAGTTGTTTCACAATAATGCTACCATAATGGATGAACGCAGATTGTGTTGGCTTAATCCAAATGGAAATATATGTTACCACTCAGCCTCGAAACCTACCTTCTCTAAGGCAATGGACTCGGATTCCATTGTAGCTCGAGCAATGCATGTTTTCTTCTTGATTTCTAAGAAATTGGTCCTCCCACAAGGGTAAAAATATATATCCACTTCTAGATTTCAACTCATTTAAATAAGAAATCCAATTTGTATCACAACTCCCATTGAGTAGCAGAGGTTCTCCTCAAAACATTGAACAACTGTCCATTGTTCATTTTAGGTATTTAAGCACTCTATTCAAAGCATCCCAATGATATATTTTGGGATTTTGAGTACAACTGCTTAACATTCCCACAACATATGCAATGCCAAGTCTAGTATAATTCATCAGGTACATAAGACTTCCAATAATATGTTCATAATTTATTTGGAATGTACTATCACTTTTATTTTCTTGAGATGCGAGTTAGCATCAAGTCCAATCATGAAAATCTTTCAACATTTTTCAATGTAATGTTATTAAGAGATCAAGATATAATTATTCTTTATCACAATTCGATCATCAAAATGATTTTTGCTTTTACCTTATCTTTCATATCAAAATGAGAATCCAAATTTTCCTTTATATGATTAATGCATATGATATGTAGAGTAGTACAAAAATACACATGTCAGATATATATGAGAAAATAATAACATAAATTGTGTCATCAAATCTCGAATAAATATATTTATCTGCACAATTAATTGGAAAACTATTAGAAATAAGAGCTTTATCAAATTTTCCACGCTACTGTTTAACTGCTTGTAATAATCCTTACAAAGATTCACCAACTTACACACTTTATTTTTATTTCATTAACAATACAATTCTCAGATTGATCATATAAATTTCTTAATGATAAGAAATCAACATCTTCAAGCAGAATTACATTATAATGTCAAAGTTAAGTAAAAAATCCAAACTACAATACTATATTATTGGAAATAAATTTACTACCGGCATAAAATAACAAACTAATCATAATATCATAAACTTTAAAAACAAGAATCATGTGCATTTCCCCTTTCTATGGAACTTGTGAAACCGTAATTGATGAGATGAACTAAATTACCGAGGAATGCTATATGCATTATCCTTAAGAATACATGTCTACGTCCACGGAAGTTTTGATGGTGCAATAGAAAATGGTGCAACTATTCTCCATAATACAAGGATGGGATCTCCATAGACGTGCATGCATCAATGTCAAGAATGATTGAGCGATGAGGATTGTTCTTTCAAGAAAGACACTGAAAGATTGTGAAGAGGAAGAATACCGTGTAGTTGTGTATACATTCAACAAAGAAATCACACATATTTATAGATGATCTAAAATGTCCGTTGCAAAGATTAATATATATACTATAAATAAAAAATAGTAATTCACCAAATAAATTAAACATTTAAAAAAAATGCACGGCCAATATAAAATGTAATATCAAATTTGTCGTTGGATCAATCCATTTGAAAAGCATCAATGGGTGAAAAACCTTAAAGCAATGAAATCATAACACCAAAATTCAGGCAGGTCAAAGTGAATAATGCCAAAATTCAGGCAGGTTAAATTGAATAATGCATGATCATATCACATGTAACGTGTGATGAAATTACAAAAATAAATGAGAGTCAAAACAGAAACGTAAAGGGAATATAAATGACATTAGAAAAATATTTAGAATACTCATTACATTGATAAGATTAGATAAGTACTTGAACTATTTCATAAATTTTTCAATAACCACTATTTTAAATATATTTTTTTACTATTTTTTCATTTCCACAAATTTAAAAAAGAAATAGAGAAAAGTTGACTCGTGCATAAATGATTATAACAAGGGATAAAAATATATTGAATAAAATATGCAATGCATAAGACTTTGTGTTGTGTCGACCAGAAACTGAAATCTAGATATAGTTCCTAAATATTGGTGAAATTATAAATCTTATGAAAATCGTTCATTTTTTAAATCGTTGACTCATATCTTGCACTACATTTTCTGATATATGTTTCTCGTACATAGGATTCGTCCATGCGTCCATCTGGATTTTCATGCGTACTTTAGAGATTTTGCTCAAAAATCTAATAGGAAGTGGCCTCATCTTCAACCTCTATAGGTGGATCATCAGCAAGAATATACTTCTTTTATACACCACCCAATATGGTCTATGACATCCATTAAGAATATGCATAATGAACTTCTCGATGAATCCTCAATTCATCACATTTATTCTTCCATTTTGGCCATAAATCCCCAGTTAAATGCATGCATATATTATTAATTTGTGAAAATAAACATTCAATAATTCATAAATACTACTGTGTAAAATACTGTATAAAATATTGTATTTGTCTCAAAATAAAAGAATAAAGAAAAGAAAAGAAAAAGAATGAGGTGTCAAAGACACTGAGTGACCCTGACCGCTAAGATCCAATCATTATGATGACTTGGTTGACAAAGAATAAAGTATGGGGAGACAGGGCGTCTAATTATACAGAAAAGACAACACAGAAACCCTAATTCTATAGGCCAATAATTACAGTTTAGGACATATTTTATTTTATTTTATTATTTTTATACCTCAAGCAATAAAACTCTCTATATGAATACTATACATAAAATATAAAGAAAAATACAAAATTAATTTCACAAAAAAATAACGCGTAATGTGCCCATGAGACACAAAGTAAAAAGCCGCAAAGAAAACTTTACAGACATGTATCTTCTCTATACTATATAAAAATTGATCAAAACTCACTTTAATTGTATATAAAATTAAATAAACTATTTAATGAAGATGGTTTCATTCAATTTGGAGTTAAGATGTAAAAGTTAGGTTTCAGACCCTTATTGTGCAGTATACATGGATATTATATTCAATATATTAGTTCTTTATATTTTTCATATCCTTATTTTTTATAAAAATGTAAATATTATTTTAAACATATGTACATAATTAAAATAAAATAAAACATCATAAAGAAAATAAAATAAGCAATACATCTCGATACTAATGTAAAGTATACCTATATATACCTATAACATATATGTATATAATTAATTAAGTGTACATAAAAATTCAAAAATACAATAAAATACCCAAATGTGTATTTAAAAAAATTAAAAATATATAAAATACATGTATATAATAATAAAATATATAATACAAAATAAAAATAAAAATACTGAAATACATGTATACATACCTATATTTATACTTGTAAGTATTAACTCACAATAAATAACTTCAAAAAAATAAATGAAAACATGCATAAAATACTACATTAAATTATAAACATTTCTTATATTTCATTAAAATTTTAATTAATTCAATTATTTCTTTTAAATGAATTTGCAAATAATTTTCTATTCTCTTTTTCTTGGTTGGTCCACGTGGACCAACCAAGGCCCTCTAAAAGTTGGCCTAGGTGATGAATCCATGATTCAACATCTTTACTCTTTTATTTTATCCAAAATCTTTTGTAAAATACATGTATATATTCATTAATTATCAATATTTATCATTCATCATCGATATGTTAATATTACATATATAACATTCTTTTTAATCAAAATAATAGAATAAAGAAGAAAATGAAATAAAGAAGGATGTATTTATGGAATAAATGCAGACTGACCCCAAGAGAAGGTTAAGGCTTGACCTGATCGACAAGGAATAAAGAATGAGGACATAGGGTCCATAACTTAAAAAATCAAAAAAACCAAATCTCACTTGAACATATTCATCATTTTTCACCTTGTGTATATTTTCACCTATTTTATTCATCAATAAAACAAATTCAAAAAAAAATGACTCCTTCTTGAAAGTTGTTTGTAATAATGTATATTAATTTATAAAAGTATCAGAAAAAGTCTTTAACCAATAAATAAATAATTACAATGAACCTAAAAAGCATAAAGTCCAACTTCTCAGGTTCATAACTATTTATAGAAAAACTCCAAATTGACCTAACTCACTTTTATTATTTGTATTACTCTAAGATGCATAATATAGATTGTATGCAAAGAGGAGTGATTAATTGTTGTTTCTCTTATCTCGACTAGCGAAACATGTTAAGACATGTGAGGTGGTAGTGGGGTAGAGGGAGAACCAGTGGGAGTCGAGGAGGGAGGAGGTGGTAATGAAGAAAGGAGGTGACAGGAGGTGTTGAGGGAAGAATGAGGTGGCATTATTAGTGAGGGCGAGGTTGTTGGAGTTAAGGTGGGTGATCGACAACGGATGGTGGGATTAAAAATTGGATATATATATATATATATGTATGTATGTATGTATGTATGTATGTATGTATGTATGTATATATTAACTCAAGGGTCATTACGCTAGTGGAGAGAAGTGACAGTCGGGGTTAGAGTATAAGATGGAGTGACTATCCACAGGCTTGATATACACATAGTCTTTGGGTCGTATGCACGATGTTCTTTTACCTATGGGACTATCTACTTGTATGACTCAATTTGTTTCAGTGCTCATGAGCTTAGTACAGTCAGCTAAAGTGATGTTTGATGCAAACGGTTATGAAGTTATAATATTGATTTCAGACATGTTTGCCATGAAGATTTAAAGAAATTACAAGTGCTTTAAGCTTTTATTCAAGTTATTTTAAAGCAATTAATTTATATTTTGACGCATTATTCTTTTATGCAAAGTTATTCATAACGAACCAAATGTTTTTTGTTTTATGAAATGCTTGAGATCAATTCACTAGGTTTATCTCATTTTGGGTTTAGACTTATCCATCTAGTATCACTTATTATCTACAAATAAACCCGAGCTAGAATCCTAAAAGGCAATGTGGACATTACATCATGCCAGGAGGTTGTGCTATTTTATACCATAGTTTGTTGATTTTGGTAACTTTTTGTACATCATGTTAAAGTTGAATAATTGAGAGAAAATCAGAACTTTATTTCAGGAAAATATTGTACTAGTGTAAGCGATTTTTAGTATACATAACATTTTTATTAAGGATGGAGATGTATATAGAGTAAAATCAATCTCCATCCAAAAAGGAGCGAATTCAGGACAAGAGAGATCTCAGTTTATTTGAGAAATATGAGGGGACTCTTGAGAGTGGTTCGCAAGGTCTGAACCGGGCTCTCAGGAATCGCACCGAATTATTTGAGATGTCGGTATTGGGGACTCGATGTGGGCGTTCATGGAGTCCGAATAAAACTGTCTTGAATATGACATCTTAGAAGCAAATAATATTGAAACGATGTGGAGTTAGAGCACGGATTAAAGAAAAAGTGAAATAGAAAATAGAAGATATGCTCGAACCGAGTAAAAGACAATACGTGTCAAAAGAAGTGTAAATGAAATGCACAAGTGCGTGATGTTTTTGATCTTGACCAAAATAGAACTAATAAAGCAAACCTCAATACAAGGGAGAATTCACCTACTCAACATAGTGAGCCGTGAAGGTTGGCAATTATCTTGTCAATTTTATTAGTTGTCAAGCAATCTTATCAAAATTAGTCCTTAGATATTATCCCTATAGGCGAGTGAGTACTACAAGACAATCGTCATGTACTTTCCACTTCCTTTGTAACCAGTAGCTTGTACTTTTTTTAATGTCCTTGTTATTGGGTCTGGATCCATTACTCAGCTAAAGAATAGAGAAGGAAGCCAATAAGTGAATCCGATACTTACCTCTTGCGGGTACTCGGTCATGGTATGATGAGACAGGGACCCACTATCACAATTCCCCTACACTTATTACTTCATACCAAACTTGCAAGCATACTTAGCCCTGCTCGTCCACACATCGATAGAATCACCAATACAATCCACACAATAGATAAGGCAGTACCTATGTTGGGATTTGGCTCTATTCCTCAAGGGGCATGCCTCACTCGATTTGGAAGGTACCTGAATAATGAGGGTATTGCTCACCCAATATAATGAATGTCCAATTAATTGATTTTATTTTGATCAAATTTTCTTAGCAGACCCTTTCTTTAAAATATTTAGCTATCACTTTTTTGAATATTTTTATGCAAAGCCTATCGGTTTTATCAATTCTTTGCTTGGACTATGTGCTCAAAATCAGAGGGAGAGGACAGAAAAGCAATGTGAATCAGAAAATAATGATGTGATGCTCGGTCAAAATGCTCACCTTGCTTCCCAGCTCTCGCCATGTTGGATGCAATACAGAATTGAACAATTACACTAAATGAATGCAGCGATGAAATCACCCTAAGATATGAGCTTCTATTTTCGTGAAGAACTTGTTCGATTTGACTAAGTCCAAACATGAGACTATAGGCACAGGAATGATATTATGGCTTTGGACCTAATTAACCGAACATACACTCCTAAAATCTATGGGCTCAATCAACAAAGACATAAATTGAAAAATAATATGGAAAGCGTAAATCATGAGAAACAAAATGAAACAAGTGGAAAATAAGGAGGAATAAAGTGTAGAATACGAAGAAAACACGAGAAAATCATGTTGGCCTCTAAGTGAACAAGCACTTGTGAAATAGGCCCATAGTGTCCAATGTATCAGTATTATTACAAATTAATAATGCAAAAAATAAAATATCTCTCTCACAAAAATAAAATAGAAAAACTATGCTACCGCTAATGCCATATCCCTCTCAAGACTCTCATGCTCTCTCCTGCCGGCTAGGTCAGAATAGTCAGCTCCTCGTCCCAAGGCTGCGTAGAATCACCTAGGTGATCCTCTTCGGTCCACGGTTCCTTGCAAGAAGACAAACAAAAGAGGCATGAGATAGTTCAAAAATGATAATCAAATGAAAGGAAATAAATGCACACATGGCTAAGTAATGTGAAAGATAAAATCTACTCTATAAACCGATGCTCCCCAGCAACGACACCATTTAAAAAAAGCGGAGTCGCTAAAATGAGCTGACAAATCAGCTTCATTGTCGCTAAAGCGACTACTCAAATCTCTCGACTATGTCAACAATTAACTCGCACAAATAATTGATCAATTAGTAGCAGGAGTTAAAATTTATTATACGTTACTAAAGATGTATAGTGACAAGCAAGTAAGGGTTGAACACAATAAGCAATGGTGTAGAGCAATGTGAGATAGAGAATCAAAGCACAGTAAGTCTCTTAAACACTTAGCCAGAATATGATTTTTGTGAGTTTTTGACTTTATACTTTTTTACGGATTTTTGTTTTATATTTTTTATATTTTATTTTTGATTTTATGTTTTTTATTTTCTTTTTATATAATTTTTTTAGATTTTTTTCATTTAAGGATATAATATAAGATATATAAGGGTATATAAACAATGTAAGCTAAAATAAATATTAATATTAATTAGAAAAATAGATAAAATGAATTGATTTTTGTTTTTAATATTTTTTATTATTTTTATGATTTTTTATGATTTTTTCTAATTTTTATATTTTGTAAAGTAAAAATATCCCAAATTAGAGCTTAAATAAATAGGTAGAATGAATTGAAAATTGAAAATACCAATAATGTCCAAAAAATCCAAATAAATTTTAATAATTAATTAATAATATAATGAAAATTATAAAAAAATGATATTTTTGGAGTTTTTAGGAATTTTTAGATTTTTATACAGGATTTTGGGTCTTTTTTATTTTAAGAGTTTTCTTTTCTATTTTTAATGATTTTTGGTCTGAAGGTTGAAAATACTCAAATAAACAAAATATATTTTTGAGGAATTTTTCAAAAAGATTTTATAATTTTTATGGATTTCTAAGCTGAGCAAAGAATATTTATGCTCTTTTTGGATTTTAATAATTAGGAAAATGCTTTAAATTGCAATTCTAAAAATATAACATGAAAATATATTGCAACAAGAGCTTAACCTTATTTTTGGGTGATTTTTGAGTTATGGACACTATATTTAATAAATAGAGAAAACTAATAAAAATGCATAAACTAGCAGGGGCATATATGTAATTAAGAATAAGCACAGTGGTGAATATGCAATTTCTCAAAAATATTATAAATGTAATTTAAACTTCTTGGTCCAAAATAAATAGAAATACCTGTAGGGGCTAAAGTGCAAAAATGCCCACCTCACGTGGGAATGCACGTATGGTGAGCTAGCATGGATTCGATAGCAAATATAAATAGTTCTGGGGCTTTCCTACAAATTACCCAAATACAATAAAGGTCGATGAAAGTTTGAGTGCTAAATAATAAATACAAAAAATGAACTGGTCCTGGAATGCAAAATACACAACTTAAACGTGATCCAACGGTATGATGCGATTCATTAATACACGTGGTGCCTCCAAGTGCAGCGATAACGGTTTGTGATGGATGGCGGGAGATCAGATCACCCCGCAGATCTAACAATGGGGGAGCAGGGTTAATCCAATGGTTCTAGTGCTCGCTGGAATGGAGCCTTGATCCAACGACGGAGGGAGGATGGGGAAGAACAGGGATGAAACTCCGGCGAGGTGAGGTTCCTCTAGCGTGTTCTCCTTCCTCCGACGTGTGCCGCTGCTCCAAAATTGCCCAAATTCTTCCTGGGAGGGTCCTCTATCGGCCAAAGACTTCATTACGCTACGACAATGACTAGAAGGCTCCCAAGGAGTCGGCGGAGCTGCGGGGCTTCGAGAACCTCAAGCGAACCTCAAAATCGACTCCAATTGACCTTGAATCTTCAAGACCTACGCAAAACGGTTAAGGGTTCAAGGGGAAATTGCCTCGACCCTTCATGTAGAGAAACAGAGGTGTAAATGGTGCGGAGTGATGTCCTCCGGCAGACGACAAGGGAGGGAGGACTATTCTCTCATTCTGAGCAAGAACGAGGGGGATGGGGTTGCGTCGGATGTCAAGAAGGCAACATAGAAGATGATGATGGCGACAAGCGGGTGGGGTGGTTCAACATACCCGGAATTGAGTGGCACAGCTGGAGCTCCTATGATCGAGAGAATGGAAATGTGTGTGAAAATAATCAAAACAAGGCACGAGTAAAGTGATTCTATTCTACTGATTACCTAAGGAACAAAAAGAGCTAAGGAAGTAGAAGCTTATCGTCGAAGCATAATCAGAAGCAGGAGCTCCGGTGAGGGTTGCGGCAAGCATCGGATCAAGCCTCAATTCAACCCCAAACTTCAAGCCAAGGGGTTGGAGCTCCTCCAGGTGTCACCAGGATGTCAACTCCAAGCTCAAATCTAGGGCAAACGGGCGGAAGAGGGATCAAAGTGGCGAGGTTGGCGGAGGAAAGGATATATACGAGAGGATCTTCATTGAGACGAAGCACGCGATTCAGAGGATTCACGAACAAGATTTGATCTTGGCGTGAACGGGCGTTGATCGAGGCACAAGTTTGCAGAAGAATCCAACCCAAATCAATGATTCTATCGATTAGGGAAAAAAGGGGGAAGATGCGGTCCGGGCTAAGCGTGTCCGACCTAGGACCTCAGTCAGAGAGTTGACTGAGGTCAACTGGAGGTGAACCCTGGTTGGTCCAAGTGGACCAACAAGAAAAACTAGATTCAAAATTATTTATAAAATCGATAATACATAATAAATGATTTTATTACTTTTAAGTTATAAAATAAAAAATATTGATTATTTTAATATTGCTTTATTTTTATTATTTATTTGAATTAATTTATTACAAACTACTTTTTGAGTGTATATTTATAGGTATATTCTTCTACATTTTAAGTATTTTATTTTTATTTTATATTATTTTATTATTTTATTTTATATTTTATATTTATAACTTATTTTTATATGCAAGAGTATATTTTTATTATATTTTTCTGATGTAATATATATACTTAAATAAATAGGTATATTTATTATATAGGTATATGTATTGTATATTCATCTATGTAATTTATGTACTTATTTTATTTTAGTGTTTTATTTATGATTTTATGTTAGTATTAATATGTACATATTTTTTAACTAATATTTACAAAATTAAAAAAATGTAAAATTAGGAAATGATAAATAAATAAATAAAATGAATATTTTATTCGGGTATATTAGGGTCAAAAAGGTGACTTTTATACATTTTGAGTTTTTATTTCGGAGATATGGGTCTGGGAAGTTGGGATTTTGGAATCTTATTTATATTATAAAATTAACATTGTATGTTATTATTGTATGAAATCAAATTTGTATTTTCCTATATATCATTATCTACAAATTTCATGTACAAAGTTTCTTTATTTGAGGTATAAAAAGTAGAAAATAAAATATTTTCCAAAAATGAATAAATGGTGAATAAATAAATGAGAATTCTAATGAATTATTGACCTTTATCTCCCCCTATTTTGGTATTTTATTCTTTTTTATTTTCTTTATTCTATAATTTTGACATTAAAAATATTATTTTATACAGTATTTATATAATAAAGAATGAATGTTAATTTGAGCAATTTAATATTATTTACATGCATTATCTAGAGTTTTTAAGGCCAAAATGATAGATTAAAGGTGATGAAATGGGTATTCATCAAATGGCTATGTATTTGATTAAATAAAAGTTAAAATATGAAAAATGTTTGTAATTTAATGAACTATTTTCTGTATTTTGTTATTTTTACAATCTTATTTGATAGGTGTTAATTTTTACAAGTATAATTATAGGTATATTTTAGGTATTTTATTTTTATTTTGTATTTTTAATTTTATTATCATATTTACAATTATTTTTTATTTATATTATAAATAAATACATATTTACATATTTTTATTTTATTTTACAAATTTATTTACGTTCATAGATAAATGTATGTATATACATTATAGGTATCGTAAGTCAAAGCCTTCTCCCACTATAAGTAGGGTCGGCTACATGGATTCTTCCTCAAATCCATGTTGAAAAATTCGAATATTTTTACGTTGATTGTCGACTGCCTAACGCAACCCCCACAAGGGAGATTTGAACCCTGGTCTTTTGGGTGGTTGGCACACTGCACTACCACCAAACCATTTAGGGGGGACTATAGGTATTGTATGCCTATATGTTTTAATATACTATTTATTTGAAAGTATTTTAAATTATTTTATTTGTATTTATATTTTAAATGCATTTCAATAATATATACAATTATTTTAAAAATGAAAGAAGAGTAAAAATATAAAGAATAAAATATGGGGATAAAGTAAATATATACACAGTACGATGGGATCATAGAAAGCTGGCATTTGTATCTTAACTCTATTTTTAATGAACTACCTTCATTAAGTAGATAATTTAATCTAGAATACAATGGTGGTGAGTTTGGTGAATTTTGAGTTCATATGTCCTAGTTGTGCAGTGCATTATTTTGCTTGGCAATTATTTTTATAATTTTCTATGTATTTTAATGTACAAGTTTCATGTTGATAGTTTTATTATTTGAGGTGTGTAAAATAAAGAATAAAATGGTGTAGAAATGGTTATTTATAGGGTATAGAATTAGAGTTTTTATTGTACAATATTTGGCCCTTATCTCTCCCTACTTTATTCCTTATCGACCAAGTCAATGTTGACTTGATCTTGGGGTTTAGGGTAAGTCAGTATTTACAATACTTCCTTTATTTTTCTTTTATCTTCTTTATTATTTTATTTCATATTTAAATACAAGTAATTATGTATAATTTAGATATAAGTAAAGAATGCTAATTTGTACATGTTAGCATTATTTACAGGTTCTTTGATATGGATTTAAAAATAAAATGAAAGAATAAAGGTAGATGAATGGCTATTCATCAGTACCTAATTGTACATTGTACATATTCATTGATTCTTGTTTTATTATTTCATATATATGTTTAACTTTTTTATTATTTTCTTTTTATTTCCTTTATTTTATTTCATGATATAACTAATTAGATAAAAGATCAAAATCTAAAAAAAAATAGAAAAGCAAAGAAAATGATACACTCTGGCTTAAGCTCACTGACCAACTCATTTGTGTATACTGTTCATTTTCTAACTATTTTTAATTCATAAAAGTACTAAATAAAATGCATTTATGTCTGTTAAATGATTTTATGTCATATTTATTTTTACATGCATTATTCATTCACTAGAAACCAAATAAAAATTACAAAACTTCAAAAATAATATTTTATATACATAAGTTATCCCTAAAAAATGCATATCACTCATGTTTCATCTCATTTACATTAGAGTCCTTCGTGTGCATTGTAGATTGCATTTAAATGAACATTTTTATGTTGGACATTCTTGCATTCGAGTCCTTTTGCTATTATTAATTTATTTATACATTTATTTGCATTAGTCAACAACATGGGTCAAAGTCATGAACATGTGTTGGGATCTGATTTGCCCGCTTAAGCCTCGTGGTCAACACGTCTTCCCAGTTAACCCTCTCCTTTGTCTTTTTGTGCCTTGATTCTAGGCCGTTGGATCACAATTAATCCAACGACCCAACACCTTCCCACCTCTTCCCATCCCCTCCTCACGTACGTAGCACGTGCCACGTTCCCATCATCGGACCGAGTAGGATCCAACGATGGTTGCTACTCACCTCCTTCCTCTCGCCACCGTCGCTCACTCTACCTAAATCCTCGCATGCTCTACCTTATCCTCTCATATCCTTGCCTTCTACCTTTGATTTATGGATGAGCCCCTTCTCCCATCTCCACCTTCACCGATCATCCCTCCTATGTCGCCTTACTTCGGCGAAGACCTCCTAACCTCCTAATGATCTCTTCTAACTACCAAACCCAATCACCAACTCTTTCATTCCCAAGCATCGCCAAACCTTTTATCACATCATCGATCTCCAACAAACAATCTCCGGACCTCCAAACCAACTTTATCTCATTGTCGATGTAACCAATCCCCAACTGAAACCCCATCGCCACTGGCTGTTAGAACATGATCCTCTCCGATTTCCCGTAGCCCTCCACGACTCTGACCTATGATTCCTCTCTCTATTTAAGCCTCTCTTCGACCTTCTTTGAGATTTTATTCACAGGGTCTTTCAAAGACTGAGAGAGAGTTGGGGAGTACGTTGGTAACAGCAACAATCATCCTTCGATGAAGACCTTTGATCATGTGAGATCTATGAAGCTTATGGCTTCATGCTGCCGATCCTCCTTAAGAATCAGTGAATCTAGACTGTGCTCGCCCACGGTGAGGTGACAATTGAGAGTGCCCTAGCTCCTCCAACCCCAAGTGTCACACATCAACCCTTCCAGGTACCATCTTCTTCTTCTTCTTCATTTTTGTGTTCGATTCTTCTGCTTCGCAACACCCATCACCCTCTTCTTCTCAACATTCTACGACAAACGACCACCACCATATTCCATTCCTTCCCACATTCTCCTTCTATCCCTTACACCCCCGCCATCTCTGGTGAACCTGTTACCTAAGCATTCGCTCCTCTTCCTCCATCCCAGCAACATGAACCCCACCCCCATCTCCCTCTTCTTATGGACTTAACACCAAGCTAAGGTCTTCCTCTCCGAACCTTCCATTCCCTTGCAAGTGCCACATCAGAAGGCCTCCCCGTTGACAAATAAAAAGATGAGGCAATGAAGGAACGGAGAAGAATAAGAAGAAGGGAGGGGTCGACGCACATGCGTCATTTATTTTCCCCTATCTTCTGCCATGAGCGTCCTGAAGCGACCATCACGCACCACATGGAGACCTTGAACCAAGCCTCCCCTCACATGCCTCTCGCACGTGACAGGGAGATTTTTACACCTACACCCTCCTTGTTCTGTAGAATTACAAAAGAGCTGGCCACGCGCTTCATGCACATGACATGGGTTATTTACATGTCACACCCCTCTAATTCCTGGGAATTACGTAAAAGCCCCTGCCTAGGGTAAATTGCAGAGAAACCTATGGGGATTCAGAAATTGCATATTGGTCCCTAAGAAAGTCTAATTGTGACATTTTTAATTATTTTTATTTCATTCATGCCCATGGACCATTTTATTTGTATATTGTAAATCGTTCATCGGATTTTGGAGTTCTTTTATGTGGATTTGAACCGTATTTAATCCTCTTTCACTAACAACAATTGATTACTTATTTTGATACATTATTGAACATCAAATAATTTGAAAACGTTATTCAGATTATTTTGAGCACATTTACTCTTTTTCATTGATTCATTATTGTTCAATAATTTGCGCAAGATTGGAGTAATTAATTTGGGATTTAAATTGATATTAATTGGTTACTTATTTCTGAAATCAATCAAGAGGAGAGCTCATGGATTAAATTACTTGTCTTGGCTTGACTTGTACCTACATACTACTTGCTTGCATCATCTATTTCATCATCAAAGTAAAAAATACTGCATTTATTTATTTTTCTCTACATATTACATAACATTAATTTCTTGCATTAAAATAATTTGTAATTTTCATGCATCATATTTCATTAATTAATTATATATATATATATTGTATTTAAAAACTCATAAAAATCTGAAAAAATTCAAAAAACCTAATAAAAATCTTCTTTTAAAATATATTCTTTTGAATTATTTGAGAATTAATTATAAACCCTCATATTACCTCCTTCAGTTTGACTTGGAACTTCCCAAGTAAAATAAATAAATCTACCGCATAGAGATTTAATTTTCCATATTATCTCTCGATGTGGTTGTTTTTGATCGATTCCAAATAATCCGACTATAACAGCATCATCAAATTAACCAGGGTGATTTCAGGACCTGTCACTTATATAAGGGATACCATGGCTCATTGTTTGAGACACACGACCAAGAGAAACGTCTTCTACCCTTCAAAGAAAAGAAAGATTGGCCTTTTTATGCGATATTTGAGTTCTTACAACGTTTCTGCGCTCTCGAGCTCACGTCAATCCAAAGCTTCATGCTACTAAAGTTGTTTGTGCTATATGTGCTTTATTACGATCATCTTCATCGTTCTCGAGCATATTTTGCTCTTCAAGTATGTAAGTTGTAAATTCAAGTCTCCTATATTATGTTTAGCATTTTTGTATAGGTATCCGAGTGTGGATTCCTTTCTTTGAGAGAGAAAAAATCTTCCTTTGGGAGTTATCTAAGGAAGTGTATAAGTTGTACAAGAGAGTTGTGCTACCCTTTTGTTAAAGTAGCGCTGGAATTCTGGAAACAGGCTTCGCCGAGAGCACAAAGGGGAAATCCTAGACCATGATTATGGGTTGTGGTTTTCACCCATTTGGGTTCCCACGTAAAAATCTCTGTATCTTTGTGGTTTGTTATCTCTCTATCTATGTGATTTGTGAAATATTTTTAATTTGATATTATTATTGCAATAATTATATATTGCATAATTCAGACCCCTCCCTCTTCTGCCAGAATTCAAATTTTACTGGTGAACTACCTACTTCCAAGTCCTCAATGGCAGAAGGAAACGTATCCACATGTGAAACCCTTGATTTTAGCCCCACCAATTGGTCAAGTTGATGATGATCAAATAGTTGCGGTCCATCAAGAAATTTGGATGTGTATCGTCATTAGGAATCCAACATATATGAAATTTTGTAAATCGAATATCGAATGAGTGGAATATGATCATTTTAGTAGAGATGGGTCAAATCTTAAGTGGTTATATGAGATTTGAGCAGGATCTACCTAAAAGATTTGCCTAAGATCGATTTTAGAGATATAAAAGATCCCTTAAGCTGCTCATTCCTCTCATTTGTAAACCCTAGCCATCACACACCAGCTCCAGCTCCTAAGCTCGTCGTAGCTCTGCCGGAGTGTCATCGGAGTGGGGGAATTGCCACCATTTTGGAGAGGAGCTTCCCCTCGTCATCATGTATACGTATCTATACTAGAAATGTAAGCTCATATATCTCTTTCTCTCTTCATGTATTTTGTGTTTTTGTTTACGAGTTAAGCCTAAAGAAGGGTTTTTTGTGTTTTAGAGGTTGTTGTGGTCATGATGATGCATGGAAAGGGCTTAGAACAGAGAATCGTGTTGGTATGATGAATCTCCATTTCATCACCTTTATTCTATCATTTTGGCCTTAAAAACCCCAGCAAATGCATGTAAATGACACCAATTTATCCATAATAGCATTCATTATTTATTTTACTAATTGTACATAGAATAAGGTTTTTAATGCCAAAAATATAGAATAAAAAGAAGAAAAGAAAAGGGAATAAAAGATTGCAAATATTTTATGACCCGAACCCCGAGACCAAGGCCAGCATGGAATTGGTCGACAAGGAATAAAGTAGGGGGAGATAAGGGCCAATAATACAATAAATACCTCATTTATTTATTCATTCATTCATGCATTTTTGACACCTATTTTGTATGTACTTGTTTATTCATTAAATAAAAATATGTTGTATAGGAAAGTTGTAGATAATAATGTAAATAAAAATGCAAAATTGAGTTTGTACAAAAATGATACACACTGTACATTTTATACCGAGAATAAAAAGCCAAAATCTCAACTTCAAAGACCCATATCTTGCAAATAAAAACTCAAAATCACCCAAAATCACCTTTAATTGTATATAACTTTTCAAGAGCTATTTAATAAAAGTAGTTTCATAATTTTTCGAGTCCAACTGTGGAAGTTAGGTTTTTGGCCTTTATTGTTCATAATACCTAATTAAAATATTAAATTTATTCATTATTCATTATTTTTATAAATTGATGTTTTTAGAATCTTGTAAATAATATACATAATACATATACATATTGAAATTAGAATAAAATCCAAAAAGAATTTGTGAAATAAAATAAGCATATGCAATACATAGGAAAATACCTATGTTGTATAGGTATATAAAATAAAAGGGGATTTCATTATTTTATTCTTTATTCATCTATATTTTTCTAATATTGTACATATTACATATAATTTATTAAAAATACAAATACAAAATAAAAACAAATAAAATTCATTAAATAAATAAAAGATATAAAATATAGGTAAAATACATATAAGTATACCTACATATATATATATACCTATTTATTTAAAAATATGAATGAACTTATAAAAATTAAATAAAAATATACTCATACTTATAAAAATAATTTATAAATATATAAAATAAGAAAATAAAATAATAAAATAAAAATATACAAATCAAAAATAAATACATGCAAATATACTTATAAATACATTATTAAAATAAACCCATAATAAAATACATCAAAAAATTAAATAAAAATCATAAATAAATACTACATTAATTAATACACATTTTTTTATTTTATAAGCAAAATATAATAAAATCATTTAGGGGGTTAAATTAATGAGTCAATAATCGATCTGACGTGGACCAATCAGAAGCCAGGGAATGTTGACCCCCGGTCAACTTCCCCCTGCGCCTCTGACTTCTGTTAGACTTGTCCAATCCCCGATATTCCTCTATTTTTCCCACATGACCTGTAGTTCAATCGCCCTCGATCCCTTCACGGAAATTGCTCCTAGGACAATGATGATCCACGCCGACACCTGAGATCGCGTGTACATAGACCATATTCATTGATATTCGTCGGACAATAAAGGTACCCAGGAGTGCTTATAAATAAGAACCTCCCCCTTCTTGGCCAAATTTGGCCATTTTTAATCCCCCTAAAAGCCTCGACTCGGTTCCTAGACGAACCGTTGTGACAGGAGGGGCGTCCCAGCAGCTTGAATCGGCCGGAGGAGGGGACAATTTTGTCGCGGCGAAGCTCCGGCGTCCGTCCTGCTACCTGGAGGCCCCCATGTATAAGAGTTGTCCCTTTACATTATTTAGATAGTTTTTCGTTCCTACATTTCATTTCTGTCGTTTATTTCACAATTAGATCCTTAGTGTAGCTTAGATTGACCAAATCGAAGTTCGCCGGAGCTCCACTCCGGCGACTTCTTCACACCGTTATCGACCGTTCCCGACCACCTCGTTTATCCCATTTCGTTTCCCCTTGCCTTCTCCATCTCCCGATCACATCTGATCCACCGAAGACCTCCTGTCTTTGCAAATCGGAGCTCCACCTCCGCCGTTCGTCGGAGCTCCTCCGTCTCGCCTCATCTTGCGCCGCAGCTTCAAAACCCAAGGTCGAGGAGAAAGCCCTCATCCCCCTTGTTCTTCCTGTGCAGGTACCACGAAGAGAAGAGCCCTCTTGGACTCGATTTTAACCAGGAAGAGGTTCCTGGAGGTCCCAAGCTCCTCCACCTCGCCTGATCTCCTCGAACCTCCAGGAGCCACGTTGAGACCACCATTCGACGCGGGGGACCGTCAGCAACAAGCAGAGCACCTTAGACGCGAAGGAGAAGCTCGGAGGAGCCCGCGGTTCACGATCGAAGCTCGCCTCGCGCGAGCTTCTTCCCTGTTCTTCAAGGTGGCTCCATCGCCGTCCGATCATGATGAAGGCCCTAGATGCGATCGTGGCCATCCATTTTAGCCATGCCTCAGCCGTTGATGCAGATGAAGGACCTGATCTGGACCACTCATCGGTGAACCATCATCGGCCCACATGGAAGCGCCACGTGGATAAGTGAAGAGAAATCAGTCGTCGGATGAAGCGCCGTTTGGGGGTAAATTGCAAAACCAACCCCTGCACTTTTTGTATTTAATTTTTAGTTCTGTAAATAATTTTTCACGTTGTAAAATAAATGTAAATTTTGCTGTAGGACCCCTGTGCTTTATAGAATTACATTTAGGTCCTTCAGCGCCTCACGGGCAGTCCCACGTGAGGCACGTGAATTTTGCATGTAAACCCTGGCGGTTGTGAAATAGTCCTCAAAAATAAAATAAATGTTTATTTCTTCAGGAATATTTGCACTGTGGCCCCTGTGTTTAATTTTATTTGCATTTATGCCCCTGTCAGACTGTTTAATTTTTGTCACTTTCATGTATTTATTAAAAATGCCTAGCTAGCTCCTAAAAATTCACGAAAATTAGGTTAGATGCCTGGTACCTTGTAGATGCACGCTATATTGTTGTTTGGAATTTTTGGACATTTTATCTATTTATAAAAAAAAATGAAAAAGGAGCTAATTTTGCATTGTTTAAACAAGAAAATACAAAAAAAATATAAAATGCTTTTGAAAAATTATAAAAAAATTATATGTGATATATACATATGTCTATGGAGTCCAGAAAGTGAAAAATCCTAAAAACAAGAAAAAGATAACTAAAAAAATCAGAAAACCTCAAAACTCTATAAAAAAATATAAAAACGCAATAAAAATGTCAAAAATATATTTCCCTAGGCTATAATTATCTAGATATTATTATTTAGGTATTAAAATTAATTTGGGTAATTTTTGGATCTATTTTATATTTTTAGTACCCAAATTAGTGTCGGCCTTTTTAATTAGTCCATATTAAGGACATTTTTGGAATTACAAATACATAAAAATTAGAAATATAAAAAAATATAAAAAAATTATATACATTATATCTAATATATATTGAGTAGTTTTAAAAAATTAACATATATATGTGTGTGTATGTATATATCGATGTATTATATTCTCTTTCTTCTTATCTATATATAACTCTTTATGTGTATATATATAGATCTATATTATATAAATAATATATATATAATACAAAAATAAAAATTATAAAAACAAAAATAAAATAAAAAATATAAAACCCCAAAAACCCACAAAAATAGGAATCATGCAAGGATGACCCTGTTGTACATGAACACTGTAGGCTACTCAAATTTTGTATTGCTCTCTGTGGTTCGACCTCTACATGCTTGTTCACTATGCATTTTATGGTAGAGTTAATAAATGTTAATTCACAATTTTGGGACTTAATTGAATTATTCTTTAATGTTGGTTAATTGCTAATCAACTGGTGTTTTGTGAGTGGTCGCCTCAGCGACACTATATTTTGGCCCTCGCAAAATGCCCGTTATCAGATGACGCCGTTGCCGGGGAGCAATGAGCGCAGCCTATCACATTTTGTCATTCTTGATTTGAAAGTCATTTATTTATCATTTGTTTTGTGAATATCTATTTATTTGCAATTATGCTAAATTATTTCATGCTTTATTCCATTGATTGAGCTTATATTAATACTATCTTTTTGTGACCTTGTTGCGAGGGCCCGCCACGCGAGGATGGTTTCTTAGGAAGCTAAGGCAGTCGAGCTTGGAGGAGGTTGGTCTTCACCTCATGACCAGCTGGAGAGAGAGCAATAAGGATGCAAGGGGTTGAGAATTAGATAGGCCTCAAGCAATTAGGAGCAATTTTTTTGTAATTTATTGTGAGAGAGAGAAATTTTGGCATGTAATATAACTTGGACTCTACTCTTCACAACGAGGTCCAGTGCCCGGGTGTCTGTTCACCTGGGGGCCTCGTCGCGGTTTTCTCGTGTTTTTCCGCTTTATTTTCTTTATTTCCCATTGTTTTGAGTGTTCCGCCTTTATTTTATTGTGTTTTGTGTGCATGGAGCCCCTAGACATAGGCTTGTTTGACCGAGTAGACTAGGTCCAAACACCCTAATAATATTGCATGCACCTATAGTACGATTCTGGACTTAGATCAAAACTCTAAACAATCGTTTCACCACCTTCAAGCCTATGCGCCGCGAGCTCTCCCTACCAAGCGCTTCTCCTGAACTCGATGTGTCGAGAGGAGGAGGGGTGAGCCTAGACCGGACTCCTGGATTGAAGGGCGGTGACTGACTTGTGGTTCTTCACGTTAATAGCAGTTAATGTTTAGGACGATTTTGCCTCTTGCATACCGCCATGTAGATAGGTTTAAAAATTCTGTTTTGCATACCGCATGGAGAGAGCTGGGATGCACTGTAAGTCCTCTAACTCAGCATGCATCATTCGGTTCAATGTTGAGATTTCCATCATGGAACCACTTGCACGGCTTTTCCACTATCTCCCTCTGATTTTGAGCACCTAGGACTTAAATGAAAATTTACAAAAATGTTAGGCGCCGGTATGAGAACATACTCAAAAAAAAGTGAAAACCCAAAAATTAAAACAAGGGGACTGCTAAATAAACTTTGAACTTAATTAAAATCTGTAATGGACTATCATTGTACTAGGTTCATAAAGCCCTCATTGTTTTCTGGTACCTTCGGAGGGGGACCAAAACCCTACTCCCATGAGCGAGGCACGTCCCATAAGGAATAGAGCCAAAATACCAGTCTGCAACTGCCTTGTGTATCGCCTGGATTTGCGAAGTAATGGCGCTTCTATCGTACGTGACCGAGTAGGGCCTTGTCAGCGATGGTGTTCCCGCCTTGTGTGGAACATCGACATGGTCTGAAGTACTGAGCATAGGCCACGCCTTCACGGGGGCGTCTGTCTCATCGGTTTGCGTCCGAGTAAGTTCTTGTACGCTCACGGGTGATTCCGTTGCGAGCGAGAACCGAAGTATTGGTCTCGCTTATCGGCTTCCTCTCTCTATTTCTTTGGCTGAGTAGGGATACAGGAAGGGTTACATGGACCTCAAAAAGTACAGACTACAGGATACAAAGGAGGAGGACAAGTACGAGGTTCTTTTCTGGCAGTACTCTCTCTCCTATAGGGTTAGCGTGCTAAGGACTTGTTAAAAGATTTGCCTGAAATAACAACTCTAAAACTGAAAAGATAATAAATAGCCGAACCTTCATGGCTTCACATAGCGTGAGTTGGTGAACCCAATTTTGTATTGTGTTTGTATGGATCTAGATTAAGGTTCAAAGATCGAGTCCCGTGCCTTTGCGCAAATTTTGTTGTGTTATTCTCCTTTTGACCACCCCGCTCAGCCGAGCCTTTCTACTGTTTTGCACTCCTTTTTATTCCTCGTTGACCATCATATCCTTCTTCCAACATCCAATCCTCTTTTGTGCTTCACGAAGTTGATCCATGGATGGTTTCCGTCGGGACCTCGCGGACACCCACATCGATTCCATAGACTCAACTCCGCCGATAAGTTCGAGGCGATTCCCAAGAACCCGATCCGAACTTTGCGGATCGATCTCCAGACTCCTCGGTTTCTACCTTTCTCTTGGCCACCCAATAAACTGGGATCACTTTTGTCCCGCTTTCGCCGTTGTGAATGGAAGTCGATTACAATCCACATCTTTTTCCATTCACAACATGATGGGGTTGACTTAAATTCCAGCTTCATCATGACAGCTGAACAATATTGCAAGTGGTCTGATTTGGACTTTCTCATCCTGCAGATAGAAGACAGATCAAGCCCTGGACTCCGGAGTTCATTTTGTCAGATTCAGACCCTGATATGGCTCCTCAAGGAAAGGGCAAGGGTCAGCAGCCGCCCCAACCATAAGGACAGTTGCCAGATCAGAATCAGGTTAATGCACAACTGTTGGCATCTGTCCAGGCCATCCAACAACAGCTGACAGAGCAAGCCCTAGCGCAGACAGCTTTTCAGTATATGTTGAATGATGTGATGAACCGAGTCAGGGGAGGAGGAGGCAGAAGAGCAGATGGAGGCGGAGGTGGACGTGGTGGTCCACCTGACGATGACGTACCAGAATTACCGCCACCCAAGCCCACACTAAAAGAGACATACAATCCTGGAGACAGCCAGATGACCGAGTGGATCCTCATTCCACCGGTGCACGCTCACTTTGAGCTGAAACCCCAGGTCCTTGCTCTTCTTTCAGCATTCCATGGAAACACCAGTGAAGAGCCGTACATCCACCTGCAACAGTTCTCACGCATTTGCCGCACTACTCACTATCCCAATGTCCCTTTGGACATTGTCAAGATGATGGCGTTCCCCTTCAGCTTACAAGACAAGGCCCTTTACTGGGTCAACCATATGGGGAAGGTTGTGACGACCTGGGAGGAATTGAAGTCGGCTTTCCTCCATAAGTACTATTCTCTCGGTCGGCTCAACCAAATGCGAGCCCGAATTAGTAACTTCTCCCAAGGAGCCCACGAGTCCATACATGAAGCATGGGAGAGATTCACCGATATGCAGGAGAAATGCCCCCACCATGAGATACCGAAGACCAGTCTGGTCCAACACTTCTTTGGGGGCCTGAACATCGAGAGCCAAAGGCTCGTTGACGCAGTATGTGGGGGTTCGCACTTTAACAAGGATGAAGACGTGGTCTGGCAGATATTCGAAGAAATGGCCGAAGGAGAGGCCTCCCTCTCTTCATCCAAAGCATATCAGAAGCAACCCCAGATCCTCCAGAAACAAGTACACATGGCAGCGTCCCGTGAGGCGGAGAGAGATGAGAGCTCCAACCTCATTATCATCGGAGGCCATCTCTCGAAAGTCGATATCATTGAGAAGCGATCACAGGACCTGGAAAAACTTGTTGTGATCGAGAAGAGGACTCAGAATTTAGACAAGCTTGATCAGATCACCAAGCAACTTGAACTGTTGGTGGGAACCATCAACTCTGTTCAGTCGGCAACACCATCAGAAGCTCCAGCTGAGAGGAAGGACGAGCAACAACCGCAACATCAGCCTCAGCCGAACCAGCAGCCACCGGCAGTCCAGCACGTGTACTACGTGCAGGCGCCCGACCAGGGCCAGCCGCAGCAGCAGATGGTTGTGTACCAACCAGAGTTTCTTTCAGAATCCGATCCAGTCTTACCACCACCTCCCCTGATTCAGGAGGTGAACGGGGTATGGAGTAACGAAGCACAACCGACCCGTCCTATGAGACAACCTCAGGGTCAGCCACTTGCCAATCGGCAATACCACCAACCTCAGGGTGGTCGTTTTGGGCAGTCCTCTCAACCATCGCAACAGTATCATCAGCCTCCCTAGTATGCAAATCAATGGAGGTAGAATCAGTCATACCAGCAGCCGCAATACTGCCACTCACAGTCGTTTCATCAGTATGCGGCTGCTCCACCTCAGCAGTACTCACAGTATCCTCCTCCCTCTTATCAGCAGCTTCAACTTCCTGCGCCACCCCAACACCACCAGCAACAACCTCGCACCCACCCATGCAACAGCAGCGTGGTCTGCACGCTGAACCCACCGAGGTACCTCTTGTGAACCCAACTATGGATTGTCTGGCCCAACTCGTCAAAGGGCTGACAGATATGACCAAGAGGCTCGACGACCTGACCGCCACTAGAACCACTATTCCAGCTCAGGTCGAGGCCAACCCCAATAACTTCAAAAAGAAAGAGCAGGTAGAATGTGATGTCATGTTTGTGCTTGAAAATGATCTTACTGTTTATTCTAATGCTGTTACTCTCAGGAGCGGTAGGGTCTTGCCTCCGCCTGCTATTAAGAATGGGGTGAATAAAGAAACATGTGGATCGTCATCTTCCACATCAGCCGTGCCAGCTACATGGGCGGGTGAGGAGGAAGAAGATGGAGAAGCCATTCCAGCCGTCGTGCAGTGCCAGCATCTCCAGCCAAAAATACAAAAAAATCAGCAAAATCAAAAACAAAAAAAAGAAGTTTGCAGCCGAAGCGAAGCCGCGCCAGCCTCGGAGGAGCCGCCAGCAGTAGCCGATCCCTCGCCAGCCGACGGAGCAGACGTTATACTTTTTGCTCGCCCCTCAGCACCAGCATGTCAGGATGCAGTTTGTACTCCTTTTTGTAGTCCGGATGTACAACATTCTATGGGCGATAATTTTGATGTAAATAAGAACTATGTTTTTCCTACTAGAGATGTACATATTCCTTTTCCTCATGCAATAGAAAAATCCAAAAAAAATGCAAATCGAAAAAAGGCATTGTCTGATCCTGGAGTTGTGGAAATACTAGACAAGTTAACTGTTGAGATTCCCTTACTGAAGGTCGTGGAGTACATGCCAGCTGTTAAGAAAGGACTAAAGGAGGCATGTACCAACAAGCGTCGCCCAGCAAATGAGAACAGACACAGAGATGTAGAAAAACACGTGCTCTCCATTGCCACTGTTGCAGCTATCAGCAACCTCCCACAAAAGAAACAAGACACAGGAGCACCTCTTATCAGTTGTGAGATTTTCGATCAAGTCTTCGAGCGCACTCTCCTCTACAGTGGGTCTTCCATCAACCTTTTGCCATCATCAATAATGCAAGAATTTAGGCTGGGTCCGCTCAAGCAGACACGAATGATCCTTCAGTTCGCTGACCGATCCATCAAGTGGCCTTGGGGTCTTTTGGAAGACATTGTAGTTAATGTACAGGAGTTGCAATTTCCAGATGATTTTGTAGTCCTTGATATGGACTCACCAGCACCTCTGCTCCAGACCCCTACCATCCTTGGCCGACCATTCATACGTACCTCAGGTGCAGTGGTTGATTACGGGTCTGGCAAGATCACTTTTAGCTCGAACAACAAGCAAATCACTATAAACATGATCAGAGAGCCGAACGCCACGACTGATGAGAGCCATGCAGCATCAGAAGCATACTGTGACTTTGTTGCAGAGATCAGAGACTCATCACTGTCATTGAATGATTTATGGACCCGAGAAATCCTCACTCTTGAGGAGGACTTGGAAAGCACAGTTACCTTATGCTCCGATGATTCTTGGGAGACAGATTCTCAGATGCAGACGCATCTTTTTGATCCCGAGTATTCACTCCAGACCGAACACAATGAGCCCAGTGCAGAATCGTTCGGCACTCCACCAGGATCTCAACAGAATGCTGAGGATGGTAGCCCCCTCAAAGAAGTACATCCCACCACCAGCATAGTGTCTGAAGTGACCAACAAGTTGGACAGGTCAAAACCAGAACTCAAGCCACTCCCTGCAGGCCTGAAGTATGCATTCCTAGCGGGTGAAGAACACATGTATCCGGTCATCATCAGCAGCATGCTGAATCCGGATCAGGAATCTCATCTTCTTGAGGTTCTAGAAAAGAACCGCAAGGCACTTGGTTAGTGCGTATCCGATCTTCGAGGGATAAATCCGGCTTTGTGTTCACACCACATTTATTTGGAAGAAGATGCTAAGCCGTCCCGCGAATTCCAAAGAAGGTTGAACCCTAACCTCCGAGATGTCGTCATGAAAGAGATAACAAAATGGTGTAATGCAGGCTTCATCTATTCCATCTCCGATTCAAAATGGGTAAGCCCACTGCATGTAGTTCTAAAGAAATCTGGGCTTACCGTGGTTACCAATAACAAAGGAAAGGAAATATCCACTCGGGTACCAACATCCTGGCGGGTGTGTGTTGACTACCGCCATCTTAATGCAGCAACTAAGAAGGACCACTTCCCCTTGCCATTCATTGATCAAGTTTTGGAGAGACTAGCAGGCAAGGAGTTCTTCTGCTTTTTGGATGGGTATTCCGGATACAACCAAGTGGCTATCGCTCCTAAAGATCAAGAGAAGACTACCTTCACTTGCTCGTTCAGCACCTACGCCTTCAAGAGAACGCCCTTTGGATTATGCAATGCACCTGCAACCTTACAAAGATGCATGCTAGCTGTTTTTGCCGAGATGGTGGGCAGTTTTCTCGAGGTGTTCATGGACGACTTCTCTGTCTATGGTGATAGTTATAATTCTTGTCTTGAGCACATGGACAGAGTGCTTCAGAAATGCAACGAAGTCAATTTAGTACTTTCATGGGAAAAGAGCCACTTCATGGTCACAGAAGGCATTGTACTGGGCCATGTCATTTCCAAACCTGGCATGGAAGTCGACCCAGCGAAGGTGGATGTTATTGCGAATCTAGAGTCACCTCAGTCAGTGAAAAATGTAAGGTCATTCCTGGGGCATGTGGGATTTTACAGACGATTCATCAAGGATTTTAGCCGCATTGCCCAACCTTTGACAGAACTTCTGTGCAAGGAAACTGAGTTCAATGTAGATCAGCAAGTTCTCCTTGCTTTCAATCAGCTGAAGGAGCTTATCACTCAGGCTCCAGTCCTACAGCCGTCGGACTGGTCTCTTCCCTTTGAGATCATGACCGATGCGTCAGACTTTGTAGTCGGGGCTGTTCTTGGACAGAGGAAAGAGAGAGCGCCCTATGCCATTCACTACGCCAGCAGAACATTAGATGAGGCGCAGAGAAATTACACAGTGACATAGAAAGAGTTGCTGGCTGTGGTTTTCGCCCTTGAGAAGTTCAGATCCTATTTGCTTGGATCGAAAGTCACCGTTTTTACATACCACTCTGCTATCCGGTACCTGCAGTAGAAGAAGGATGCCAAGCCGAGACTGATTCAATGGATTCTTCTCCTCCAAGAATTTGATTTGGAAATCATGGACAAACCCGGAGTTCAGAATGTGGTAGCAGACCATCTCTCCAGAATTGAGCAACTTGAGCCTCCGCTGAACAGTGCACCCATTACAGAAACCTTTCCTGATGAGTCTATCTTGGCAGTGGATTCTCTCCCTTGGTATGATGATATAGTCAATTACCTCGCCTCGGGGCAATACCATCGGATTGGACGAAGAATCAAAAGAATAAATTTATGTCGACCATCCGGTTCTATCATTGGGAGGATCCTCTTTTATTCAGGGAAGGAGCGGATTGCATTTGGCGCAGGTGCATTCCTCAGGAGGAGCATTATAGTGTCCTCGAGCACTGTCACTCGCTTGAATCTGGTGGACATCACTCTGGAGACCGTACGGCAGCCAAAGTACTTCAATGTGGCTTCTGGTGGTCCACATTATTTAAGGATGCAGCAGAATTTGTCAAACGATGCATTGACTGTCAGAGATTGAAGGGTACACTCACTGCAAAAGATTCGATGCCCCTGAAAATCATTCAGATAGCAGATGTTTTTGATGCATGGGGCATTGACTTCATGGGACCTTTCCCTAACAGACAAGGTTTTGAGCACATCCTTCTTGCCGTCGATTACGTGAGTTGTTGGGTTGAAGTTATTCCCGCTCGAGCTGCCGACAGCCGAACAGTGTGCCAGTTCTTGAAGAAGAACAACATTTTACGGTTCGGAATACCGAAAATTCTCATATCAGACGGGGTAGCCATTTTATTAACAAAGAGGTCAAGAAATTGACGAAGAAGTACGACATCGATCATCGTGTCATGTCTCCTTACCATCCTCAGACCAATGGCATGGCAGAATTATCAAACAGAGAAATCAAAACTATCCTACAGAAACTTGTCAGGCCAAACAGAAAGGACTGGTCCCAACTCTTGGACTCATACCTATGGGCTTACAGACCCGCCTACAAGTCTCCCTTGGGCATGTCGCCCTATCGTCTTGTATACGGGAAGCCGTGCCATTTGCCCGTTGAATTAATTCACAAGTCTTTATGGGCAATTAATAGGTGCAATTTGGACTCACAAAAAAGTGGTCAGAAAAGAAAGGATGATATGAACAGACTCTTGGAGTTCCGAGACTATGCATACGATAACACATTGATGTACAAGGAGAAGGTGAAACGCTGGCATGACCGGTACATCAGACGAAAGACCTTTGATGTTGGACAGAAGGTGTGGTTATTTGATGCAAAGTTGCGGATCTTCCCAGGCAAATTAAAGAGTAAGTGGACAGGGCCATTCCGAGTTTGTGAAGTGCGTGATAATGGAAGTATTGCTATATCAGAATTGTCTCCTGACGCACAACCATTCATCGTCAACGGTCAACTCCTGAAGCCTTATATTCTTGGCCGTTGTAGACTCCATTCAGCTCGTGCACCATGATGACATATCCACAACAGTGACAGCATCAGAAGATTCAGACGATGCACCCCAAAAACTGTTTATCTGATTTTCTTCTTTTCTGCGTTTTTGTATCAAAAAGTGCTTCTCCTTTTTGTCAGTCTTCTATACTTAGGACGTACTTTGTCTTAATTATAGGGGGTGTGCAC
This sequence comes from Ottelia alismoides, assembly GCA_037367405.1. Classification (NCBI taxonomy): domain Eukaryota; kingdom Viridiplantae; phylum Streptophyta; class Magnoliopsida; order Alismatales; family Hydrocharitaceae; genus Ottelia; species Ottelia alismoides. The sequence continues at coordinate 767,513 of JAZKJV010001154.1, read as the reverse complement.
CAAGAGTTCTTTTATTCTTTGATCCTCTCCATTGTCTCCTCTTCTTGTCTATACTTAGGAGTATCTTACCCTAAGTATAGGGGGAGACAATCTGAGTACGATCAGTGTATTCCCACCCTTGACCCTCCCTGCTTTCTGTACAGTCTGCTATACTTAGGATTACTTGATCCTAAGTATAGGGGGGACGGTCAACTTCTCATTCGTTCATTTCTTATTCATATATATTCTTTAGACTTGTCTATACTCAGTATGAGTTATATCTTCTCTTTTCTCTTCGACCTATGAGGACATAGCTCAAGCTAAGTATAGGGGGGTCGTATATACCATGTATATACTATAAGCCATAACTCATACTGAAAAATAAAACATCACCTCAATCTAAAAAGTAATGTAAAAAGTAGTTCTATAATAATGAAAGACAATTGTGAGCTCCTCAGACTCTTTGTACTTATACTGATTAATAAGTCAAGAAAACATTTTGTGCAAAAGTTCTCTTTGAAAAATCTTTTGAAAATTGCTTGAAAAATAGTGTGTACAAGTATTCAACCTTTGTAAAATAAGCTTCGTTTGTAAAATTTATTTTCTTTGAGTGAAATAAAAATGTGTGAAAATTAGTTTGCAAATGGTTGGAAAATTTTGGTTGTCAAATTGTTTTGGAAAATCTATCCATTCTGTGTGAAAAACCTTTGCAAAAATCATTTCCAAATGTGTGTACATGTTTGCAAAATTATTTTGGACTATAGTTTTCAAAAATCTTTTGAAAATGATTCTCGAATAAGTCTGAGGAGTCTGCACAAAAATCTCTCGTACAAAAATAAGCAATAATCCCAAATAAAACTTATACGAGCCTAAACCATATTGTACATAAAATACAGTTTTTCTTTGTAAATAGTGATTAATAAATCAGGTTAAATACCTTTATAGTATGATTTGAAAAAATAGTGTGAACTGTTTGGAAAATTTTGCTGTGAAATGTTTTCAACCTGTGTAAAATTGCTTTGTTTGAAAAACTTTTTCTGTGTGGAATAAAGGATTTGAAAACCTATGTGCAAATGTTTTGAAAAAATGTTTGTCAAAACTATTGTGGAAAAAATATATATAGTGTGTGAAAAATCTTTGCAAAAATAGTTTTAAAATGTGTGTAAATGCTTGCAAAAATTATCGTGTACTATAGTTTGCAAAATTATTTTCAAACTAGATTTGAGGAATAAAAGCATCATTACAAATACATGTAAATCGTAAATAAAATACATAAAATTCTTTTTGTATATAAAGACAACCTGAATAAATTACTTCATTAAAACCTGTAAAGTTTTTAAATATCCATAAATTTTGTAAATAAAGCGGCACGCCCGTGTAAATAATTGTATGTACTTTTTGTATGTGTCAAGCTTTTATTTGCAAAAATTCTTTGTGTAAAAAGATTCTTTGATTTTTGTAAATTCTTTGTGAAAAATTGCATCATTCAGTGTGCATAGCATGAGCATACCATTCATATTCTTTTTGAGTGAGCTTGATGATTGAACCAGTCCAATACAATCTAAAATTGGAGCTTGGTTGGACCTTACCGCACCTAACTGCACTGGAACCTTATGGGAACTAGGTTTAAGGTACTTCAGGTCTATGCAGACTTAATTCTTTGAGAAATCAGGGCTGGGTTCAAGTCACCTCAACTGACTAACTAGAACTTTTCGAGACACACGCATGACTCTTGTCGACCGTCACCTAACTTGGACACTTGCACCTTTCACTTGGCTCAACTCAGTTGGAGTGGTGAGGGGGTTGGATTTGCCAGTCTGAGACGCACACGGGTGGAAACATTCGTCCTCGTCTAGGGAGGGAAGTGAACCCCAACCTGGTCCAATAGCCATGAGGTCTAACGACAGGAGAGTGTGGGTTGCAATAAAGCTTCAAAAGAGGGATAGTCTACTGGCTCAAGAGGAAAAACTCCTTATGTAAATGCTGCTGTGAATAGTATTTCAAAAAAAAAGGTCAGGCCTGTACAAAAATAAAATGCCTGCAAAGTATGTACATATGTGGTAAAGCCAATAAGCAAGCTTGAGTTCCAAAATCAAATATGTGAGCATGCAGCTGGATGACTTGACTACACTGGTCTTGCATCCTAGGATAGGTAGCTACACTGGCTACCGTCCATTCTTCTCTTCACCCCCTCCTCTTGAGCTGGTTGCCACTTGAACTTAGAATGGAATACCCCGCTCCTCGAGGAAAGAGCTGTTGGATTGGGAAATCATTGGGTTGTCATTTTGGAGAAGTCAGTTCCTTTGTCATTTCAGTTGGGGAGAGCCACTATCACTTACATTGTACAAGTCAGCTTCATAGTCATAAGGGTTTGTGTATGATGTAGACAGATCTTACCATGCTATTGAGGTGGGTTGAACCGAGCTCTGTGACTCTCGAAGGCTGTTGTATTTTAAAGCTGGTTCCCGACTAGGTTCCACACACATCTACACCCAAGGTCTGACAGAAGCTCCAAATTCTGATTTTGTAAAGACATACATTGCACTTAAAGCAACCATGTTCACTCTATCCTTCTTCAATTCTCTTTTTCTTTTCTTTATTCTTTCTGTACTTATTGCATAAGTATTTGCTAGGGACTAGCAAAGGCAAGTATAGGAGGGTGATGAATCTCCATTTCATCACCTTTATTCTATCATTTTGGCCTTAAAAACCCCAGCAAATGCATGTAAATGACACCAATTTATCCATAATAGCATTCATTATTTATTGTACTAATTGTACATAGAATAAGGTTTTTAATGCCAAAAATATAGAATAAAGAGAAGAAAAGAAAAGGGAATAAAAGATTGCAAATATTTTATGACCCGAACTCCGAGACCAAGGCCAGCATGGAATTGGTCGACAAGGAATAAAGTAGGGGGGAGATAAGGGCCAATAATACAATAAATACCTCATTTATTTATTCATTCATGCATGCATTTTTGACACCTATTTTGTATATACTTATTTATTCATTAAATAAAAATATGTTGTATATGAAAGTTGTAGATAATAATGTAAAAAAAATACAAAATTGAGTTTGTACAAAAATGATACATAGTGTACATTTTATACCCAGAATAAAAAGCCAAAATCTCAACTTCACAGTCCCATATCTTGCAAATAAAAACTCAAAATCATCCAAAATCACCTTTAGTTGTATATAACTTTTCAAGAGCTATTTAATAAAATTAGATTCATAATTTTTGGAGTCCATATGTGGAAGTTAGGTTTTTGGCCTTTATTGTACATAATACCCGATTAAAATATTAAATTTATTCATTATTCATTATTTTTATAAATTGATGTTTTTAGAATCTTGTAAATAATATACATAATACATATACATATTGAAATTAGAATAAAACCCAAAAAGAATTTGTGAAATAAAATAAGCATATGCAATACATAGGCAAAATACCTATGTTGTATAGGTATATAAAATAAAAGAGGATTTCATTATTTTACTCTTTATTCATCTATATTTTTCTAATATTATACATATTACATATAATTTATTAAAAATACAAATCCAAAATAAAAACAAATAAAATTCATTAAATAAATAAAAGATATAAAATATAGGTAAAATACATATAAGTATACCTACATATATATATACCTATTTATTTAAAAATATGAATGAACTTATAAAAACTAAATAAAAATATACTCATACTTATAAAAATAAATTATAAATACATAAAATAAGAAAATAAAATAATAAAATAAAAATATACAAAATAAAAATAAATACATGTAAATATACTTATAAATACATTATTAAAATAAACCCATAATAAAATACATCAAAAAATTAAATAAAAATCAGAAATAAATACTACATTAATTAATACACATTTTTTATTTTATAAGCAAAATATAATAAAATCATTTAGGGGGTTAAATTAATGAGTCAATAATCGAGCTGACGTGGACCAATCAGAAGCCAGGGAATGTTGACCCCTGGTCAACTTCCCCCTGCGCCTCTGACTTCTGTCAGACTTGTCCAATCCTCGATATTCCTCCATTTTTCCTGCATGACCTGTAGCTCAATCTCCCTCGATCCCTTCACGGAAATTGCTCCTAGGACAATGATGATCCACGCCGACACCTGAGATCGCGTGTACATAGACCATATTCGTTGATATTCGCCGGACAATAAAGGTACCCAGGAGTGTTTATAAATAAGAACCTCCCCCTCCTTGGCCGAATTTGTCATTTTTAATCCCCCTAAAAGCCTCGACTCGGTTCCTGGACGAACCCTTGTGACAAGAGGGGCGTCCCAGCAGCTTGAATCGGCCGGAGGAGGGGACAATTTTGTCGCGGCGGAGCTCCGGCGTCCGTCCTGCTACCTGGAGGCCCCCAGGTATAAGAGTTGTCCCTTTACGTTATTTAGATAGTTTTTCGTTCCTACATTTCATTTCTGCCATTTATTTCGCAATTAGATCCTTAGTGTAGCTTAGATTGACCAAATCGAAGTTCGCCGAAGCTCCGCTCCGTGACTTCTTCACACCGTTATCGACCGTTTCCCGACCACCTCGTTCATCCCATTTCGTTTCCCCTCGCCTTCTCCATCTCCCGATCACATCTGATCCACCGAAGACCTCCTGTCTTTGCAAATCGGAGCTCCACCTCCACCGTTTGTCGGAGCTCCTTCGCCTCGCCTCATCTTGCGCCGCAGCTTCAAAACCCAGGGTCGAGGAGAAAGCCCTCGTCCCCCTTATTCTTCCTGTGCAGGTACCACGAAGAGAAGAGACCTCTTGGACTCGATTTTAACCAGGAAGAGGTTCCTGGAGGTCCCAAGCTCCTCCGCCTCGCCTGATCTCCTCGGACCTCCAGGAGCCATGCTGAGACCACCATTCGACGCGGGGTACCGTCAGCAACAAGTAGAGCACCTTAGACGCGAAGGAGAAACCCGGAGGAGCCCGCAGTTCACGATCGAAGATCGCCTCGCGCGAGCTTCTTCCCTGTTCTTCCAGGTGGCTCCATCGCCGTCCGATCATGATGAAGGCCCTAGATGCAATCGTGGCCGTCCATTTTAGCCACGCCTCAGCCGTTGATGTAGATGAAGGACCTGATCTGGACCACTCATCGGCAAACCGTCATCAACCCACGTGGAAGCGCCACATGGATAAGTGAAGAGAAATCAGTCGTCGGATGAAGCGTCGTTTGGGGGTAAATTGCAAAACCAACCCCCGCACTTTTTGTATTTAATTTTTAGTTCTGTAAATAAATTTTCACATTGTAAAATAAATGTAAATTTTGCTGTAGGACCCCTGTGCTTTATAGAATTACATTTAGGTCCTTCAGCGCCTCACGTGCAGTCCCACGTGAGGCGTGTGAATTTTGCATGTAAACCATGGCAGGTTTGGTTAATTGCGAAATAGTCCTAAAAAAATAAATGTTTATTTCTTCAGGAATATTTGCACTGTGGTCTATGTGTTTAATTTTATTTGCATTTATGCCCCTGCTAGACTGTTTAATTTTTGTCTATTTCATGTATTTATTAAAAATGCCTAGCTAGCTCCTAAAAATTCACGAAAATTAGGTTAGATGCCTAGTACCTTGTAGATGCACGCTATATTATTGTTTGGAATTTTTGGGCATTTTATCTATTTATAAAAAATGAAAAAGGAACTAATTTTGTACTGTTTAAACAAGAAAATACAAAAAAATTATAAAATGGTTTTTAAAAATAATAAAAAAATTATATGTGATATATCCATATGTCTATGGAGTCCAGAAAGTGAAAAATCCTAAAAACAAGAACAAGAAATCTAAAAAAATTAGAAAACCTCAAAACTCTATAAAAAATATAAAAATGCAATAAAAATGTCAAAAATATATTTCCCTAGGCTATAATTATCTAGATATTATTATTTAGGTATTAAAATTAATTTGGGTAATTTTTGTATCTATTTTATATTTTTAGTACCCAAATTAGTGTCGGCCTATTTAATTTGTCCATATTAAGGACATTTTTGGAATTACAAATACATAAAAATTAGAAATATAAAAAAATATAAAAAATTTATATACATTATATCTAATATATATATTGAGTAGTTTAAAAAAATTAACATATATATATATATGTGTGTGTATGTATATATCGATGTATTATATTCTCTTTCTTCTTATCTATATATAACTCTTTATGTGTATATATATAGATCTATATTATATAAATAATATATATATAAAAATATAAAATAAAAAAACAAAAATAAAAAGTATAAAAACAAAAATAAAATAAAAAATATAAAACCCCAAAAACCCACAAAAATAGGAATCATGCAAGGATGACCCTGTTGTACATGAACACTGTAGGCTACTCAATTTTTGTATTGCTCTCTGTGGTTCGACCTCTACATGCTTGTTCACTATGCATTTTATGGTAGAGTTAATAAATGTTAATTCACAATTTTGGGACTTAATTGACTTATTCTTTAATGTGGGTTAATTGCTGATCAACTGGTGTTTTGTGAGCGGTCGCCTCAGCGACACTATATTTTGGCCCTCGCAAAATGCCTGTTATCAATGTACGAGCAACATGTAGGTACAATCCACTTCCCTTTTACTTGCGATTTTCTCGTCTTGTACATATCCCATGGACCTTCATGTCCCTCCTGCTGGATTGGATTTCCCCTTGGTGTGGTGATTGATAGTTCATGTTCCTACAGAAATAAAAGAAGACTAAATAGTATTTTTGCTAAATCCACTTGCAAACTAAATACAAGTATGTGAATAAAAGAAGGAATGGATACATCGTGATTAATCATGTGAATTACTTTTATGCCACGACCTAAACAAAAATTAAGGATACTTGCATGAGCATATATATGGGTTACATTGTCCGCTTCCCTCCTTGATGTTGGATTCATAAGATCTATCAGACCCATTTAATTAAATATTCGTAGAGTCGTCAGATCCTTGTGGTGTACCGTACTTGTGATTGATTTTTCTCATATCAATATTCTTATAAACGAGATTGTATGAGACTCAGATAAGTTATCTATTGTTCTCATATGATATAAGTTTTTATGCTCAATCCTTCTCTCTCTCATACTACAAGAGTCAAAAACTGTGAGAGCATGAGAGCAGTGAGTGGACCATTAGATTATGTTGATTGACTGAAAGAGGATAGAGATGAGCAGAATCTAATAGTCCAGACTCGCTGCTCTCATGCTTTAACATATTTTAGCTCGTATAGGATCAACACTTTATATATGAATATGCATCGATTGATGTAACTCACGATTTTGGAACTTCAAAGTATAAGTCGTAGACGGGCATTGTTTTCCATCCATGCATATTTAGATAATGAAACATACAATTTAGGAAGTTATATCATTAAGTTCTAACACCGATATGAACATTCATGATCGTGTGATTTGACATAATTATATAGTATTTAACGGTTATTATTCTTATGGTTGTAATTTTACAGATAAAGGTGTTACCTTTCGTGGCTTGTTGGATTAACTACAACTGGCTTTTACATATATTCTAAGATTATTAAACATTTAAATGTGTCAATGGATACAAAAGAGGTGGATTATAATAATGGTACATATCAAATTTTGTTACATTCATATTACTATTCGTATAAATATAAATCAGCAGGTCTTGATGTTAATGTTTATAACGTATTTTGGCATAATGGCATACGCTCTCAAGATAACATGATAATCAACATCCCTTCGTCATATTAACGTGCTTTGAACATCTCCTTTAATTACTTTTTGGTGTAATCACGTAATGGTGCATCTCTTACTCATAATTAGGTTACATGTATTTAAAAAAATCCAATGTTGATTATGAAGCCCTCAAATTTTTGTTCGTTACTTTTTTTAAGAGCACTGACATAGTAGTAGATTTGAAGTGACTACGGAAATCAGATTATTGGGGTTATATAGGGCTGCAAATAGACGAATAGAGATACAGATATAGGTGTTATCAAATTCTTATCCATTTCAAAATACGGATACATATACATAAACAGATATATTGTAGATATTGAAAATTGCAAACCATGTCCTTGAATACGAATATGGATATGGAAACAAATAATCACGATTAGGATGCAGATATTTACGAACGGAAACAGATTATCCTACAGATAAGAAATGCCTTCTAAAGCTTACATTTAGTAGGATTGTTTGGTAAAGTTGAAATTAATTGCTAATTATACCAAAATTAATAAATTACAAGACAACCAAATACAAAAAAAACTGTAATATTATCCTAAGTTTAATAATTGTATAATAGATGATTAAATATTATGTGTGTGTGTGTATTTTCTCATGTTTGAAAATGACTCCAGGTGCAATATATTGCAACTGATCCTATAACACATTTGGAGATATACACACAAGTTGATGTATGCATGTACAATATAAACACAGATTCAACAATACGGATATTTGTATCTGTATCCGTCAAAAAATATGTAACTATATATATATCTGTATCCTAAAAAAACTGAAAACAGTATCCATATCCTTATCCATATACATAAAAAAATAAAATATCATATCCATATCCTCTTAAAAATGGATATGGTGACGGATGGATACAGATATATCTGTATCCAATTGCATCCCTAATTGTGGGTAATAAATGTATGAATTTCTATCCTCTTGGTTACATTAAGGTAGATTATTAAATTCACATATGGAATTCTCTCATGTGCCAATGGTTTTTTATATCCAAATCATAAAAGCAAAGATTAAATGTTAATGTTAAATATTGTAGATCGTGCCTCCATAAATCTTTTTTTTTGTGCATGTAGTATCATGATGTTATCCAGCTGTAAGTAGACATGTATATACATTACTGATGTGACAAATGTGGTATGACTTCCTCCGTAGTAAGTCAAGATTTATGTTGTGTAACTTAACCATGTTTTAAGTCGGATTTTTGTCCGTCCTTGTAATAGCTTGTAACTAGACATATCATGTAAGAGTTATATGGTAAATCCTATTACTCCAGTGCAACATCACTTACAATTAAGAAAGCTTAAGAGTGGGAACCATAAATAACCATTCCAATAACTATCTAGTATTGAATCCTGATATCTTCATAAATTACGTGAACTATAATCATCTATCTACTAGTGGATTGAAAGCACTTTTTATGGGTGAAATTTCATGATGAATGAGTAGATGGAGTTAGGTGTTGCAAGGGATTGGGGCATGCACCCTTGGACCCAAGTAGATACCATGAAGTCGTGATCCCAATAGACGAGCTGGGAAGCACGTTGCACCTACTAGCCTGGTTGTATTCGGAATCGCTTGACAGAATTAGTAGGTAGCGTGGTTAGCATTTTTAATTTCGCACTTACACATGATATTTAAGCTCAAAGTAGAACTACGCTTGCTGCATCCAACGTTTTCCTTCGAGTGTTAGTCCTCAGATGTGATTGTAGTCAGAGATATTGGGTTACAACTCTTCTTGTTTTGGATTGAACAGAGGACCTTAGGAGTTTATCTAATGATGACTATCAAATTCCCATGTAACGGAGGCTTGCGAGTTACGTACTTGCTTGTACTTGAATAATATGAATGATCGATATTCGGATATCAATATTTGCATTTATACACCAGTGCGAGCTCTTACCGATGGATAGAAATCTAATGATCATTGTGGTATTGTCATCAAATGTATATTAAATTAATAAATGAAACTAAGGTTGAACCACTTTGTCAAAATTTTGTTTGCATATGTGTTGTGTTTAGAGAAGTTAGCAAACCTGGGAGTGGGGCAAACTTTCATGGTTCTGGTGAATCCTAGATGGAGTGTTAGTTCTAGCTTCGCGAGTCTGTCGGTGTGTTCCGTGACTCTGTCGACTGCGCGTAGTGCTATGGGTACAGTTGGTGAGTATGTGTCCCTAGCATGACACTCATCGAAGATTCATACTTTGTCATGAGGGTGTATCCGGTACGATCTCGTTTGGTCACAATGCACTCGTTCCCTGGTATTCCTCTTGTAGTGGTAAGCTGGGGAAATGGGTTGGAGTTGGGGTTGTTTGCTTAAGTTGGTTGCTCCAGTGCACATGACGTGGCTTCTGAGATGATGTTATTAATGTGTGAACTCAACAACTAAATGATGGAAATATGTATGGAATAATATACCTATGTACATCTACATATATGATTAAACCCAATGATTTATGTAAGTAAAAATAAAATTGATGGGCTCATTTATGCATGATAATACTAGTACTTGTAGAGTACATGTAGTAGATTGTGTACAACTTATAATGATCATTTTATGGATGGTTGGTATAATGAACAACAATTACAAACATGAGCATCCCTCTCTTCAATCTTTTTCACTTGTGTTAGTGCAATGTTATTAGCCTGCTTTAGCTGTACTGAGCTTTTTACTCATACATATTTCTTTGGAAACCCATCCAGGTTTGCAAGTTGTTGAGAAGCAATAGTGACTTTAGCTTCAGCAATTTGTATCAGACGTCGGGGTACATTTCACTCGTAAATTGTACTAGTTGATGTTAGACTTTTGTAGTTCCAGCACTTTAAGTTATTAGTCATGTAAAAATATATTGTGGACTAAATATTATCGAAGCATCTTATTCTTTTCTTTTCTTGCTTTACATCCCGGATGTTAATCATGATCTATTATTTAGTATTTGGATCCTAGGGAGTTAGATCCGATACTTTTCTTGTGGAACAGGACATCACACCACCAGCTCTAGCAAGTATGTTTACTCTATTACCATGCCACCTTACTTCAATGACACCAACTACTCCTACTGGGCGAACCGCATGGAGATCTACATGTACTTAATAAAATACAAGATGTGGACATACACGATAACAACCTTCGTAAAGACAATCCTGAAAGGTGTGGCAGAGTTCACCAATACAGAGATCAAAGATCTGGAGACAAATGCAAAAACTATGAATGTGTTCTATAGTGCTCTTTCCTCAGATGAGTACAATCAAGTTTCTTAGTTTAAGACAACTCATGAGATCTGGAAGATATTCCAGGTTACGTATGAAGGCTCGTGCAAAGTCAAGAGCTCTAAAGTTACGATGCTTACCATAGAGTATGAGAATTTCGAGTTGAAGGAATGAGAATCCACCAAAGAGATGTAAACGAGGTTCACCCCCATCGTAAACAACCTCAAAGTTGTAGGAAAGAACCTCATCAAGAGTTGTGGGAAAGAACCTCATCAAGGGAGAGGTAGAAAGGAGAGTTATTGATTGACTCTCAAGTGAATGGGAATGAAGAAGATGGCGGTAGAAGAAGCAAATGTTGTAGAAGATATCGAGATGAATGGTTTCATAGGAAACGTGATGGTCTATGAAGTCAAGAAGATGACCACGAAGATGATAGAGGAGGAAAAGAAGAAGTCTCTACCTTTTGAGGTCAGCAACCAAAACTCATCTGATGAAGAGATGAATGCTAAAGATCTTGTCCTACTCATGAGATAGTTCAAGAAATTTATGAGAAATAAAATGAGCTTCTAAGTCAAAGAGAGAACACAATGAATATGCACCTACATGCTATGAGTGCAAAAAAAAGAGACATCTACGAAGAGACTGCCCATTAAAGCATGAGAAAGAAAATAAGGAGTGATCCAACAATAAGTTCAAGAAGGTTCACAAGAAGAGAGCATTGCAAGCCATATAGAGTGACTTGGATTCAAGAAACTCCGATTTGGACTCAAGCGATGAGGAATCAACATGCCTGATTGATGTCTCTTGAAGATGAGGTAACTTAAGAAGCTTATGCTGAACTTTTAGATCCCTTTCATGAAGTCTTTGCAGAATTAGAAAAGTCTAAATTAGAAAATCAAAAGTTAGTTAAAAAGATAAGTAAGTTAATTCTTGAAAAAAAACTTTAGTGAAGATTCATCCTATTTAAAATAAAATATTACTTTTATTGAAAAAGAAATTAGTAGTCTTAAATTAAATTATGATAAGCTTGTAAATGATCTTGCTAGGTTTACTAAGGAAAAAAGAGAACTTAGATAAATTGTTTGATTCTAATAGAAAATCTGGTTATAAAAATGATAGAGGATTTACTGGTAGTTCATCATCTCATAATAAGTTGCTTAGTCAAATTGGATAGAAAAATCTAACTCCTATCGACACAAAAGATGGGTCTTAAAAGAATTTCTCAAAACTTGTTTTATATGTAGAGATAATATAGAGCACATGAAGTGAATGTATATACTATCTCAAACTGGAATAAAAGCTTCAAAGTTGATTAGATCAATAATGACAACACCCTCAAATGTTGTAGGAAAAAGATAGAGTAAGCCGGCGGATCATGATTCAGGTTGTTCCAAGCATATGACAAAAGATAAGAAGCTGTTTACCATCATGAAAATGCAACTAAGGATGTTCAGTCACATTTGGGAACAACCACAAGGATTGTATCATAGGTGTTGGTCAAGTTGGTAAGGATAAAGGTACTCTTGATAATGTCTCTTTAGTTAATAGTTTAAAGCACAATTTACTTAGTGCATTTTCATCAAGTTGCTTTAAAATTCTAGATAACTCTAGCAATGAACCCTTCCTAATTGGAAAAAGGTTTAAAGATATTTATGTTGTTGAGTTTAACAGAGATAGTACTTATGATTGCACAGTTGCTGGTAATAATGAAGTTACTGGCATAGAAGATTAGATCACTTACACCCTAAGTACCTAAACAAGTTGATTAAGAATAACTTAGTAAGTGGCCTACAATAAGATAAACTGCAAAACACCCCGTGATGCTCGCTCATTAAGAAAACTTCACAAAAGTTCATTCAAGAGCAAAAACATAATTTCAACATATGGATCCTTAGAATTACTTTACTTAGATATGTTTGGACCAACAAGAGTACAAAATCTTGGTGATTGTAGATACTACCTTGTAACAGTAGATGACTCACCCATGTTCACTTGGACCATCTTCTTAAAAACAAAAGATCAAACTATAGAATCTTTTATAAACTTTTCAAAATTAGTTTAAAAAGAAAATAATGAATAAATCCTTAAATTCATACAGATCATGGAGGGGAGTTTGAAAATGAACACTTCGCTATGTGAAAAATATGGAATAAAACATGAATATTCTTTTCCAAGAGCATTTCAACAAAATCAAATTGTAGAAAGAAAGAATAAAACTTTACAAGAATGTGCAAAAACTTTATTAATAGAATATGATCTACCTAAATACTTATGGGCAGAAGCAACTAATATTGCATGCTATGTACTAAAAATAGTATTAATACAACCAATCCGAAAGAAGACAAGCCACTTTAAAGTGTTGGAAAGTAAATATTTGCACAGAACACACGCGATAACTTGGATAAGTTTGATACAAAAAGTGAAGAATGCATATTCATTGGATATTCAAACCATAGTAAAGATTATATAATTTTTATTAAGAATACACTCGTTGTGAAAGAATCAATGCAGATATAATTCGATGAAAATACACAATAAATAAATAATAAAGAAAATATTATTGAAGATGAAGAAGATGAAGAACAAACACTCATTTCTCTATCTAAGATAAAAAAACACAAATACACATAATCTTACAAAAGAATGGATCTCTAAGAAGGAACACTCTAAAGCTCAAGTAATTGGAGATATATCAGATAAAGTTAAGATAAGATCTCAACTTAACATTAACTTTACACTTAATGATTATGTATCACAAATAAAACATAGTAAGATATAAGATGCACTTAAAGATGAATCTTGGATAATAACAATGCAAGAAGAACTTAACCAATTCACAAGAATGAAGTTTGGAAACTTGTACCTAAACAAGAAAGCACCTCAATTATTGGAACTAACACTACAAAAAAGCGCATTTGGCGTGCACAGACTTGCAGCCCCTGGGCGAGCACATGTGCTTGGTCGGCTCTGGGCGAGAACTGGAGGACCACATGTGCTCGCCCACATGGCTCGCCGGTTTGAATCCTGATGAGTGGTCGGATGGCGCGTATTACCTAATCTGGGCGAGGACCTCTATTGCACATGTGCTCGCCCGTATGTGCTCGTCCACTTGAATTTTTATGCGTGGTCAACGCGAGCGCCTGGAAATTTCGGGGCGAGCACCTACGGATGGATGGGTGAGCACTTAAGTGTGATCGCCCAGGTCCGTAAACAGAATGACGGGTGCCCTTTCTTCCTCATTCTCACACGCGACCCTCCCCCAAAAAACCCCTCCGGCGACCCGCCGACCTTTTTCTCCACCACCGGCGCCCACCCTTTGCGTATTTCGAGTAGATACAAATCTACCCTCCAGTATAATACTTCCTCCTCTCTGTTGTGTTTTAAAATTTCATTGAACATTTGTCTTATTTTGATAGTTTTAGGTTTCATGTTTTTGATTTTTTTGTCAGATATAGTGTATACAACTTACGTATTTCAATGTTTTTTACATGTTTAGGATAGAAGTGGATCATTATATTCTTGTTATATTCGATTGTGGTTGTCTGAATACATGTAGAATTTTACGCGTTGTAGGTGTTCGATAAAATGACTCATCAACTTTAGGTCCAGATTTTGTAAAATATAAAAAATAGAAAGTCCATTACAACATTTACACTTGTTAGTATAGTTAATTTTTTATAATGACTAAAATTACGGTATAGGAATATCATGCAATGATATTGTATATTTGTGCTTAAATAATTAACATTGGGTATAACTTGTGAATAACATTAGGTATAACTTGTGAATAACATTAGTTAGTCAATTTCATATAGTGTGGATATGAGATATGATAAGCATCCTTAATATTAGTTAGGCAATTTCATATAGTGTGGATATGAGATATGATATACACCAATATTTCTTCTGTGATATTTATTATCACATTAAATTCTAGTTAATGTGACCAAGTATATCACATTAACTTATAGTTAGGTTGATAATAAGGCTAAAACACTAACCACTAATTATAACATTAAATCGCACAAAATCATTCACACACAATGCGTCCCTCCACACCGGATAGTGTGTGGTCCTGCACACCGGGAGGCGTGTGCAACACATTGGTGGATTTGATCACCTTCAACTGTGTTATATATTTTTTCACAGCACTATTGGACGCACTTTGGGATGGCTTATCCCAGACCAGTAGACATGGATTTTGATATTTACAGGTATAAAATTCGATTTTTTACAGGTACCCATCCAATACTATTAAGCCAAACACTTTATCAGGCACTAATTTAGGATCACACTTATCCCTATCCCCATCATTAATCAACCAAATTTACGTAAATACCCGGCTAACATAAATGAATAAATATTTTAAGATTATTTTATAGTCTCATTTGTAGCACGTACAAATGTATGACGTAAAGTTATCTTAAAGTATTATATTTATGTTAGATTTCCTTAGTTCGGAGATCCCGGACTAAGGGGGTCTGTAAGAATTCAAACTTACTAAGGTGATCGTTGTCACAAGCTGTTTGTTTCTGATGAAAATTTGGTTTCATAACCCCTTCCTCTTCGGTATACCAAATCAATTATAATTTACTATCGAAATAATAACCAATATGATTATTTTGAAAGTTGATTACGATTGATTTTTGAGACATACAGGAGAGGTGTAGGGTTATGCTGCCGAAATTTTCTCAGAAACAAACAGCTTATGATAACGAGCATCTTTTAGTAAGTTTGAATCCTTACGGATGGGCTTAAGTGATAACATAATTAGGACACTTCTCTTCTCATTTTTGAAGTCAATAATGGGTTAGGTTTAGGTATTCTTCACACGTTCTCCTAGATTAACTCAAAGTTTAATCTTCCCATCTCATTTAACAATATGAATCGTTTCATTCAGGTTGTTCAATAGGACTAATAGAGAGTGGATGTACAAACGTGTAGTAGATGGACGTGTTACAGATACCTTTCAAATAGATGTTCATGAATTTATAGAATTTGCTTACACACAAGGTTCCCATGTCGTGGATTCAGACGGAACTATCTTGTGTTCGTGTCAGAAATGTCATTTAATGAGAGAGAGATCCAAGGATGAAACTCATTTACATCTTTATAAAATGGGTTTCATGAATGATATCAGATTTGGTGGAGGCATGGTGATGATTACGAGGACAAGATGAATGAGTCAAAAGAAGTGGGCAATATTAATCCATTTGTAGATATGGTTATGGATGTTGCGGGTCCAGAATTTAATGATGTTTTTTAGATAATGAGGAACCATATGGAGAGTCTGCAGAATTCTACGAGTTGTTGAAAAAAGCAGAAGAGCTATTGTGGTTGGGTTGCAAGACATATTCAAAACTCTCTGCGGTTTCGGATCTTCTATCAATGAAGATGGAGTATAATATGATTGATCGTAATGTTGATGCAATGCTTAAGATTATCAAGAAAATGTTACCAGAAGATGCAGAATTACCTGATAATTATTACAAAACAAAAAAGATGATGCGAAAGATGGTTTTAGCGGAAGTTAAAATAGACTCTTGTATAAATCTCCATATTTTATATTACGGTGAACACCAGCATTTACAACGGTGTCTCGAATGTGACGAGCCAAGATATCAGGAAGCTAGTAAGAGTGGGAAAAATCTCAAGAAAGATTTTACGTTATTTTCCGTTGACGTCGAGATTGAAATGACTATATTATTGCAAAGAAACGACGAAGCATATGACATGGTATGTGGAACATAAAGTCGATGAGTACATGGAGCATCCATCCGAGTCTGATTGTTGGAAAGTATTGATGTCAACTTTTTCTACATTTTCTGAAAAAAAAAGAGGAATTGTGTTATAGGTTTATGTACATACGGGTTTAATCCTCATGGAAGAAGTAAAGATTACTCTTGCTGGCCAGTAATGACAACACCGTACAATCTACCCCCATGATTATGTAATAATAGACAGTTTATGTTTCTATCATTGTTGGTATCAGGACCTACACATCCGAGAATATACATCGACGTTTATTTACGCCCTCTCATAGATGAGTTGAAAATATTATGGGTCGATGAAATTGATACATATGATGCAAATAAAAATCAAATATTTAACATGAAAGTAACTCTACTTTGGACGATAAATGACTTCCCGGCATATGTAATGTTATCTGGATGGAGTACGCATGGACGTAAAAGTTGTCCATTTGTATGGAAGGTACTAAATCATTCCAGCTTCAACACGGTCAGAAACCATATTTTTTTATTGTCACGGACGTTTTCTTCCAAACAATCATCCATATCGAAGACAGAAGCAGTCATTTAAAAAGAATACAATTGATCTTACAGATCCGCCACCATTTAAGACAGGCGATACGATATTATCAAACTTGGAAGAATAGGAGAAATTGGCCTTAGAGAATGGAGATAAAACAAAAAATCTTCCTTGTTTTGGTGACAATCATAATTGAATTAACAAGAGTATATTTTGAGAATTACCATATTAGAGCAAGTTACTGATACGACACAACTTAGATGTTATGCATATAGAGAAAAATATCTTCGATAACATATTTTATACTGTTATGAATGTAATCAGTCGCCCAAATGATACAATAAAGTCTCGCCATGATTTACAAATCATATGCAATCGGCTAGAGTTTCATATAAATGAACATGATAATGGAAGGGTTGAACTTCCTAAAGTGAAGTATACATTAGACAGAAATCAAGTGAAGCTTGTCTGCGAATGTACAAATAAGTTGAAATTTCCAAACGGATATGCATCAATTTTTTTTAATTTGGTCGATTTAAAGAAGTTTTCATTTAAGGGAATGAAAAGTCATGACTGTCATATTTTCATGGAAAGATTGCTACCGTTAGTGTTCAGAAGATTGTTACCAAAAAATATTATCGAAATTCTATCCGATGTCAGCAGATTTTTTCAGGTTCTATGCTCGTCACGCGTACACCGCACGGAGATGGAATATCTTAATAAAAATATTCATTTGATTATGTGTAATTTGGAGAAGATATTTCCGCCGTCATTTTTTGATTCAATAGAGCATCTGATGATTCATATTTCATATGAAACAAAAGTTGGAGGGCCGGTAAAATATCGTTTGAAGTATCCATTTGAAAGGTATTTATAAATATTATAATATTCTTGCATTCTTTAATATATTTGAATAAAATGTTTACCTATTTCCATATATTTTTATGTTCTTTCTCTAAAGAATTGTCCGAAATAAAAGTAAATTTGAAGGATCAATAAGTTCGCAGTATATATATGAGGAAGTCGCAACATTCTGCGCTAGGTATCTTTTAGAAGATGTGGAGACAATCTACAACAGATTTAGGAGGAATGAGACAATTTACTCGGAGGAAGAACCTTGTATCAGTATCTTTCGTCAATCCATTCAGCTCATAGGAAAGGCAACTGAATGTTTCTTATCGAAACAGGAGAAGGATGCTGCAGAGTTATACGTATTAGACAATTGCGAGGAAATAACACCATATGTTCAGTATGTATTTATATTACTTTATGTATATATGCAAATTCAATTTCAAGTAATTCTAATGTTTCTTTTACTAATTTTAGGGAATTTAAGACGTAAATTAGCGAGGAAAATCTTATTTATTCAGATGACGAAGTTCTGAGCATCTATAGGAAACAATTTCCAGCTTGATTTAAAGACCGCTCAAAACAATTGGAAGGTGGTGATTATTATACTCATATTTTAAAATATTTCGGAAAAGGACTTGTTTATAAGGTCTGATCTTACAACTCTTGCTGCAGTAATGGTTATCGTTTTCATACCTTCAATTCGGGTAAATATTTAACAACTCAGAATCACGGATTGATGTTTCGTGGATATTGTTATGAGGAAGATCATATGAATTATTATGGAATTTTAAAGGAGATGCTAGAAGTAGAATATAGTATTCCAGGCTTTAATAAAGTAGTTCTCTTTTTGTATGATTGGTACGAACCCAATGGAGATGTAGTACTCGATAGGAGAAATACACTTGTCGACGTGGTACCAAGAAAATTTTATACGCAGATTTGAACTATTCGTTTTAGCTTCTCAAGCAGACCAAGTTTGTTATCTCCCGCAAGTGTCAAAGAAGAGAAAGAGCGTTGAAACTTTAACTGTTGTGAAGATAAATTCTCGAGGCTATATTTCTAATGAATACACTCACCATGAAGATGACTTAGATGAAGCATTCACACTGACACATGAACGAATAAACGTAACAGAAGAAGTCACAATCATCGAATCGATTTGATTGCCTGATAATGAGGTGTTATGTGTTGACCTACAAGATGATTCCGACTCCACAAATGATGATTCAGAAAACTCAAAAATCGAAGAAATATCCTTTAATCCCACCGAAATAAATGATGAAGATTAGCTGTAAGTTTTATTATATTATTATAATCGAATTAGCTAAAATAATCATTAATACTATGTAATTAATTATTACATCATCATTACAGTCATGGTATGTTTTGGACGTGGCGGATCTCATGGATCACATCGATCTAATCATCCATCCTCCTCAGACACACCTTCATCCAGTAGGCAGCCAACTCCAGATGTTGTTTTAGATTCACAGTCCGACGAGGTACGACGGGTCAGAGCCTACTACGAGTCCCTTGGTTATCCTCCTCCACTCTTTTATATAGGCAGCTATGGAGAGCCATCTACCTCAGTCGCTCCTGCTGCATTCTCGGTCCCGATACCTGCACGGATATCAATGGGTTCTGATTCTCCTTCTTCTGGACGTCCGAGTACCTCCGTGCCTTTACCTAATGGAGCTGGACAGACTTGGGCATCCTACCCTTTGTTGGAGGTTACGGTGGATGGGAGGTAAGATTTTAATAAATTTTATCATTTTAATTTTACCAAACAAATAAATTGTATAATGTTTACAAATTTTACCAAATACATAGATTTTTTGAATAGCAACAGGGTGGCAAAGGAGATAACCACCATAATCAAGGCACACTTGACTAGCATGCAGTTTAGATGGTGTTGCATCCTTGCTACATAATAGGAGAGACTGTTTAAGATGTTTCTGGTAAGAATAATTTCTAAGAAACGATATAGAAATTTTTTGTCACGTTTTCTTCTGATATTTTGTAGTAATTTTCAGAGTAGGTATCTCCTAGTTCCGGGTTTGGGGAAGGAGGCTTATCGTCGAGCCTTTACTCATTTGGTGGAGAAGAGAATGAGCGATACATTTTTCAAGTCAAGGATAGACTCGTATGCGAAGACGGGATGCGAGGAGATGAATTTTGAGGAGATGAAGAGGTTCCCGCCATCATGGTGTAAGGAGGATAGGTATTATATTTCTTAAAGAATTTATGATATAATTTTTAAAGTAATCAATATTCATAACATATTCCATGCAGATGGGTCGGTTTCTATGATGCATTCGTTGTAGATGCGGAGTTTGGAAAGAGATCCATGGCGGGAAGGATAAACCACCAAAAACAAAGGATTAAATCGACAAGTGGATCTAAAAGCCACAGTCATATTAGAGCAGAGATGGTACTACAATATAAAAATTAATTTTTCAAATCTACTTTAATATAATGCTATGTTGTTATTACATTTTAAAATCAATTTTCAGGCAGCTAGGTTGGAAAGAGAACCCTTATTTCAGGAGTGGTGGTCTAGGTCTCACATGAGTGGGAAAGAAGGAGAGTCGCAATGGTCCACTCATAAAGCAGGAGAATTGTTGGTAAGCCTTTTAATTTATTTGCAATTGAAATATATATTGTAATTATTCTTCTCTATTTCATTTTGTTTTAGGATTGTTATTTGGCACTATCTGCAAAAAAATGGGGTGGTGATCCAACTGGAGAGCAACCGCCATTTGATAAAGCAATCTGGAAGTAGGTATAGATAAATATTAATTTACTATATTCATTTTTTTATATAATTGCATATTAAACAATGAAAATTTTATAACGTGTTGGAGGAGAGGGGCGTTGTGGTGAATAGGAAGCAGACGCTTGGTGGTCTTCCTCCATAGTATGTGGAGAAACATCATCATTCCTATTATGCGTACTCCCAGTCGTCGTACACACAACCACAGCCTTCCCAACCATCATTGCCAATGGGGTCGCAGATGGCGATGATGGTGGAGCAGGTGTCGAAGCTCCGAGAAGATTTCAAGGCGTACATGAAAGTATTCTACTTAGAATGAGTAATAATTGTATATTTCTACATCTTCAAAATACAAATAACATCTATATATCCTACATATATAATATAGGTCACAAGGACGTGCATCTCCACCTGAAGAGATTGAATCAGATGACGAAGAGGGAGAGGAGAATGACCCTGAAGAAGAGGCACACATGTATGCTAGGTTCAAAGAAAAGGAGAAGGAAAAAAGAAAGCAAAGCATGGTTTAATATGTAAGATTTTTAGATCAAAGAAGAAGTGATTTTTGTTGCTATTAGCTTGTTTTGTTGTTGAACTTTTAGCGCGTCTTTCAATTTGTATGAGTATAATTTGTTGTAATTTTATTTGTAGATCCTTTCGAACATATATTTGTAGTATTTAGCTCTTAAATATGAATGTTTAGTTTCTAAGTTCATGTATATTGTATGAGTTCGACATGTCAATGTTAGTTAATTTAGTTGACGAACGGGTATACTATATATCAACTCTATTAAGCACCTGCAGTGGTTTATTGGCAGGCTATACAGGTTCGACGGGGCATCTAAACCCGGCCGAACCTGTATATTTTTTTCCTGCACTTCAATATGGGTGAGCACATGTACTCGCCAGGGGCTCCGTACATGATCGCCATATTTTTTAGGAACGATCATGTCGGCGAGCACATATGTGCACGCCTACAGGTGGGCGAGGACATAGCGTCCCCAAGTGCTCGTCCACCTGCCCGGACGACTATCGTATCAGCGACCACGTATGGAACGAGCACATGTGCTCGCACAGTATACGGGCGTTCACATGGCGTGCAGTCGACGTGCACATTACAAGTCATCTTGTGCACGCCAATCTCGTCTTTTTTTGCAGTGTAAATGGGTTTACATAAATAAATCAAACAAGGAAGATCAAGTGATTAGGAACAAAGCTAGACTAGTTGCACAAGGTTACAACCAACAGAAAGGTATAGAATTTTGACGAAACATATGCACATGTAGCCAAACTAGAATCAATTAGCATGCTACTTACTTATGTTGCACACCTAGAAATAAAACTTGTATCAAATGTATGTAAAAAGTACGTTTATCAATGGTTATCTAAAAGAGGAAGTTTTTGTTAAACAATCAGTTGATTTTGTTGATAAAGATAGATAAGAGTTTTTTATAAACTAAATACAACTTTATATGGACTTAAAACAAGCACCAACTGATAGGGAGCTCAAGCTTGGCTTGATGTAGAGGAAAAGGGTAAGGATATTGATACAACTCTTATAGAGTTATGATTGGTTCATTGTTATATCTTACTGCTAGTAGACCATACATAGTTTTTAGTACTTGTCTATGTACTAGGTTCCAATTGATCCATAAATAAAGTCACTTAAAAGCTGTAAAAAGGATCTTAAAATTCTTGAAAGATGCTTATAATTATGGTTTATTTTATCCTAGATCATCACACATTGAATTAAAATCTTATAGTGATGATGATTATGTTGGAAGTAGAACTGATAGCAGTGGGATGTGTCATTTCCTTGGAAATGCATTGGTCTCTTGGTTCTCCAAGAAGCAAAACTGTGTAGTCCTATCAACAACAGAAGCTAAATACAGATATACCTCTCTTGCATGTTCGCAATTGTTGTGGATGAATCATACCTTAAATGACTTTAGATTGAAGTTTGAAAAGGTTAAAATCCTTTGTGATAATACAAGTTTTATAGATCTTTCTAAGAATTATGCATCACACTCTAGGACTAAAACATCAAGACAAGTTACATGAAATGCGCCAAAACCGAAGCAAACGACCTTGAGAGAAATAAGCGAAATTCTTGATCAATGGAGGAACAATATTACGTGGATTGGATTTCTTGTCTACAGGTTCGTTGTTTGTGCTCTTAGTAGAAGTTTTATATAAATGTATCGTTGTGTTATTAAATAATTATATATGTATGTAGAAAAAAATAAAATAAAAATCTTTTCTTATTTCTTATTCATTTTCTCATTCATTCTACACTCATCATTTCTTTTGTTCCTATTGTTGTTTCGACGTTCTTAAAAATAGGCCAATTTCATGTGTGAAAATTCTGCCAAGATCTCTTTCGATTTCACTGAAATTTCACTATTATTGATTATTATGAATCGATTCAGATTTCATTTAAATTGTTCTATGATCCGATTTTTTTAAAAGGACAGACCCATTTCGATCATATGTTGTTATAATATAATTAATAAACGACTAGAATATTATTAATAAATGAGAAATGGAAATGATTTTGATCAAATTTTGCTTCATGTGCCATATCAATAATTTCAATTTTTTGTTATGGCTACCCAAGCATGAGTTAATTTATAAATCTGTGGGCTTACCAAGGAATAGAAACTTTATAAGAGTTAATATTTATTTGGTTCCATTCAAAATAATGGAACAATTCTGTTCGTAGGAACAAATAGAAGTATATCTATTATATACCCGATAAGTAGCAACATGCAATGGGGATTGGTCTAATTTTTTAGAAACAAATGCATAAATACTTGATTATCATTCAAACAATTTATTCATTAGAATTTTTCTTTATTTAATGATCAAAAAGATGCAAGGTCATTTATCCATCTGGCTATACAAGTGATGAATCTCAGATTTATCATACTAAAATCCAATTATGAATCCCCAAGCTTAAACAATTCAATAAAAATCACTAATAATTCATTAATCTTAACTTGTATTATATTGTATATAAACTGTGTATAATTAACTTATATTTTATCCCTATTTATTGTATTTAATTTCTAACACTTTTTCTTTATTTTTATATTTTATTAAACCCCCCTAAAAATAGGTTAATTATTGTCGATATTTATCTTGGCCTTTAAAAGAAACTAAAAATATAAAAAAACCCTCAAAGCTTAAAAAATAGTGTTTTTGTCTCTTAAAAATGCCGCAAAAATAAACTTTTGTATAAATCACCTCTCTTGGCTTTTTGTTCAACGTGAAACTTGTAGGTCTCATCGAGATCTACAACTTTTGTGTTTTTACTTTTCCCTAATTTTGCTTCCTTTTATTTCTTTTGGATTTTTCTTTGTTTTACTATTTTTAAATTTTCTTGTGCAGCCATGTGGCGCATCTGGGTCGCCCACGTGGCCGCACCACCTTCCGCCACCTGTCTTCTCTATTAGTCAAGGATGCCCCTATTCCCGCCCAATCTCGACCGTCCGCTCCTGATGAGTCGCCCGATAGACTAAGGTAAAGTATGTCACTAAGGTCGTTGTGACCTTAGTCACTCGGGACTCAGAGCTCGATCAAGAAAAAGAATCAGACCACCAATCGAGAAGATAAAAATCAATAAAAACCAAAATAGCGGTCTCGCTATAAGATTAACCTGGTATAGCACCCAGGGTCGGTCTCGAGGAGCACGAATTGGCCTCACAGCCTACGAAGTAGTCGGAAATAAAAGAAAATAAAAACAAATATTTTTTGATGACTTCTAATATTTTTTATATTTTTTTGGGATTTTTAATAATGAATAAATATTAAAAAGGCAAATACACACAACTTCAAGCAATTATTTAATTACTTAAAAATAGTCCCAAAAATTCAAACAAAAATATTTTTATATTTTATGGATTTTTTACTGTTTTTGGTGAATTTTTGAGAATTTTATAATTTTTAGGTAATTTTCTAAAAATCAAAAAAGGCAAAAATAAGAGAACACTGTCCAATCAGGCTTGGAGGACCAAATTAAAATATAAAATGGTCCTAAAATAGCCTGGAGGTATTTTTCATGTAAAGTATAAACAAAAGGAAAAATCAGAAAAAGAGTTTATTAATTTTTGGGTTTTCTATGATTTTTTAGAATTTTTATGAGTTTTTGAGGTTTTTTTAATTTTTAAGCTTTTTATATATCTAAAAATGACCAAAAATGCATAGAAAATCAAGGAGACAAAAACACACAAAACTTGATTATTTTGGAATTTTTAACAAAGTTTTAATTTTTTTTAGGATTTTATACTCTGAACAGACAGAAAAACAAGGGTTTTTGAATTTTAAAAATAATAAAAAGGCTAAAAAATGCACCAAATTTTTAGTGAAAATTTTACACCTTGGCAAGAGCCACGTGTCCAATTTTCATGAAATTTGAGCTTGAATTGATATTTTATTTAAATCAAACAAAAAGGCACAGTGCATAGGGACCTGTTCGCAAGGAAAAGTATTTCTAAGGGCTAGAAAGTAACAAGCTCAGAAGCCTGGGGGGTCCTCGTGCAAAATTTCCAGGTCCCCACGCGCGTGGTACGTGGTCTGGGCATAGAGGGACCCAAATGCAAGAAAACTTAAGTCCCAGGGCTTGTTAGCAACAGGTGCTAAAAGCCCAGGGTATAAGTTGCAAATAACCCAAATAATTCAACACATGTCAAATACATTCATTCACAGGGGTATAAGTGCAAATATCAGAAAATATTTTTCATTCATTAACACCTCAAAACAACATCCCAAACATTGCAATTTCCATAAAAACCACGTGACGAAGCACATGTCTCGCATTCACAGGGATGAAAATGCAAATAAAATAAATGTCCAGGTCTTCAGTGCAATTTTTACAAAATAAAAACAACTATCTAAACTAATTACATGACTAATTAATAAAAGCAAAATAGGAAGGGGCCTAAGTGATATTTACCCATTATTATCCGAGGGCTGGAGGCGCGACGCGTGTAGGATCTGACGTCTGAGGTGCGCTGCGTCTCTACGAAGGAACACTGGCTCGGATCTAACGGCGGAAGGTCAGCCACGTGTGCTATCTGACGATGGTGGATCAAGGGCTAACCCTACGCTGGATGAAGGGCGATGAAGCGGCCACGTGTCGATCGGATGGTGGCTGATAAGGGCCTCTGCTTCGCCTGGATCGAGCGGTCAGGATGAGATCTGGCGAGTCAGGGCTGAACGGACGGCTCTGGAGGCTCCTGGAAGAACACGGCTCCGACGAACTTCGCCGGAGAACCACGACTGGGCTGGGCCTCCTCGGGGGCTGCAAATGGGTTGAACAGGATCGTCACAGCCTCCCGTGGATGAAGGACTCCTCCGATGACGCCAAGAAGCTCCAAGGAGGCATGGCGACGACGGCGGAGCTGGGCTCCTGTGCCTGGAAGTTGAGGTCCTTAGATGGGCCTCTTCTGACCTGGAAAACCACACAGAAAGCTCGCTGGGTCGAGGACAAAGTGCCTCGACCCGATTAGCGGCGGAATGGGGGAATGGTGTGGCGAGGCGGATGATCTCCGACGAGGCGACGGCGGTGGAGATCGAAGTCCCTACTCCGGGGCGAGACAGGGGGTGTGAGTGGGTGCAGAAGGTGCGGAGAGGTCTCGTGATGATGATGGTCGAGTCCGATGATCGATAGGGTGACGGAGATGGTCGGAATCGACGAACGACGGCGAATGGATGATTTGGGCGTAATCGAAAATTCAAGAAATATGGAAAGAATTGAGTCTACCTGTTGGGTGGGATCGACTGGGGATGAGCTCCGGGAGCTATGGTATTTGCCTCGAGGGTCGCCGAGGGCCCGAGGCTCAGGCGCTGCTCTGGGCGGCGCACGGCAGCGAAACGTCGTCGGATCAGTGACGCGGTGCTTCTCCTCCTCTCTGCAACACGCCAAGCTCTAGCTGTCTCTCTAGGATATCGGGTGGAGGTCCTGGGTGGAAGAAACGATGCCAAAGATGGCTGGAAAAGTGCGGCGGAACTTCAGCTAAATAGTATGAGGGGTCCGGCTAGATGGGAGTCGGGCGATCAGATCGGAGCTCGGATCCCTAAAACCCACCCCGGGCGTGAATCTCGGATGTATCAGGAAGGATTAGGACCCGAGGTTAAGGGGTTTGGCGATCAGATCGAGTGGGAAGAAATAGGAGAAAACGGGTCGGGGCAACAAGATCCGAGTCTGGTGGTCCTGGGGAGAGTTGACCAGGGGTCAACATCCCCCGTGGACCAATCAGATCGCGCCAATTATTAAATATTTGGAAATTAAATAATAAATAGTAAATGCCCGAATTTCAAAAAAGTTAAAAGAAGAAAAATGTTTCTTTATTTTTAAACTAATTTTTTGGGATTTTTATTTAATTTTTTGAAATAAAAATTAGGTATTTACAAAATAGTATTATTATATATAGATATATACACTATGTATTTTTTATTTTTTATTTTTAATTATTTTTTTGTACATTTTATTCCAATTTTATATTTTATTTATTTATAAGATAAAATTCGGAATAAAAGTGTATTTTTATTTTATTTTTATTAATTATTTACAAGGGCTAAATAAATACTTTTATTTATATACATATATGGTAAATATACAATGAAGGTTTTGATTTTTATTTTATTTCTTTTTATTATTTTCATTTTTATGATTTTTATTTTATTTATTTACATTGTGAAATATGGAATGTGTACATATTTTTATAGATATTTATTTATTTAGTTATAGGGACAAATAAATATATAAGTGGTTTCTATATACATGGCTTATGTACAATGGGGAAGGGTATTTTAATTCCTTTTTAATTTCCTTTTTCCCAATTTTATTTTAATTTAATATTTACAAATATATACATATAACCCGAAAATGTAATTTTATTTTTATTTAGAGGAAAATATTTTTATTTATAAATACATGTATATGTACACATGAGCTTCCCTCTCTCTCTCTCTCTCTACTTAGGTTCTTTTTGCGGTCATGCCCATGCTGAGCCCTCCCTTGGGATTAGGTCGCTCAATATTTATTCTAAATATCTCCCTCTTTTTCTTTTATTTCTTTATTCTTTTATTTATGCACAAAAACATGCTAATAATGCATATTTACACAATGCATGATGAATGATAATTATTGCTAATTACATATATCTACATGTGTTTTGCATAGGTTTTGTAGCTAAAATAAAAGAATAAAGAGTGATGAATGGGTATTCATCACCCCCCTATACTTAACTTTGCTAGTCCCTTAGCAAACACTTATTTGAAAAAGAAGTGAAAAAGAGAAAGAAAAAGAAAAAGAGGAGAAAATGCATGGATTAATGCTGAATGTTAAACTTGCCTTCATTAAATTGAAATATGGAGCTCGATCAGATCTTTGGATTAATAATGTGTCGGAACCTTATTTAGACTTAGATTTAAAACTCAACAGCCTCTAAGATCCACTAATCTATAATCAAGACTCCTCAATAATCCAGATCAGAACAAGTCTACATACACAAACCCTGGAGACTATGAATCTTTTCTTGTACAGTGTAAGTGAGGTATAGCTCTCCACCTCAGAAGTAGTAACTTGACACCCCTCCCCAACAAGGTAACTCTATGACCCTAATCTGGTCACTCTTTCCTCGAGGAGCGGGGTATTCCCTCTGAAGTTCAAGTTCAACCGGCTCAAGAAGAGGGGGAAGAAGAGAATGGACCATGGCCAGTGTAGCCATGTATCCTTGGGAGCTCAACCAGTGTAGCTAAGTCTCCCTGCTGCAAGCTACATAAGATGGAACATGAGTCTCAAGCGTTGCTTATTTGCACTATATACATACTCCAGTGGGATTATCATTTTCTATCAGACCCACCACTTTTTTGAAGTTATTTTCTTTTTGCATTTTTTTCAAGTGCATCTATACAACATATTTACAAGGTGCAGTATATGTACAAAGGAGTTTTTCCTCTTGAGCCAGTAGACTATCCCTCTTTTGAAGCATTATTGCAACCCACAACTCATGTCGTTAGACCTCATGGCAACCAGACCAAGTTGAGACGCACTTCCTTCACTAAAAGAAGAAGAGAGGTTCCGCCTAAAAGTACTACCCTCATATGCTACCCCAAGTCAAGGAAGACTGCCTCCTCACCACCTCATCCGTAGAGAGCTCGGTGTAAAGTGTGGGTCCAAGTCAAGCCATTGTCTATATGAGTCATGTGTGTGTTGTTAAGTGCTCTACTTAGGCTCATTGAGATGACATGTGATCATAGCCTAGTGGACTCAAAGAATTAAGTCACTATGGACCTGAAAAGCCTTAACCCTAAGCCCTATAAGGTTCCTCTTATGATTAGGTGGATTAAGATCTTAATCAAGCTCCATTTCCCAATTTAATCCCAGGCTAGTTTAAATGTCAGCTATAATCCAGGAAAAACTATACAAGTATATACAAGGATGCTATTTACACAATATTTACAAACATGCAAAATTTTTGAAAATTGTTTTGAAATTATGAATGTGTGAATGAATGCAAGTTTTGCAAAATATTTACACAAATTTACACAAGGTTTTTGTAAAGTTTTGATTTTCAAAACATTTTGGAAAAATTTTGTACTATATACATAGTTTTGATATACACATATTTACACATTATTTAAACAAAAAGTTTTTGAAAACATTTTTACAAAAATAATTTGTACAATCGCTATGTATGTGCAAATAAAAGAATGTTTATTTACAGGAAAAAAATTAATTTTTATGGATTTTGGGTTTTTAGACATTTTTATTTATTTACACACTCACACAAAGTACGAGTTATGGCTAAAGTATACATGAAATATATACACACCCTCCTATACTTAGCTAGAACGATGTCCTCATAGTCAAGAGCGATGAAAAAGACATAACTCGTTCTTAGTATAGGGAAGTGAAAAGGAAGGCTATATACAAAGATGAATGAAAGAATAGAAAATTAAGAGGGTCTCGGCATTTCCCCCTATACTTAGGATCGAATAATCCTAAGTATAGCAGGTTGTACACAAAGGGAAAACCGAGCGGAGAATGTACATGGTCTACCCCCCCTATAGTTAGGGTGAAATATCCCTAAGTATATGCAGCAAAAACAGGGGTAAAAATGAATCAAAAGAATACCCGAGAGTCCTACATCCCCCCATACTTAGGGTAAAGTACACCCTAAGTATAGCATAATCAAAAGATGAGGAAAGGGATGTGGGACTAAAGAATGGAATGATTTGGACAACT
The DNA here is from genome assembly GCA_037367405.1 of Ottelia alismoides. Taxonomy (NCBI): domain Eukaryota; kingdom Viridiplantae; phylum Streptophyta; class Magnoliopsida; order Alismatales; family Hydrocharitaceae; genus Ottelia; species Ottelia alismoides. The sequence goes on along the minus strand of JAZKJV010001154.1, from coordinate 737,416 downwards.
AGATCTATACAAGTCGGGAGAACAGTGATAATCAGGCGTGAGATGCAATAGATGTGAGTCAAAAGACCACATCTCACGCAAAGTGAATAGGGGCAACATCAACGACCCACGGCTCATGATCTAGAAATGGCTTGAGCCGTTGGTCGTTCACTCGAAAGGTACTCTCAGAAGATAACTCAGATATGTCAATACTCCCATTATCGTGTACCTTTCTCACCAAATATGGTCCCTTCCATTTGCTCTGTAGCTTCCCTGGAAATAGACGAAGCCTAGCATCAAATAACCATACTCTCTGTTTAGGCTCAAAAGGCTTGTGGCTGATATGATAATCATGCCACTCCTTCACTCTCTCCTTGTATTGTAGGCTGTTTGAGAAGGCGGTATCACGAAGCTCCTCCAAGGCGGCTAACTCTGCCCTCCTCTAATCTCCTACACTATCTGGATCCAAAAGTATATCAGTGACAGCCCAAAGTGACCTATGTCTCAACTCAACAGGTAAATGGCACGGCTTGCCATAAACGAGGTGAAAGGGAGATATGCCCAAAGGTGTCTTGAAAGACGTCCTATATGCCCACAAGACCGAATCCAAAAGCTGTGATCAATCCTTTCGGTCAGGGCGGACGACTTTCTGCAATATAGTCTTGATCTCCCTATTCGACACTTCGGCAAGACCATTCGTCTGAGGATGGTATGGAGTGGCAACTCGATGATCTATGTCGAACTCGCTAGCAAGGGCCTTCACCTGGTCGTTGACGAAATGAGACCCCCCATCAGATATCAACACTCGAGGTACCCCCGAACCGTGAAATGATATGCTTCCTCAAAAATCTGCAAACAGTCCTAGCATCTGCGGTTCGGGCGGGGATGGCCTCAACCCAACGACTAACATAATCAACTGCCAACAGAATGTACTCTAATCCCTGACTCTTAGGGAATGGACCCATGAAATCGATGTCCCATGCGTCAAAAACCTCACAGAAGTGAATGGGCTGCATCGGCATCATATCACGTTGTCCACAAGTGCCCATCCTCTGACAGTCAGTACACCTCTTCACGAACTCATCAGAGTCCTTGAAGAGGGTAGGCCACCATAGGCCGGATTGGAGCACTTTCTGTGCCGTTCTCCTCCCAGAGTGATGTCCTCCTGCCTCAAGCTTGTGGTAGTGAGTGAGGACGCTATGGTGCTCCTCCTCAGGAATGCACCTACGCCAGACGCTATCCCCTCCTTCATGGTAAAGGATGGGATCCTCCCAGTGGTAGGACTTGGCCTTCGCGAGGAAGGTCTCAAGCCTCTGCCTGGGCCAATCTTGTGGAACTTTCTTAGCAACAATAAAGTTCACAATATCGGCGTACCACGGGAGAGAGGCGATAGCGAGGTTCGCCTCATCTGGGAAGGTCTCACAAACAGGCTCAGTCTGCTCAGAATCCTCAAGATGCTCTAATCGGGAGAGATGATCCGCCACCACATTCTTGACTCCAGGTTTATCCTTAATCTCTATGTCAAACTCCTGGAGTAGAAGGATCCATCTGGTCAATCTGGCTTTGGCATCCTTCTTTGCCATGAGGTACCTGATGGCGCTATGATCAGTGTATAAGGTCACTCTAGATCCGTTGATGTGAGATCTGAACTTATCTAGGGCAAAAACTACGGCTAGCATCTCCTTCTCAGTGACAGTGTAGTTCCGCTACGTGGCATCCAATGTACGGCTAGCGTAGTGAATGGCATATGGGACTCCATCCCTCCTCTGTCCCAGCATGACCCCTACGGCAAAATCGGAGGCATCCGTCATGATCTCGAATGGGAGAGACCAATCAGGCGGCTGGAGAACAGGAGCCTCAACAACACATCTCTTGAGAGTCTCAAACGATGAAAGACACTTGTCATCGACAACGAACTCGGTGTCTTTCGTCAGCAGATCAGTCAACGGTCGGGCGATCCTACTGAAATCATGAATGAAGCGTCGGTAGAAACCGACGTGCCCCAGAAAAGACCATAACTGCCGCAAATTGGACGGTGGTGCGAGTTTTCTAATGACATCTACCTTGGTCGGATCAACCTCCATGCCCCTGTTGGAGATGATATGGCCAAGCAACGTCCCCTGAGTCACCATGAAGTGACTCTTCTCCCAAGACAGCACTAGGTGAACCTCAATGCATCGCCGAAGGACTCGGTCTAGGCAGTCAAGACAGGAGTCGAATCTGTCACCGTAGACCGAGAAATCATCCATGAAGACCTCCAAGCACTCCCCCACCATGTCCGAAAAGATAGACAGCATGCATCTATAAAAAGTCGCAGGGGGGTTGCATAGCTCAAATGGCATGCGTCTGAAGGTGTATGTGCCGAAGGGACATGTGAAGGTAGTCTTGTCCTGGTCCTCGGGAGCGATGGCGACCTGATTGTAGCTGGAGTACCCATCCGAAAAACAGTAATGGCTCTTCCATGCCAGTCTCTCAATGATCTGATCTATAAAGGGCAGGGGGAAATGATCCTTCTTGTGGCCTGGTTGAGTCATCTTTAATCTACGCAGACCCGCCAAGAAGTGGGTATCCGGGTAGCGATCTCCTCTCCATACTCGCTGACAACTGTAGTGATGCCCGTCTTCTTGGGAACCAAATGCAATGGACTGACCCACTTGGAGTCGAAGATGGGGTAGATAAAATTGGCGCTCCACCATTTCAAAATCTCCTTCATGACAACCTCTCTCAGATTCGGGTTCAGTCACCGCGCGACGGCTTCGCCTCATCCTCGAGATAGATATGGTGGGAGCACAGGGCCGGACTTATCCCCTGGAGATCGGCTACGCTCCATCCTATCGCCTTGTGGTTCTTTTCAAGAACCCCTATCAGATGGGATTCCTGCTCTCCAGTCAAATCGGCGGAGATAATGACTGGGTACATCTCATGTTCACCTGCAAGGAACCTATACTTCAGCGATGCAGGAAGTGGCTTCAGCTCTGGACAACTGGGTGCTGGTGGATCTGGTCTCTGAAAACTCTGAGTGAATGCTGCCAAATCCGCATGGGAGAACTGAAACTCCCGCTCACACTCTGAATATGGAGAAGGCTGCTCTGCTGGACTGTCTCTGCTCTGCATGGCATCTACCTCCTCTCTAGTTGTAGGCTCAGTAGAAGTCAGATCTGGAATGAAATCATCAAACTCTGCCCAATAAAAATCTGACTCCAAGGGATCTGTATCATCATCATAAAAACATGTCTCGCGGTCGAGAACCGGCTCTGCCGACTGAAAAATATCTTGGACCAGGAATGCCTCTCCAGGCTCTCCTCTGCTGGCGTCTCTGCATCAGCGGACTCTGAAAGTGAGAGGATGGCATGTGCATCGGGATCTGCCCAAACTGCCTCGTCATCTGTGATCACAAAGTCACAGTCCTGGTGGATGTCTGGCCCTGCATCTATCATCTACTCTGTATCGGAAGTAGTCTCTGAGCATGTTGAATCTCTGACTCTGATGTCCTCGACCGTCTCTATTTGTACACTCTCGCCCTCGATGCGAAAGTATACCTTCCCGCTATCGTGGTCGGTCACTGCCTTGGCTGTGGCCAAGAACGGGCGACCTAAAATGATGGGAGTATCGGTCACTGATTCGGGGATCTCCATGTCCAACACTACGAAGTCCATGGGGAATTGCAGACCCTGAATCGTGACGACAACGTCCCTCAGCAACCCCTTCGGCCTCTTGACAGATCGATCAGCAAACTGAAGGACTGTCCTACTCTGTCGTAAAGTGCCCAACTCGAAGCGGTCGAGAAGGGCTGCCGGAAGTAGGTTGATCGATGAACCGCTGTCTAATAGAGTACGGTCGAACCTCTACTCTCTGATGTGGCATCTGACATACGGGGCTCCTGAGTCTGGCCTCTTGGCCGGCAGACGGTTCTGAATCGCGAAACAAGTAGCTCTGGTCAGCACATGAATCTCAGACTGGTGGTTCCTCCTCTTCCTCCTAACTGTAGTCCTGTCTCTGAGTGATCTCAGGAGTAGAGGGATGTGCTGCAAATCCTCCTGAAGAGTCAGCTAAATGTGGAAGCAGACTATCATCTGCTAGCTGAACTCTTTCTGCTGCCTCTTTTTTGGATTTTTCTATTTTCTTCCTCTTTTCCATGTGAAGTGCTCTAGGGAAGGGGATCACAGGGTCCTTCTCAGATGAAGGACTAGGAGAGGGTCTAGGCTGCTCGATGGCAGGATCCACACATACATCAAGCACCACAGGTGGACCAGAAGAAAACAAACCCTTTCCTTTATTGCCAGAAATGTCCCGAGATACATCAACAAAAGGAAAGACCACAGGATTCTCAGAAGTGAAAATGGTGGCATCAGCACCACCCTCGGCTGGTAGACGTGCGGCATCAGTACCGCGCTCTGGCTCAGCAACATCGGTGGCGTCAGTACCACCTCCTCCATCTGGTGAAGTGACGGCCTCAGTACCGTCGGTGGAATCAGCATCCCTGGTGGCATCAACACCACCGTCATCATCTCTAGCGGCCTCAGTACCGCACTCCTCGTCGGGCGCTCTGGAAGTGGCCTCGGGGTGTCGCTCAGACGAGGCGCCGCCTGCTGGCATCCTACCGCTCCTAAGTGTGACAAAGTCAGTATCAAATAGATAGGCAGACATATCACCAAAAGAATCACTCGGAGTGGCATACTCTGTGAAATCTACCTGCTCAGACTTCCTCTTGAGGTTGTTCGGATTCGGCTCTATCTGGGCAAGTATGGCGGCCTTCCCTCTCACAATCTCCCGCATCTCTTGACGGAACTCGTCCATCTCCCGTCGGAAAGTAGCCTGCTGATCGATAAGGAGGCGGGCTATGTCATCTAAGGCGGGGTTCTCATAGGATGGCCCGTGAGAACCTGACGGGTGGCCTCGCTGGTAGCGAGGTTGATGCTGCTGGTGCTGCGGGTGAGAGGGGTACGACTGAGGATGATAATTCTGTTGCTGAGGCTGATCACGCCTCCAAGAATGTCCCTGCTGATAGGGACGAGGACCATACTACTGTGACTACTGCTGTTGCTGCTGGTGATCTCTCTGATGGTCGTACTGGCCACCATGTCCTGACGGCTGCTGCTGGGAGCTGGAACCTTCGGCCGACCAACGGAATCCGGGATGGTCTCGTCGGATACCAGGCTGGGGTCGGTCGTACCAAATCTCGTTGACATCCATAGACGGCTCTGACTCGTACGAGGGTGGGGGAGCACTGCCAGAGGCTGATCCGGCTGGTAGACCACCATCTGTGTGTCTGGGGATGGTGGTGACTGGTAAGAAAGCTGCGGCTGCTGGTACGGCTCCGCCTGTATAAGGTGAACCTGTCTAGGCTGCTGGTGGCTGGAGCGCTGGGACGAGCTATCGGTGCTACTCAGATCGCCTCGTGCCTGAAGACTGGGCTGGGAAGCCGTCTGTGCCTCCTGGAGACACATGAGCTGTGTCTTCAGGTCACTCAGAGTCTGTGCCATCTGCTCCATCTGTGTGGTACCCTGGCACTGCTTCTTCTCTATGATCTCCATCCGTTCCAGCTTCTCGCTGATGATCCCCATGTCGGCGGCTGCGGACTCGGCCTGTGCTGTTGCCGTTGACGAACTGGAAGGACCGGCGTCAACCTGTGCTATCCTCTGGTACTACACGATCTGTGGCTGAGGGCGTCCCTGTGTGTAGAGGCGGGTCTGGGACATCACAGTGTAGTTCTCAGCCATCTCCTTGTAGATGGCCCAGACCTGGTCCTCATCCTTGGCGAAATAGGACCTACCACAAGAAGCATTCACCAAGCCATGAAGCTCTGGTGTCAGCCCGCAGAAAAACTCTAAACAAGGTTCGGCTTTGAAATCTCATGGTGCGGGCATCTGTCGGTCAGCTCACGGAACCTCTCCCATGCCTCGTGGAATTGCTCATTGGGGAGCATGGAGAAGTTGTTGATCAGGGCTCTAGCTGCGTTCGTTCGCCCGAGTGGATAGTACTTGTTCAAGTACTCGGTGCGGAGCTGCTCCCAGGTGTAGACAAACTTCCCTAGATGCTTCATCCAGGTGGCTGCTCTGTCTGCTAGTGAGAAGGGGAAGGCAATCATGCGTATGGTATCCTCGTCCACCTGCCTGTCGTGGACTGTGCTGTAGATCATCAAGAACTCCTGAAGGTGGAGATGAGGCTCCTCAGTAGCGAGCCCATGGAACCGGGGGAGGAGCTGCAAAGTGTTCGGGGGGAACTTGAAGTCCCCCACGATGGCTGGTAACACGACCCAACGGTGCGTCAAAGTCGATCCGGGGTTGTGTAACTCCCGCATCGGTCTCGGCTGGTCCGGTGCTGCCGCTGCTGTGGCGGCTGCTGCTGCGGCTGCGGTTGTTGCTGCCTCATCGGGTCTCCTCAGCCCATCTCCTGGCCCGCGCTGCTCACGGTCTGCTCTCAACTGCTCCATCTCACGCCTCATCTCAATCATAAATGCTCCCTGATCCCTCAACTGCTGATGAACTGTCTCTAATGAGGCGATCAGGGTGGAGATGATCGCACCCTAGTCCATGATAAATGTTTGCTGGGGCTGGGGACCTGTGGTGCGGTCGTCATTGTTGTCGGCCATGGTCTCTGCAAAGGCAAAAGACCCAAACTCAGGTGCCGATAAATCATCTGATAGTAGTCTCTCATCTGACACGGGTATCTCTGAACTGAAAGAAGGGGGATCGAGGGGGAACAGGGTGGAGTCGAACTCGGATTCGGAGAGCGGGTCTCGGCTCTTGCGAACCAACCTAGATGAACGGGCAGAAGTGCTGGGAAGCGGTGCAGCCAGAGGCTGCCTAAGGGACCTTCTGCCATCATCTTGATCTGGCGAGTCGGGCGTATGAGATCTGGAAACAACAATGATCAGCAAGCAAACCCCTGATTCACCTACGCAACGCGAGCTGAAGACCGTAAAGGTTCGGTCAATTATCTTGTCAATTTTTATTAGGTGATCAAGTCAAGATAGCAGAGCGATTAACGTGACCTGTTGGGAATCCAATCCGCCAACCAGACTATCCCGTATAAAAGGCAGGTAGTCTGATCGAAGTTCAGATATGGCTCTAGCCTAGTGTGCGGGTCACTCTCTCGCGCATGCAAACCAGACAAGGAGGGGTTGCTCTCCCCAAGACAGATTTTTATGATGAGTGTCTTTTAGGGTCAGATAGAGTGAACCAGTCCCAATTTTATGGTTCAAATTTTTAGGTATTTTTCAAATAAAAGCAAATGCCTAACGAATTTTTCGGTTCTCCTGGTTATTTAAGTCCAAAAATCAGGGGGAGAAGTCGAAAAGCCTATGCATGAAAAATCAATGATGCATGTAGAGTAAGAGATGCGTACCTGACTCCAGCAGTCTACATGCAAAAATGATCCGCGTAAAATTTAAGACAGAAATAAAACTACCTAAATGATGCAGGCGGAAATCCGAGCCCTAAGCAAGCAGTTCTACTCGAAAGAATGTGGCTAAGTGGTCAATCAAGAGGGGTTGGAGTCCGGTCTCGGATGCCGATCGGTGCCCGCCACAACAGGTCCTGCCAGCGCTGTATACGACCTCTAGCGGCGTGTGACCCCTCAGGTGACCAAATAGTCTTTTATTAACTTTTTATTGTTGGTCCAATTAATCGAACTATAGGTACATGCAAAGTTATTAAGGTGTGTGGACCCTACTAATTACGTCACAGTCAAGAAAAAATCCTAAGGCTAGGGGCTAAAATCTGCGAGAATCAGAAAAGCAGGAAATAAACGGCAAAACCGCGAGAAAACCGCGAAAAAGCCGAGGGGTCCCCCGAGCACACCGGTGCTCGGCGAAACAGACCCCGAGAGTCTAAGAAGTCCGGCTGAGTGTCCTGTCCCTGTATTATTACAACAATAGATGGTCTGCTGAAATAAAATCTAAACTAAGCTAACTAAGCTCCGCGGCTCCCGCACTCCTGGTCGCTCCTCACGCTCTCCTACGGCTTCGTAGAGAAGGAAGCCGCCTCCGACTCCCGCGGTTGCCTCAGCCTCCGAAGAAGCTACCTCGGTACTCGGGCCCTCGCAAGAAATAATCAAAGTGTCACAAACCAGATAGAAATAAAGCAAATAAAATAAGAAAAAGAAAACAGGGTATGTATGCAAAAATAGAAATAAAAATAAACAAGCAAAACAACCAAAAATAAAAATAAAAGAAAATAAAAGAAAATGAAAATAAAAGAAAAATAAAAAGCCGCGAAAAGCCGCGGACGACGAAAAAGCCACGGAAAGCCGTGAAAATCAAAATAAAATAAAACGAAAATAAAAGTGACTACTAAGCTGTGCTCCCCAACAATGGCGCCATTCTGATGAGCCGCTCGATAAACTAAGGTAAAGTATGTCACTAAGGTCGTTGTGACCTCAGTCACTCGGGACTCAGAGCTCGATCAAGAAAAAAATCATACCACCAATCGAGAAGATAAAAATCAATAAAAACCAAAACAGCGGTCTCGCTATAAGATTAACCTGGTAAAGCTCCTAAGGTCGGTCTCGAGGAGCATGAATTGGCCTCACGGCCTACGAAGTAGTCGAGAATAAAAGAAAATAAAAACAAATAATTTTTTTGATGATTTTTAATATTTTTAATATTTTTTTTGTGATTTTTAATAATGAAGAAATAATAAAAAGGCAAATACACACAACTTCAAGCAATTATTTAATTACTCAAAAATAGTCCCACAAATTCAAGCAAAAATATTTTTATGTTTTATGGATTTTTTACTGTTTTTGGTGAATTTTTGAGAATTTTATAATTTTTAGGGAATTTTCTAAAAATCAAAGAAGGTGAAAATAAGAGAACATTGTCCAATCAGGCTTGGAGGACCAAATTAAAATATAAAATGGTCCTAAAATACCTGGAGGTATTTTTCATGTAAAGTATAAACAAAAAGGAAAAATCAGAAAAAGAGTTTATTAATTTTTCGGTTTTCTATGATTTTTTAGAATTTTTATGAGTTTTTGAGGTTTTTTTAATTTTTAAACTTTTTATAAATAAAAATGACCAAAAATGCACAGAAAATCAAGGACACAAAAACACACAAAACTTGGTTTTTTTGGAATTTTAAACAAAGTTTTAATATTTTTTTAGGATTTTATAATCTGAACAGACAGAAAAGCAAGGGTTTTTAAAAATAATAAAAAGGCTAAAAAATGCACCAAAATTTTAGCGAAAATTTTACACCATGGCAGGAGCCACGTGTCCAATTTTCACGAAATTTGGGCTTGAATTGATATTTTGTTTAAATCAAATAAAAAGGCACAGTGCATAGGGACCTGTTTGCAAGGAAAAGTATTTCTAAGGGCTAGAAAGTAACAAGCTCAGAAGCCTGGGGGGTCCTCGTGCAAAATTTTCAGGTCCCCACGTGCGCGGCACGTGGTCTGGGCACAGAGGGACCCAAATGCAAGAAAACTTAAGTCCCAGAGCTTGTTAGCAACAGGTGCTAAAAGCCCAGGGTATAAGTTGCAAATAACCCAAATAATTCAACACATATCGAATACATTCATTCACATGGGTATAAGTGCAAATATCAGAAAATATTTTTCATTCATTAACACCTCAAAACAACAGCCCAAACATTGCAATTTCCACAAAAACCACGTGACGAAGCACGTGTCTCACATTCACAGGGATGAAAATGCAAATAAAATAAACGTCCAGGTCTTCAGTGCAATTTTTACAAAATAAAAATAACTACCTAAACTAATTACAGAACTAATTAATAAAAGCAAAATAGGATGGGGCCTAAGTGATATTTACCCCTTATTATACGAGGGCTGGAGGCGCGCCACGTGTAGGATCTGATGTCTGAGGTGCACTGCGCCTCTGCGAAGGAACACTGGCTCGGATCTAACGGCGGAGGGTCAGCCACATGTGCTATCTGACGGTGGTGGATCAAGGGCTAACCCTGCGCTGGATGAAGCGGCCACATGTCGATCGGACAGTGGCTGATAAGGGCCTCTTCTTCGCTTGGATCGAGCGGTCCGGATGAGATCTGGCGAGTCGGGGCTGAACGGACGGCTCTGGAGGCTCCTGGAAGAACATGGCTCTGACGAACTTCGTCGGAGCACCACGGCTGGGCTGGGCCTCCTCGGGGGCTGCAAATGGGTTGAACATGATCGTCACAGCCTCCCGCGGATGAAGGACTCCTCCGATGACGCCAAGAAGCTCCAAGGAGCCCTGGCGACGGCGGCGGAGCTGGGCTCCTGTGTCTGGAAGTTGAGGTCCTTAGATGGGCCTCTTCTAACCTGGAAAACCACACAGAAAGCTCGTTGGGTCGAGGGCAAAGTGCCTCGACCCGGTTAGCGGTGGAATGGGGGAATGGTGCGGTGAGGCAGATGATCTCCGGCGAGGCGACGGCGGTGGAGATCGAAGTCCCTGCTCTGGGGCGAGACAGGGGGTGTGAGTGGGTGCAGAAGGTGAGGAGAGGTCTCGTGATGATGATGGTCGAGTCCGATGATCGATAGGGTGACGGAGATGGTCGGAATCGACGAACGACGGCGAATGGATGAATTGGGCGTAATCAAAAATTCGAGAAATATGGAAAGAATTGAGTCTACCTGTTGCGTGGGATCGACTGAGGATGAGCTCTGGGAGCTCTAGTCTTCTCCTCGAGGGTCGTCGAGGGCCCGAGGCTCAGGCGCTGCTCTGGGCGGCGCACGGCGGTGAAACATCGTCGGATCAGTGACGCGATGCTTCTCCTCCTCTCTGCAACACGCCAAGCTCTAGCTGTCACTCTAGGGTATCGGGTGGAGGTCCTGGGTGGAAGAAACGATGCCAAAGATGGCTGGAAAAGTGCGGCGGAGCTTCAGCTAAATAGTATGAGGGGTCCGGCTAGATGGGAGTCAGGCGATCAGATCGGAGCTCGGATCCCTAAAACCCACCCCGGGCGTGAATCTCGGATGTATCAGGAATGATTAGGACCCGGGGTTAAGGGGTTGGCGATTGGATCGAGTGGGAAGAAATAGGAGAAAACGGGTCGGGGCAACAAGATCCGGGTCTGGTGGTCCTGGGGGGAGAGTTGACCGGGGGTCAACATCCCCCGTGGACCAATCAGACCGCGCCAATTATTAAATATTTGGAAATTAAATAATAAAAAGTAAATGGCCGAATTTCAAAAAAGTTAAAACATGAAAAATGTTTCTTTATTTTTAAATTAATTTTTGGTATTTTTATTTAATTTTTTGAAATAGTATTATTATATATAGGTATATACACTATGTATTTTTTATTTTTTATTTTTAATTATTTATTTTTATACATTTTATTCCAATTTTATATTTTATTTATGTATAGAATAAAATTTGGAATAAAAGTGTATTTTTATTTTATTTTTATTAATTATGTACAAGGGCTAAATAAATACTTTTATTTATATACATATATGGTATATATACAATGAAGGTTTTGATTTTTATTTTATTTCTTTTTATTTTATTTTTATTTTTATGATTTTTATTTTATTCATTTACATTATGAAATATGGAATATGTACATATTTTTATAGATTTTTATTTATTTATTTATAGGGAGAAATAAATAGATAACTGGTTTCTATATACATGGCTTATGTACAATGGGGAAGGGTGTTTTAATTTCTTTTTAATTTCCCTTTTCCCAATTTTATTTTAATTTAATATTTACAAATATATACAAATAACCCAAAAATGTATTTTTATTTTTATTTAGAGGAAAATATTTTTATTTATAAACACAGGTATATGTACACATGAGCTTCCCTATCTCTCTCTACTTAGGTTCTTTTTGCGGTCAAGCCCATGCTGAGCCCTCCCTTGGGATTAGGTCGCTCAATATTTATTCTAAATATCTCCCTCTTTTTCTTTTATTTCTTTATTCTTTTATTTATGCACAAAAATATGCTAATAATGCATATTTACACAATGCATGTTGAATGATAATTATTGCTAATTACAGATATCTACATGTGTTTTGCATAGGTTTTGTAGCTAAAATAAATGAATAAAGAGTGATGAATGGGTATTCATCACATCTCGCTTCACTTTCAGCCATCAGATCTAATCTCAGATCCTAGTCATTCCCTTCCGCCTTTCCCTCGGCCGCAGGATGCTCCTCCATCCAATGGCTCCTCTCTCTCTCCATGCCATAGCTCCATTTTCCACCATCAGATCGTTTCCCCCTATTCATCGCAACCATCCATCTACGCTACTCGCTCCACCGCTAGATGACATTCCAGATCTCATCCTAACCGTTCATCACCGCATGGCTCTCCGCCGTAAATCAGATTTGATCATATGATCCCATCCCTCTGCCTGTTCCCTCATCCTAACCATTGGATCACGGGATACAACGACCCTCAAGTCTTCTTCCTCCTCCAGTCAAACCCTTCCCCTCTTCCATTACACCCACATCCCCTTCTCCCCTTCCATTTTTGGCGTCATCCTCCTCTCTCCTCTCATCTCCCTAATGCTCCCCCTCCACAGCCCTATCTTACATCATCCACGCACAACCATTAAGTCCCTTCGCCTGCACCTTCATTCCCTCCTATCTGTCGTTACATTCACCATCATCACCATCTGTAATCGCCCACTTCTTCCTATAAAGCCCTCTCCTCTGACCACTTCTCGGACCATACACCAACCAAGGGACTACGACCTAGCTTCCTCCTCCCTCCGGTGACAGTGGAGGGAGGCTTGTCGAGGTGACGACGGTTGCATGCTCCCTGAGAGATCCATGGCCCCTCCGACCATGTAGTGGCGCCTCCAAGCACCGCCGAGCATCGAGGTTGGTTGCCCTCGTCGTGCGACGACCTAGAGGCTCCAATGGAACCTCAGCCCAGGTCATTGCCTCCGCCAAAGGTCGGGCTCCAGCCAGGTACTCTTCCTTCTTCTCCTTGCTTTTTCTCCTATTTATTCCGCAACCTACCCCCACTCTCACCATCACTTGATCACCGTAGTATCTCCACCAACCATCAAGCACCCTCGCCACCATCTCCGTTCACCTCTTTCCCTCCTCCATGACCTCGCCCACCCTCGCTACCTTCACCTCTGCTTCGCTGGAGGAGAAGACCATTGGTCCTCCACTCCAGCCACCTCCGCGGACCACCACTTCACTCACGCACCGAACATTACCTCAGCTACGTTAACCATGCAGATACCTTGAATGGTCGGAGCTCTCGCTTCCACACCCATCTCGGTAGACAGCTCCGAAAGGCCTCCACCGCCTTGCATTCCTAATTCTTCCCGGAGCTTCGTCTCACCTCCAGCTCCTTCGCGAGGTCCTCAGCAATCTTCTTTGATCATCAGGGACACAGCTGGAGCATGGAGGAGCTATAAGGAGGTCACCGGAGCACAGCCTCCTCCGGTGGCATACGACGGAGCATGATGATACAGTTACCGTCCGATCCTCATGATCGGACGACCCAAATGATGCTACATCGCCTCCTTCGAAGCAACGAGGTTCGGGCATCACGACATATCACGAAGCTCCAGAACATGCCACGTGGCCTGATCCACCTGTTCCGAAGTTCGAGCCTTTATCCCGCCTGAGGCTCACACCAAGCCTAACCCTGCATGCGCCCAGGACGTGTCGGCTAGGTTATTTATAGATCTACCCTCGTACCATTCCATAATTACAAGAAGGTCCCAAGCGCGTGCCTTACGTGCGCGCCTGAGATAATTTGCAACAAGGCTCATCGGGTTTTATTAATTACAGAATGCGTCCCCATGCTTCAAAAAAATTGTAGAAGGGTCCCTTCTGGATTTTGGTATTTGCAAATGGGTCCCTCTAGGGACCCATTTGCAATATTTATATTTTAATTCCTTACATTTTTTTACATTTATGCCTTTGCATTATTTTTAGCATATCTTGAGTATTTTAGATCCAAATTTCATGATTTAATGTCATTTTAAAGCTTATTTAATTACCTATCTAATGGCATTTTTAATTTCTTGATTTGGCACTAAATAAAGTATGATGAATTTTGATGTTATATAGTGTCTCTTGCTCTATAAATCTTTACCAATGATAGACGCTTGCTCTTATTTTTTATCCAATGTGACTCTAGATTTGAATTACAATTTGTGCTCATATTCTGTAAGGCATATTTGTAATTAATCTTTTGCACACTTGTCCTTTGCATTCAATCATGCATTATATCATGCATACTTTTATAATTACATGGACAAATCAAATAAAAAAATACATGCAACATCCCGTGCATTGTTTTATATGCATTTTGTTTTGCACATCTACACAAAGACCTAAGATTGAATAGAATCACTCATTAGTTAATCGACAAAATTTGATGAATAGACGAAGAGGCCCGTGTCCCTGTGTTCAGCCTTGGTATGCTTGCCAGGTAAAATAATTTCCACATATTCGAAAATGTGGTATTTCATGAACCATTTTCACCACATGTACTAAGATAAAAGACGACAATTGAAGTGGTGAAAAGGGCGTTCATCAAATGGTGTCGTTGCCGAGGACATGGCTCGCCTTTATCATTTTGTCAAATTTTGTTGAAATATTTTTGACGTAAATATTTTCAAAATTTTCAGGTCTTCTCATCATGTTGTTTTTACATCATTTTTGTTGATTATTTTTTTGATATTTTTCTAACATTATTCTTTTGTGGCAAGGCCCATGGAGATCGTGGATGCTTGATCTACATGGAGGCGTGGAGTTGGGAGCTCCCGCTGAGAGGAGCCACAAAAAAAGAAAATCAAGAGGGATTCAAGGAACATTAGTCAGCTCTTCATTCATGCATTTTCTTTAAAAAAAATTGTATCATGTGTATTTCTAGAGGTCCTCGTTTGAGGGCTCAGTGTGTAAAAGGAAGAAGAAGTAGTAGTAGATCACTTAGTGATCTACCCCCCCTCCCACCCACACACACATTCACATGCACTTTGTATATCCACCCCCCATCATTATGTATATTCACACACACGCACTCCCCCCCTCCCCCCGCAAAAATTGAGCCCCCCCTTCTCCTCACCTCCATGCATCTGTGTATAAACACATCCTCTAACCCTAACAGCAACAGGTTCACAGTCAAAATTCCAGATCCTTTTCCTAGGCTATTTTCTGCCTAAGTATAGAGGGACCCAACTCATTCAATCCTCCCTTTATTTGTCCTCTTATACTTAGGTTATTTTTGACCTAAGTATAGGGGGACCCTCCGATCAGTTCCGCTATATCTCCTTGTATTTAACCAGAGCTATGGCTTCATATCTCTTGTGTTATGAGGACATAGCAAAAGTTAATTATAGGGAGTATACCGCATATTATTATGTATATAATCTAGTCATAGCTTGTATTTTAAAATTTTTAAAAACTTTTTGGGCTTGGTTTAAGTTGACCCGTGAACTGGTTTTTGTAAAAATTCTTTTTAAAATCTTTTAAAAATTGAGGGATTAACTTCCTGTAAATAAAATTAACCTTTTTCGAAAAAATCCATAAAAATCTGAAAAATTAAAAAAAATTCTTTGGTAAAGACTCCAACTACTATGCTTAAAAATGAGTAGCTACTCTTCAGTGAGGGAACTTCAGTCTCCCTTAGCAGAGTGGGAGGTTTAGAGGACGTTGTCTATGGCTCCGTCCTCAAGTAACACGGGTTCGTCTAACGATCCGTACTTACACCCATACGGGCTGGAAGTAGATGCAACTATTCATATGATCTTGGTCTAGTCATTATCTCTCAAAGGAATTAAAAAGAAAAGAAAAATTAAAATTCATAAAAATTTGCAAAAGATAAAAATTCACTGACTCTCGAGTTAGTGTATTCCCGACACATTCACATTCAGTTAAGGCTTAAGGATTTTGAGGACACTTGATTTCTGAAATCTTAAGAGTCTGAGTTAGCCAGCCTTAGTCATTAGGATTTTGAACTTAATAATCCATACTTCCCTCGTTTGAAAGATTTTAGCACTATATTGCACTCTTCATCGAGCATAGTTTAAGTATATGGGAATGATGAATTTCAGATTTATCATGTTAAAATCCAATTATTAATCCCTAAGCTTAAAGAATTCAAAAAAATCACTGATAATTCATTAATCTTAACTTGTATTATATTTGTATATAAACTGTGCATAATTAACCTATATTTTCTCCCTATTTATTATATTTAATTTCTAACACTTTTTTCTTTATTTTACATTTTATAAAAAATCCCTAAAAAAGGTTCATTATTATCGATATTTATTTTGGCCTTTAAAATAAATTAAATACAAAAAAATCTCGAAGATTTAAAAACAATGTTTTTATCTCTTAAAAATGCCCCCCAAAATATACTTTTACATAAATGACCTCTTTTGAATTTTTGATCACATGAAACTTGTAGATCTCATCGAGATCTACAACTTTCATGTTTTGACTTTTTAACTATTTTGCTTCCTTTTATTTCTTTTGGATTTTTCTTCATTTTACTATTTTTGAATTGTTTGGTGCAGCCACGTGGCGTCCTCTGGGTCACCCACGTGGTCGCACCACCTTCCACCACCTGACTTCTCTATTAGTCGTGGATGCCCCTTTTCCTGCCTCAATCTCGACCGTCAGCTCCCGCTTCACTGTCAGCCATCAGATCTGATCTCATATAAGATCCTAGCCATTCCCTTCTGCCTTTCCCTCGGTCGCATGATGCTCCTCCATCCAGCAGCTCTTCTCGCTCCATGCCATCCCTCCATTTTCCACCATCGGATCGTTTCCCCCTCTTCATCACAACCATCCATCTGTGCTACTCGCTCCACCTCTGGATGAGATTTCCATATCTCATCCTAACCGTTCATCACTGCATGGCTCTTCACCGTAGATCAGATCTGATCATATGATCCCATCCCTCCGCCCGCACCCTCTTCCTAACCATTGGATCACAAGATCTAACGACCCTCAAGTCTTCCTCCTCCTCCAGTCAAACCCTTCCCCTTTGCCGTTACACCCACGCCCACTTCTCCCCCTTCCATTTTTAGCATCATCCTCCTCTCTCCTCTCATCTCCCTAACACTCCCCCTCCACAACCCTATCTTCCATCATCCACGCGCATCCATTAAGTCCCTTCGCCCTCACCTTCATTCCCTCCTATCTGCTGTTACATTCGCCATCATCACCATCGGTAACTGCCCACCTCTTCCTATAAAGCCCTCTCCTCCGGCCACTTCTCATACCATCCACCGACCAAGGGGCTACGACCTAGCTTCCTCCACCCTCCGTGGACAGCGGAGGGCGGCTTGTCAAGGCGACGACAGCTGCACGCTCCCAGTGAGATCCATGGACCCTCCGCCATGTAGCGGCACCTCCAAGCACCGCTGAGCACCGAGGTTGGTCGCCCTCGTCGTGCGATGACCAAGAGGTTCCAATGGAACTCTGGCCCAGGCCATTGCCTCCGCCAAAGGACAGGATCCGTCCAGGTACTCTTCCTTCTTCTCCGTGCTTTTTCTCCTATTTATTCTGCAACCTACCCACACTCTCACCATTAACTGACCATCGTACCATCTTCGTCAACCATCGAGCACCCTCGCCACCATCTTCGTTCACCTCTTTACCTTCACCACGACCTTGTCCACCCTTGCCACCTTCACCTCTGCTTCACTAGAGGAGAAGACCATTGGTCCTCCACTCCAGCCACCTCCGCGGACCACCACTTCACTCACGGACCACACACTGCCTCGGCTACGCTAACCATTCAGATACCTTCAATGGTCGGAGCTCTCGCTTCCACGTCGGTCTTGGTCGACAGCTCTGACGAGCCTCCACCGTCTCGTATTCGCAGTAGCTCCCAAAGCTTTGTCTCGCCTCCAGCTCCTTTGTGAGGTCCTCGGCCATCTTCTTTGATCATCAGGGACATGGCTGGAGCACAGAGGATCTACAAGAGGTCGTCGGAGCGTAGCCTCCTCTGGTGACATACAACGGAGCATGAAGATACAGTTACCGTCTGATACTCACGATCGGACAACCAAGATGATGCCACATCACCTCCTCCGAAGCAACGAGGCTCGGGTGTCACGAATCATATCATGAAGCTCCAAAACATGCCACATGGTCCAAAGCCATCTGTTTGGGAGTCTGAGCCTCTATCCTGTCCGAGCCTCACGCCGAGCGTAGCCCTGCACGTGACCAGCGCATGCGGGCTAGGTTATTTACAAATCTACCCTTAGACCTTTCTAGAATTACAAGAAGGTCCCAAGCACGTGCCTCACGTGCGCGCCTAGGATAATTTGCAACCAGGCCTACCAGGTTTCATTAATTACAGAATGGTCCCCGTGCTTCAGGACAATTTACAGAAGGGTCCCTCCTGATTTTGGTATTTGCAAATGGGTCCTTGACCCATTTGCAATATTTATCCTTTAATTCCTTGCATTTTTCTTACATTAATGCCCTTGCACTGTTTTTAGAATATCTTGAGCATTTTAGATCCAAATTTCATGATTTCAGTATCGTTTTGAAACTTATTTAATTATCTACTTGATGGCATGTTTAATTTCTTGATTTGACACTGAATAAAGTATGATGAATTTTGATGTTATATAGTGTCTCTTGCTCAATAAATCTTTGCCAGTAATAGATGGTTGCTCGTGATTTTTATGCTCAATGTGACTCTGAATTTGAATTACAATTTGTACTCATATTCTGTGGGGCATTTTTGTAATTAATCTTTTGCATGATTTCCCTTTGCATTATATCATGCATCATTTTATAATTGCATTGAAAAATCAAATAGAAAAAATTACATGTATCATCCCGTGCATTGTTTTATATGCATTTTATTTTGCACATTTGCATGAAGACCTAAGATTGAAAAGATCACTCATTAATTAATTGACAAAAAGTAATAAATAGACGAAGAGGCTCGTGTCTCTATGTTCGACCTTGATATGCTTGCCAAGTAAAATAATTTTCACATATTCGAAAATGTGGTATTTGCATGAACCATTTTCACCACATGTACTATGATAAAAGACGACAATTGAAGTGGTGAAAATGGCATTCATCACCAAACACGTACTAATTCATAGATCTTTAGGCTTCGATTACCAAGGAATAGAAACTATACAAATAAAATTTGAGGATTGGGACCCCATAGATGTCATTTGATATGTATATGGTTACAATTGATAATAATTCCTCATGAACAACAAATTTTATTTTTTTGATCTTCAATTTCTTAATAATTATTAGGAAGTAGACTATGAATTTTATTTATCCAAATCGAATGCGTCGTATCATTAGACGTGAATAGATTTTTATTATTTTTCAGCAATATGGCCTGTTTAAAAAAAGATCGTATTTTTTAGACAAATATCCTTCCTCATTTTCATATTGTATAATCCGATTCTTTGTTTAGCACATCTGGAACAAGAGATCATATTCTAGGACACTAATGGATCTTTTGAGGCCAATGCTATATAAGGGAACCCATGGTTCATTGTTTAAGACACACAACCATGAGAAACATCTTCTACTCTCAAAATAAAAGAAAGAGTGACCTTTTGTGTGACATTCAAGTTCTTACTGTGTTTCTGCGCTCTCGAGCTCTCTTCAATCCAAAGCTTCTTGCTACCGAACTTGTTTGTGCTCACTATGCTCTATTGCGATCATCTTCATCGTTCTCGAGCATATTATGCACTTCAATCCTATAAGCTTGTGAATTCAATTTTCATCGGTGAACTATATTATGTTTAGCATTTTTATAGGTATTCGAGTTGTGGATTCCTTTCTTTAAGAGAGATAAAATCATCCTTTGGGAGTTATCCAAGGAAGGGTACATGTTGTAAAGAGGGTTGCGTTACCCTCATGTTAAAGTATTGATGGAATAGTGGAAACAAGCTTCGTTGAGATAGTAAAGGGGAAATCCTAGAACATTGTCCTGGGTCATGGTTTTTACCTACTTGAGTTTCCACGTAAAAATCTATGTGTCTCTGATTTGTTATCTCTATATCTGTGATTTGTAAATTATTTCTAATTCGATATCATTATTGTGAAAATTGTATATTGTACAATTCACCCCCTTATTGTGCCAGATTCATGCATCAATCATGTCTAGAGATTGATCAATCACAAATAAACAATTAGTCAATCAGTATGCATTCAACTAGGTAGGTAGAAATTAGGTACTGATCAATCGAGAGTGAAAGTTGATGGATCAAGCAATGATTGATCATATATTGAAGGTTGATCAATCATAAGTGGCTTGATTTTAATATGCTTACACATTACATATTGCATGTATAATGAGACTTTTTACATATGCATATTACATAAAGTCTTCTTTCTTATTCTTAGTACCGTCCAAATCTTCCAGCTTGTCCTTCGTCACTTGCTTTGTTATACCAGTTGAATCACATACTTTTGCAACTATGTGAATGCCCTTCATTCTCCATAAATTAGCACTTTTTTGCTTCATATTTCGACTAAAGTTGTTAGAAAATACGCAGTACTATCTGAACTCACAAAGTTTGCTATCATCTAAACAATAATACTATCAGTATGACATCACGGTAGTAACGTTCCCTTTACAATAATTTTCCATACCATATGTCTACCATTTTTATCTCCTCAAGAATTATCAGATTTTTTTGATAAGATCTAATCTTCATTTTTCTAAAACAAATAATATGGCCATGGATTTCATATTTGACTTAAATGCATGCTACATCATAATAGCTTAAAATTCTTCAATCATGTAGTTCTTACTAAATATTTATAGAAGTTACATAAACTTGTAAAGGAAGGTAATCCATTGGGGGTAAATTTAATTTAAAAAATTTTAGGGTTTTTTTATAACATTTACAACCCTCCCATTTTCCACCCCTCCCCCCTTCAAATCATTCTTCCTTCCTCGAAGGCTCACTGAAAGCCATGGATGTTTACAAAGAATTCCTCCTCACTTGTTAGACTTGTAAGCTCTTGGAGATCCATTAATGCAATAAAGATTATTGTGTTATCATGTCAATCTGAAACGAATATTTGTGAATGAACTTAATATTAAGATCTTTTTGTACAATTCACATTATGTACCGTGACATATTGAATACCATGCCATTGGGAGGACACAAACTAACTTTTACATGTGATATTCAATAACGACCTCCAGTGTGAGAAAGTCGTGGAAATCTTTCTCCAATGATTGATTTTCGATCAACTTCTTGATGCAAAATCCTCTGCATAGGAATTGATTCGAAAGCGTCGGAATAGTCAAGTTAAAGAGTTGACTTGATAGGGTCGATATAAATTTAGACCTGAATCGTAACTTTCACGATCATATGCACATCCTTCGATCAGAAAAGATATACATTATATGCCACAATATGCTCATTAGATAGACCAATAGGTTGAAGGCTTAATCAATGTTCATATATAGACGAGTTGGTGTGCATATGAAGACATGCGAGAAGTATGATCTCTAAAAGGTATCATACAAGTTCATACTTGATGAATAAGGAGACGGAGCTCACTCATGGGATAATTTGGGGCCATAATAACTTCCATGCATGATCGTCTTGTTTATGAAATAAGATATGATTAATACATGCTTTTGAAAAGTATATGATTATTGATAATACTCATAATTATATATCTTAATAGATCATCTATCATGACACTTCTATTCCGAGGGAATGATGAAATCATATGGATTTTAGTGACTCCACTTCTTAGCTTAATGATACGGAAATTAATTAGATTAAATCTCATTACATTTGATTCAAATATTCAATTTCAATGCCCAAATATTGGAAAGTAAAATGGTAATGGAAATGGAGATGAACACACTCCTTAAGCTCATTAAGTTCTGAATGGTTTGGACTATTATTAAAATTGATCAAGGAAGTTGGGTTCAGCTCACTGATACATACTCCAACTCACAGAGTGTGATGTGTTGCATTGAGCTCACTTAGAGTATGAATTGGTTCAGCTTGAACTCAAATATAGGAGTGTATTGTGTTTCATTAAAAGTGATATAAACCCTGAAATTAGATAGTTATCCAAATTTCAAGTCACTATACGTAGATAGTATGATCTCCCCGATATTATCTCCAAGTATCTAAGATTTCTACTCATGAGTCATAATTAAATTAGGAATCATACTTAATGACATCAATAACTAAAAATAGGACAAAATTATGAAAAGGGGACGTCCAAGCTTGATAAGGTTGGATGTACACCTTGGGTCCTAATTTTATCTAGACTCCCATATTTTTTGTTGTTTGTTATTTATTTATTTTAGATGATAATTGAGAAGTAACTTGTCTCTTAACTAAAATCGGGACTAGGATAAGATCCTAGCCATTTATTCATAATCTAGAGGACACCATGACATGCATTTCCTCTTGACTCTAAGGGGATGTCCGATGAATCTATGATTAATCATATTATCTGTTAATTATTATCCTCCTTGATTAAAAACAACTCAATCAAAGTATTCATTGATTCCGCTTTATTAACAATTGATCCTCTTCCTGTAAATATCCCTAATTATTATTTATAAATTAATCACTTTTATTCTCTTGTTTTATTTCCTATTAAAAATCCCAAAAAGATTAAATATTGTAAACATTTATTCTGGGCTTTAAAAGAAATTAAAAGGATAAAAAATATCAAAAAAATAAATGCAATGTTTTTATTCATTATAAATACTCTCAAAATATTTACTTTGTCTGTTTGATCTCTTTCGACTTTTTGTCTAACATGAAACTTGTAGATCTCCTCGAGATCTACAACCTTTATGTTTTGACTTTTTGTAATTCCGCTTCCTTTTATTTATTTTCTAATTTCTCCTTATTCTTGAATAATGTGATTGGGCCAGGTGGCGCTCTCTAGAGCTGCCACGAGGCCCACCCCTCACACTGCCACATGCCGCTTCTCAACCTTGGATCACTTCCATAGATATGATCCCAGCCGCTCCTCTCCGCCTCAATCCTGGCCATCTGATCATCTCCCTAGGGCCGCATCAGCACCGTCCACTCTGGTCATCACCACCACCATTGGATGGCACCACATCCAACAGGCTATAGCCATCCGTGTCTCCATCTAGTGCCCCCACCGTAGGATCAAAGCCTCCTACTTCATCTCCACCATTCCCAATGCCCCACTCACTGTCGTTGGATCAGATCCTTTGATCTGATCAAACTCGCTCCCTTGCACCTTCATCACAGTTGATAGATCGCAAGATCCAATGGCTAGGACCCCTTCTTCCTCCTCCAGCGTCCCACTCCCCACACGTTACACCTTACCGCACCCCTCTCTCCTTCCATATGTGGCCACCACCTCAGCTACCCACTCCACCATCTAATGTCCCCTCTTCATAGCCCTAACTCCCCCTCCATTATGCCCAACATTCATTGCCTTGAAATCACGTCTTCCTCCTCCCCATTCGACAATTGCAAAATCACCACCCACCTCCGTAACGATCGAACACCACTACCTTTAAATACTCATCCTCCGGCGTTCTCTACTGGTGGCCACCATTACACAGAGATTCCTCCTAGTCCTCTCCCCCTCCCCGTGATGGGGGGGTGGGGGGTTGGAATCATGGTCGATCGTGGAGATGACCTCCAGATGTTGACCCTTGGTTGACTAGACAAACTACGACTGCTCCACAACAGTCGAGCTCCTCGTCGTGGCTGTGCGAGTCGAGTGAAGATTCAAGCGGGTCCTGTCGCTCAGCCCAAGCCCCTCCTCCATCCGCAATTCCCTCTCCGATCAGGTAAGATCCTCTATTTTAGTTTCCCTTCCATTTCTTCTAATTTTCTAGCCACGCACATGGGACATCACCACCGAATCACCGTCTCCCTATCTTCACTTGCCCACCATCACTCACACCGACCACCTCATTTGTCGTCTTCTTCCACTACTACCCCCATCCATTCCAGGCATCTTCCTCTGCCGGAGGTGGAGGATGACTCACTCCAAGAACTGCCTTCTACGCCCCATTCACCTGCCATCTCACTCGTACACATGCCTGGGCTATCGACTAATCCATTTTACAGGTATACTCTTTAGTGGTCGGAGGATCTAGGTAGATCCACTCTACGAGCTCTGCTCCAACATGGCGGTGTCGATCGGAACTGTCGATCACCTCCATCGCTCCATACTACTTCCGGGATCTTCGCTGACAACTCAAGAACCTTCATCGACCTTTTTATTGCAAGGAGGAGCTCGAAGG
The DNA here is from genome assembly GCA_037367405.1 of Ottelia alismoides. Taxonomy (NCBI): domain Eukaryota; kingdom Viridiplantae; phylum Streptophyta; class Magnoliopsida; order Alismatales; family Hydrocharitaceae; genus Ottelia; species Ottelia alismoides. Next base: position 713,285 of record JAZKJV010001154.1, on the reverse strand, counting down.
AGAATCGAGAGGTTGTCGGAGTCCCAAAATCATCGCTGCATCACGGAAGAGCTTGAAGCAGTAGATGCCATCGGATACGGGGTCATCTGACGCTCCAGATGCTACCTCAGCTTCGGAGCCATACCAGAGCCTCAGTGGAGCCGAGCCATCTCCAGATCCACTCGGGCCACCCACGTGGCCCGAGCCACATGCACCAGATCCAACCCTCCCATGAGCATCTCGTACGTGTGTAGAATGCATGCTGGCTAGGTAAATTACATGCAAGCCCCCGTAAGAATTCAATATTGCAAGAAAGTCCTTCCCAAGCGTACGTGCCTTGCGTGCGCCTGGGAAGTTTGCAAGAGGACTCTGCCATATTCACTTAATTACAAATACACCCCTACAAAGGACCTTTTTGCATGTTCTATCCATTTAATTTCATATTTTCTTGCATTTATGTCCTTGCACTATTTTCTTAATATCTTGAGCATATGGACTCCAAATTGAATGATTTCAGTTTCATTGGGTTCTTAATTTGATGCCATTTCTAATGGCATAATTTATTCACTGATTTGACACTTAATTAAGATGCTGAATTTTAGATATTTTATGTGTCATTTGCTACTCACGTTAAAACAATTATTGAATTTTTGATGCATCTTTGTGCTCCGATTGATAATGAAATTGAATCACTTTTAAATGCTCAATAATTGAACTATTTTTAGGGCGTATTTATGTTTGCATCATCATATCATCTTGCATCAATTTTAATTGCTAAAAACTAAACTAAAAATGGCATATTTCTCTTCATTCTATATTGATCATCTTTTCATGGATGACGTATTTCCTTGCATTTTATATCACATTTATTCTATATAAAATTAAAACAAAGAAATGCATTCTCATTTTGTATGCATCATTGTTTCATGGTCTTGCATCATATCTTTGCACCATATTCATTGCATACATGTCTTTGCATGATTTTCATCTGCATATTGTTTGCATTTTTTGTGATGCGCATTATATTTGCACAAAGAAGACATAGATTAATGAATTTAAACACTCGTTTTTATTCACTAAGCTCAGATTAATCAACGAGGAGGCTCACGCCCTTATGTTCAACCTTGGTAGACTTGCCAAATTATAAATTATCCACCTATTCAAAGGGGTGCTATTCTATATGAGATCCAATGCTACTTGATAAAAGTGACCAATTAAGAAGGCGATTTTGCGGTTCATCAAAGTCCACCGTGTGTATAAAAGAGGGGGCATACCTCTCTCTTTTTCCCTATACAAGTGCGTTGCATTATGAGAGCCTAAGTTCCTTGAATATTGCGAGAGAAGACTTGAGAGTATAGGACTCTCATCTACACGTGTAGCCCTCTCTCCAATCAACCCTACACATTCATCATCAAGCTTCGTTCTTCTCTTCATAGGTGCAACCCTGCAAGAGAGAATATCGTTTTCTTCCTTGTGCTTTGCATACGTGTAAGAAGACCTGATTTCATGAAACGAAATCATGAGCTTGGGATCATCCTTGTTTGGACAAATTTAAGAAGAAGATATCAAAGTTTGTGTGAAGTTATGTGACTCATCATCGTGCTTGCGAGAGGAGAGTCCCCAGATCGGACTTCATTCATGAGGCCTCTTCTTTTAGAGAGTCATACTTCAAGAGGTAACCATGATTTATTCCTAATATTCATAAGTTTATTTGAAACTATATATGAAAATTATTTCTCTATGTTAACGGTTTTGCAAAGCATAACTTTTGTTGTGCTGAAATTACATGTTAATACGATGAACGATCGCAGTTTTTGCAAATAATTTGTTATATTTCCGCATTTCTGTGATGCGAAGTTTATTACTTCCTTCACCACCAATATTGGGGAATAACAAAGATGCTTCTTTATGCCCTCCACGATCGATGATGATTGTTCTGAAGGTAACTCCTTCCAAAACTATCAAAGCCAAAATCAATATATAGAGTTTTATTGATGCTCATCTTGTTCCATCACTAAGTCTTAACTCTTATCATTATTATCATCTTTGCATCTTGTTATGTGGCTTGCTATAACCAGGCTAAAGTCAAGAAATCCAAAATCTCAAGTTTGAATACTGCACATGGTGAATATTTTTTCTGTTAACCTCTAGTTTAACTCTTTTGGCATGTGAACTATAGACATGTGCAGAGAATGACAATAGCAGAAATAAAAATGCTAAGGTGGATATGTGGTCATACACGAAAAGATCAGTTTCAGAATGATGAGATCAGAAGGAAATTTGGTATAGCTCTGATATAGGATAAGATGAGAGAAAATCATTTAAGATTGTTTGACCATTTGCAAAGGAGGTCGACTGATGCGCTAATTAGAATATATGAGTTTCAGGGGGTCAAGTCGGCTACGAGCGTGAGAGAGAGAGAGAGAGAGAGAGAGAGAGAAATGTTGGAATGAGATTCCGAAGGGATTTAAGTTTTTTTGGATCCAACCCAAGAATGACACAAGATAGATCTGAATGGAGGTAAAGAATCCATGCAACCAACCCTACATAATGCAAGAAAAGGCTTTGTTGTTACTATTGTTGTCTCTAATTTAACTATATACCATATTATTTACTTTTTTCCAGACTCAAAGAGCCATCGCTCCACTAAAAAGACGTTGCTGGAGGAATTATAGATCCTATTTTCTAATATATTTTGAACAAATTATTTCCACCAAAACTTATATTCTCCTCATAGCTTCTATCTAATGATAAAATTGTAATTATTAACAGTCTTAAGATTTTTTTGTTGTTAGTAATTGCTATCTTTCTTACAAGGAAGAAGATTTCATGGAACAGCTTTGCTCCTTTATAACATGTTAGATCCATCTCTCCCCATGTTAAGAATGTATTATTGAACCTTCGGTAATGTAAAAAATACAAATATGATATTATTAACCGCCCTCCTACGTACTCATACCACGTTCACGGCTTCAATAAAAAATTGTCCACTCTGAATTTATATATCATCTGGATTTGTTTGAAAGAAAGACACATTAACTCATTAATACTTTCTCCATAATTTCAAAAACTCTTATATGATGATCATGGACACTCATTAGGATCTTAACTCTCCCTGAACTTTCTTTAATTCGTAGTTCTCGTGAATAAGATGGTAACGATAAAGCTATATTTGATGTGAATTTTCGATTAGAGTGATCTTCTTTTCTATTTTTTTTTAATCTTCGTTCTCCTTCGACCTAAGGAGAATGCGACTTTTTGGCCTTTAAGTCATTTTTTGGATGTGTTTAACTTTGAACGAACAAAACTAAGCTTATCCTAGTAGGAGCAAGAGTTCCACCACTTATCATCTAGAGGTAAAATAAATATCATCTCAATTAATTTTCTCCCTTCAAACAATGATCATTGATCAGCATTGTATCTTTCATCAGTGGTTACTCATTCTATTATAAATTTATAACTACCACTTCTCTTGTTTACGCCCGGTCGGCGGTCTCCCATCCTCCTAACGGCCAGACGTGTAATCTAAGACAAGACAAGGAGAAGAAAACAGAAGGGTAAAAGTGCAAAAAGGCCAAGCTGAATCTCGTGGACGGGGTACACATGGAAACCTCGCTGGCGTTCCCATGGGAAGGATTCCCTTATATGGGCCCTTTCGGACGCCCACACTTTCTCTCCCTCCCCCCCTCTCTCTCCTGCTCCTTCGCATGCGCTGCCCTCCTCTCCCCACCTCCTGATCGTAACAAACTCCCATAAGAACCCCCATCCACATCGCCATCGCCCACACGAGGGAGCACAGCGACCCCAACAAACAAAGCGTTCTCAGCTCCTCAGGAGGAGGAGACCCCCCTCGGCCTTCTCCTCCCTTCGTCCACTCCATCTCCAGGTACTCCATCCAGATCGATCGCATTCGTTTCCGACGCGTTCGATCTCCGCCCTCCTGCGCCCGATCTCGAGGTCGCCCCTCTGCCTTTCTTCTCCTTTGGATTTGTTAGGGTTTCCTCCCCCTTCGATGTCGTTTTCCCGCTCTTTAATTCGCATTAACTGCCTCTGATGGAGCGGAGAAGTTGACCTAATAACTTCTGGCCTTTCCGGGTTCGAGAGGAATCTGTGGAATTAACGTGTACGCGTCTTAATTAATTGAAATTAAGAGAAAGAGAGCCGACCCTCATGTTGTCCTTTCTGAATTAATTAAAGTTTCTGTGTGAAAAAGAATGCTTGCAGCAACTACGGTGATATGGATTTTAAAATTCCGTTTTTTTTCAAAATGACAGCGACGACAAGGTGTTAAATTACGTAGACCGGCCGCCCTTTGAATATTTCTTTTTTTAAGGTTTGTTTAATGCCGTGCTTGCTTATGCCGAAGATGCACAGCCTGAACTGTGCATTTGGTCTATGATATAGATGTACGAATATCTTAAAGTGACGTGAGAGAGACGTATGTTTTTTTTTTTTGAAATAAAAAAATGGTCAGTACTGGAGGAAAATTCGCATAGGCGGTGCTTGTGGAAACTTATTCCACGTAATTTTAATGTGAACTTATAATTTGTTAAGTATCTCAAGGAAGCCATCACCTCAACCCACGGCTTTCTTTGGGATTTGTTTACATGGGATTTCTTTGAATGGAAGCATCTTCTTCAAGAGGCGACTTCGGTTTTGGCCAAAGACACCTCTTGAAGAGGCGGCTTTCATGTGATTTTTCCCTTGTAAACAAACTCCAAAGGAAGCTGTGTGTTGAGGTGATGGCTTTCTTGGGGTACTTAACAAATTATAAGTCCACTTGAAGGTCACATGGAATAAGTTTCCACGAGCACCACCCAAGCGAATTTTCCTTGCTTGTACCGTATTGGCCAACCAAATTAGCCTGATCACCGCCAAAACCCTCGATCTCTCTTTGTCCGTACCGGTCCATACTGCACCAATAGAATGCCAAAAATCCTCAGCACTGGCAGCTTGAAATGCTCGAGTATCGAGCCGATTCTGGATCTCCGTGGAACTATCGCATTTGAAGAAGAGATGGTCAGCCGCTTGAGAGAGACGTATGTTGAAGATCGTTTTACAAAAAAATGGTAATATCTCAAGAAACTAATTTTTGGAGCTTAGCAGTCTATAGGCTGAATCAGTGAATTACAGTGAGTGTGCGCAGCCATGTGTTTATAATGTATATGCATTTTGAAGCTAACAAGTTATTTTGAGCAAACAGTTGTACATGTGTAAAATATCTAACAATTCGTATTTCTATGGAGTTTAGCAAGAAAGCATATGCGACTATACTCTTATGGGGAATTCATAAAAGCTCCTGTTTTCACGAGGTTTGATGTGTACTTGCAGACTTGAAACAGGAGGATAGGATGCGGAGGTGGCTTTGCTGTTCTGTTCATTTTGATGAAACTTACAATGCACATGAGAATGAATCCCTGAAATCTCACAAGGAGACTACGGATGGTTTGTATTCGTCTTTTTCTTTTATTATTCATTTCCAATGTTGGTATTAATGTTATTCTTCGATATTTGTCTATTTAACTTCATTTATAAGTCTGTTGGAATGATATTGCACTGAGACCCTGTTTGGATTACTCTAATTTAAAGTAATTCGTAGAATACCTTTACATGGAATTAGCTTCTGGTGCACTGTAATTTTCCAATTGGTGCTACAGTCCAATTAGCTTGAGTTTGCATGTCCCACAAATTTAATATCGATATTGTATGTGTTATAATAACTTTTATGCATCACTAATCATGGTGTTACAATAACTTTTTATGCATCAGTAATCATGATGTGTTCATTGTCCAAACTTGCATTTCGTTGCAATTTAGTTACACGGAAAAGGTTTTCATGTTATCCGGACATGGAAAGTGGATAAAAATTTCTTGATGTAAACTTTCCTTTTGTACTTTTCTATATTTGTTTTTTGATGCTGAGTAGCAAGTCAGTGAAACAATATTCGTTTCTTTAGAGAATGGACTTATCAGATCTAAATTTCGTACATCTGAGTTAGTCGTTACTCTGTGTTTAGGATTATACTATCTAATATTTGAATATCATATTCCTTGAAGCCCGTCTGTTAGCTGGTCATTTCTCCTATATTGTAGCAAGTCAAAATTCCTCTGTCTAATGACGATATTTGGGAAGGCATTACCATCCTTACAGTTCTCTGGATGTGGTACATGGTCCTCCCGATGAGAGGTAGAGGAAGGAAGCCTAAGGGAAGTTGCGTACCTTCTGTAGTTTGGGACGGTGCCTTGAGCTCAGTGTAATGTCTTGGCTTAGAGCCATCCGCAATATGTGCATGTTCTTTGCACGTTTCAATGTGTACATGATTGCTCTTATTTTTGTTATATTAGGATAGTTACTCTTTCATGAAAAAGTTGGGATTGTTATATTGGGTGATTTACTCTGCAAAAAATACTATTTTTAGGGATATTTATACTCATAATCTTGTATACTCTCATATTTACATACATAACACTCGATAGTTCATAATTACAGGAGAAGTCCCGAATAGTCACCCCGTCTCACACTATAACCATATGTTAAGTTGGTCCACTAACTCAACCATTCATGTGAATTAATCCAACCACACAACAACCAAGGTTTATCATTTACCGTTTTTTAAAATTTGATCCGAACCTGCCCGGAGCGAGCCCCCCTTAGAGGCAAGTAAAGTTGGTGAGCCATATGATGGGCAACTACCTCCTGCGGGGGCAGCCAAAAAGTAGTCGTGAGTCCCCCTCGAAGAGTGGAGTTGAAGATACTAGTACCAGAAACGAAAACAAGATCCAAATGACTTTTGAATAATATGTCGACGTGGTGCGAATCATAGTAGGTTAGGTAATATGCCCGGAGGAGAGTTCCCTTGGCAGATCAGACAGATCTGTGCCTTGATCTCCGTCCATGAATCACAGATTCCTCCTGGCGATCTGATCAGGGCCCTGTCGGAAAGGGCAAAAGAGGTTGCTTGCTCCTTACTCAAATAGGGGCTCAACCCATGACAAAAAAAGGTTCCTTCCGCGGTTTCATAGGTCTGCACCCTTTGGTCAATGATCCCATGACTCAATTGTGTAAGACTCGCCTCGGAAGCCTTCGAAGTCTAATACAAGTGTCCTTTTCACGACTCAAACCCCTTGAGCTTCATAAGAGAAGCCCACATTGCCCCTCTTTCACCTAGGTCCAAAAAGAGGAGGTGTGAGCCTCCCCGAGCTTTGCCCCTATATTTCATCTGCATTAGTACATTTACCCTAGAAGGCGATAGCGTAGAGCTGAACGTCGGGAGATGAAGGTACGTCTCTGGCATTACAACCTTTACCACACCGATGCTATCCATAAATCAATTTCTTTCGTGGATTGGATTTCCTGTCTACGGCTCCGTTGCGTGTGCGAGGGCTAGAAGTTTTGTATAAATGTCTTGCCCGGACAACCCTGTCCGTTCTCAAGATCAGGGCGGAATGGTCCCGGGAAGTCCGGTCCATTAGGTTGAGGACAAGTAGATTGGATCGAGCGAGGGAGGGGAATTGCCTTCCGCTATCTCATTACTTCTTCCTATCCCTTTCCACTTGAATATGTTGTAGCCCTCTTCTTAGTTATTAGCATGTGGCTCGCTCACCCATTTCTTTCCCCGTAGTTCATCACTTCTTCCTTAATCAAGCAACCTCCTCTTCCTTCTTCCCCTCCTCCCCTCTCTTCTTCCCCGATGGCGTTATTGGGCCTCCTCTATGCCCGTAGTTCCTCCGTCGCCCCTTCCTCCAACCCCCTCTGTCTCCGTCTCCTCTCGCCCCTCTAGCCACCACCTGTTGCACCTCTACCCCTCTACCTTCTTCTCCCGGCAGTGGCACCCCTCCAGCCACCATATGCTGCACTTCCTCACCCCCGTGCTGCTAGATTGGAGCATGGGCTAGGGTTGGCCCGACCCAACCCACTGCCCAGCTCGCTCAAGCCCGACTCAAGTTGAAGCCCGCTGTCTAAATGGGCAGGCCTGGACCACCATTTTGACCCATTTACAGGGTTGGGCTCGGATTTGCACGTGCCCGAACCCGAAGCTCATGGGGCGGTCCGATTTATGGCCTGAATCCATGCCTAGCCCATCAGCTCGGCCCGACCCACGGCTCCCTCCCCCCTTCATTTCGAAACCCTAACTATTCGACCCTAACTCCCACCTGAGAGAACCTGAGCTCCCTCCCCCTCCCAGCGATTCAAGCATGTTGTGTGTGGCCCTCCGTCCTCCCCAGGCTCCCCCGCAACCCCCTCCTCCTTGCGTTGCTGTGCCTCGGGTCGCCTCTCCTCTCTCTCCCTCCCTCCCTTGCCACCCAAGTGCCAATGCCACTGTGCCACCTTGTGTTTCCTCTCCCTCCCTTCCCCACCCTAGCTGCCCACCACTAGCGCGTCACCTCCTCCCTCTCCCTCCCTGCCTCCTCCCCCAGCCGTCCACCGCCATCATGCCACCTTCTCCCTCTTCCTCCCTCCCTCCCCACAGACCCGACCCATCGTCGGCCACCATCACTTCTGTGGGATTCATGGCCTGGCCCGACCCATGCTCGGCCCATCATGAGTCGGGATGGGCTCGAGCTTGGGCCCAACTGCTGAAAAATGAGCGGGTTTGGGCCCGGCCCGTGGTCCTGGTTTCCTAAAGGGTCTTGGGCTGGGTTATGTTGGGCTCGACCCGAGCTCGACCCATGCTCCACCCTACATGCTGCCCCCTCATCCAGTCCCCTCGAGCCTCCATCCACCTTTGGAAGGCCCCTCCACTACCTCCTCATCCAGCCCCCTCCGTTGACCCCTCATCCAGTCCCCCCTCTAAACATCCCTTTCCATCCCCTTTATATTTTTCCACCTAAACGAACCCATCACTCCTTTTGTTAGAAAATAAGAATGCGGAAACGAATATCAGAGATAGAAATAAACAAAAAGAACAACATGATTTTACGTAGAACCTACTCCATAAGGAGCAGGATGAAACAATGGGAGAACGCCTCAAAGGGATGATGTGTCTATTGCACTTTCTCATCTGATACAGGAGGTTTTGGGCTTCTTATATAGCCTCCGCAGACCCTCCAAGCTGCACCATCGGTAGATGTGGGTCTAAACATTAGATGTGGTAAATTGGATCTTGGGAGGATTCATTTACCTATCTATACATATGACGTATATACTCCAACACTCCCCCTCAAGCTGGAGCATGCAATGCTCAGCTTGGACAAATAGAAAGAAATCTCAAACTCACCATACAAGACACTACAGACAATATCAACTCAACGCATACACAACTGTCAGCTGCTGTCGAGGACGTTGCTTCTCATGCCGTGCAGGTGAGGAGGAACAAACATGCTGGAGTGTGAGTCAAAATGAATCTCCTCGTTGAAGAGCATGTGCTCTATATTGCACCTATCAGAGTCATTGTAATTGGAAATGAATCTCCACTTGGAGAACTCTGACCTCCACATCATGTGGACAACTGCTCCATCTCTAAAGGGTCGAACTGAAAAACCGTGGAGACATCCTCGTCGGAGTCCACGGTCGCTGGAGAATGGAGCCTGAAAAGTCTCCTCATCGGAGAATTGAGTCTCTCCCATACTGGCTCAGAGAATGGGATCTCTACTCTGGAGTCCCTATGAAACCATATGAGAACCCTAGCCCACTGGCATAGGGAATGGGATCTCTACTATGGAGTCCCTATGGATCACGTGAAAACTCTGAGACCAAAACACAAAAGTTGGGGACCACAAAACTAACGACCACACTCATGCACGTTTGAAAATGAGCCTCTTTCTGGAAAACTCGAAGAAATTGGGTCACTCAAATATGGAGTGCCTCAAACTTGGAATCTGAACCAATCCACAGAGTTTGAAACTGAACTGTAGAGAAATCTGGCTGGTTTGGAGAATCTGAATCTGACATGTAACTCTACACAATACTCCCCCTTTCTCCCATACTTGTCGAAAAACAATAACGTCGGTCAAGTTGGAAGAAGATAAGAAAATGTGAAGGAACAAATGAAAATTCTCAAAATTTTTCTGGTTATTTCCCTTTTCCAATAGCCGTCTCTCAATTTTTTTTAAAAAATCGTTCCTTTTTTTCAAGTTTCCTCCATTTTTTGCAAAATATTTTTTTCGACTTTTCAATCATTTTTTTCATTTTTTCCAAATCAAAATTTTTCTCTCGTCTATTTCATTTTGTATAGCTGTCTAATCTTCCTTTTTTCCACGTACGATTTTTTTGTATGCAACCTTTTTTTAACAAATTCTCTAGGCTTGACGTGGGCCTAAATATGCAGCAACCCTAACTGGGCTTACAAACTATGCCTTTTTAGCCTGTCTCTCTCGCTCTCTTTAAAAACCCAGCCTAATTTCGGGCCAAAAACTCAGTTCCTTTTTTTCAAAACATCTTACCCCCTTTTTTTCTTAAATAAAATCTCACTTGGGCTCTATTTTGGGGTTCCCACTTGGAACCCTTCTCTCCCATAGTCTGCTGGCTTAGATGGAGCTCTAGTTTGAAGAAGGAGACGGGTCTCGCGAAGATGGCAGTGAGGGTTCCCCCTTGGAGATGGGGATCGCCGCCGCATGGAGGAGGTGCTCTGCCTGTAGGGTCGTCGCCTAATAGGGTTCCGCTTAGAGGAGCCGCGAGGGCCCGCGCCGCCTGCGCGAGGGATTGAGTGCCTTCACCTCCATTGATCTTCAGAGATGGAGGGTGAAGGCTCGCCACCTGGGCGACGGAGAAGGGCAGCGCCGCCTATGGATGAAGATGCGGTCGGTTGGGATGCTCCCTGAGAGGAGGAGATGGAGATCTGATGGGAGGCGCTATGCTCCAGATCTTGTTGGAGCATCGATTTCGCTTGGAGAAGGTCAATCTGGCGGCAGAGGGTTGCGCCTGGAAAAGGGCTGCGCCACCTGGTTGTTACCGCCTCCTGCCCCTGCTGGAGAAGAAGCATCGTGCATATGCTGATGCGAGATAACACCACCGTAGAGATGGAGATGGAAGAGACTTCACTGAGAGGATTCTCGACGTCACCTGGAGAATGTAACCACGATCTGTTGCAGAAGTTGGCTCATCTTCTTCGAATTAGGGTTCATAAGATGAACCCAAACAATTTGTTGGATGCCACCAGAATTAGGGTTTCATATGAAACCCTAGAATAATGAACATGATCTTAATGAATAAATCTTCATATCTTGAATATACTGTAATAATATTCAATAAGAAATCACCAAGATCAAGTCGTTAGGGTTTTAAAACCATAGAACCGAATCTCGAAAATAAAGAACATGAAATCTCGAAAATCGAACCCGCTTTGATACCATGTTAGAAATTAAGAATGCGGAAGCGAATATCAGAGATATAAAATAAACAAGAAGAACATCAGGATTTTACATGGAACCCTACTCCCTAAGGAGCAGGATGAAACCACAGGAGAATGCTTCAAAGGGTTGATATGTCTATTGCACTTTCTCATCTGATACAGGAAGTCTGGGGCTTCTTATATAGCCTCCACAGACCCTCCAAGTCCCGCCACCGGTAGATGTGGGACTAAACACTGGATGTGGCAAATTGATCTTGGAGGGACCCATTTACCCATCTATACATATGACACATATACTCCAACACCTTTGTTTGAGTAGTAAAGCATCCCCCAACAACACCATGGAGCATCGTCGGTATCCACCTCTTGCGGAATTTCGGCTTCACCTGGGTGTCTTAAACCCATGAAATCTTCTTCCTCTCCTGATTTGGCTAAGTGAGTAGCTCTCTGTTTATGAAATCAATCGTTATTTTAATGGCGGGCATGATGATGGGCGTGCTGGAAGAGAATCCCTCGACCTCCACCGCCACCGTCACTGCTTTCCTCCTTTAAGGACGAGGCCACGAGGCTCTAGAAGTGCTATGGGGCCCTTTTCATGGTCTGCACCAATGCCATCAAGGGTAAAGAGTACTGTAGCCACCTTGTTCCCATCATCTAGAAATCCGACGTCACCAATCTCATCAACTTGGTCTTCGAGGTCGGTGGAGCCGTTGCCTTCTCCGCCTTCAAGCACCTCGGTTTCGGGAGCTTCTCCATCAGGTCGGGCTGTCGACATTCCCCCACCGTAAGATCACGAGCACTGAATTAGATGCAAGATACAAGGAGACATGGTTGGAGTCGGAGGCAAAAATACACGTCGTTCTCTTCTCCCAGGTTGTCGCGGATGCATAGAATGTGAGCTTAGGTTGAGGGATGACGACATGATCAACCTCGTTCTCAATCTCCTCAATGTGACTAGCGTCTTCCGAGGGGCTGTATTATTAGTGAAAAGGTGTCGGAGGATCGCGGAGGAGACCCTCGAGCCTCTAGCCCCCTCCGGAAGCCCTTTTCGTTACCTAGTCATCCAACCCCCTCGCACAAGAAGGATAACCACCCCCTCCTCTGCCTAGGCCGGTGGTTCGAGAACGAAGGTTCCTCAAATTTGTTGGGAGGTGATGGAGGTGCAAGGAAGAGGGAAAAGGAATAGTGTCAATTGTAAATAAGGTGATTCAAAGGTGGATTATAACGACTTCCATCATAGCTAACAAAAGAAAAGGATGGAAATTAATACATGGTTATGCCATATACGAGTTAAGGGCCATTCAGAGTTTCGGGAGTACTTATTAATTATCGAGGGTTATGAGTATAAATATCCCTTTTTTCTCTTATATGGCACTCCCATGTGACTGCGGGAAAGTGAAATTTAACACTGTTTTTCAAGCAAGGTTCACACTTTTGCCCCTCCCGACACCAAGTGTCATTCACTTTGATATATCGTAGATGTCTATAATGGAGGTACACTTTTAAGTGTCTCTTAATAAACGTAGATGGTATTATTATCTATATTAATGTACGTTTAAATCCACAGGGTGCAAGGGTGCAAAAAATGCTTAAATGTGAATATTAGTATAAACTCATTGGGAAACCCCTTCGACCTCGAGCATTCATTGAAGAGATTGATGTCATTTCTTGAACTTGTTCTTACAACAACAACAAAGCCTTTTCCTACATTAAGTAGGACCGGCTACATGGATTCTTTGCCTCCATTCATATCTATATTGGGTCATTCTCAGGTTTAGATCCAAAAAACTAAGTAAGATCCCTTTGAATAGTCTCATTTCAACACAAATTTATTTTTTTTAAATAAGAACAAGTTCAAGAAGGTCAACTGATGCACCGGATAGGAGATGCGAGTGTTGGGATGTTGAGCCGGCTAAGAGAGGGCGAGGACGACCCAAGAAGTGTTGGAAAGAGACTATACGAAGGGATCTTAGTTTTTTGGATATAAGTCTGAGAATGACCCAAGATAGATCTGAATGGAGGCGAAGAATCCATGTAGCCGACCCTACTTAATTGTGGGAAAAGGCTTTGTTGTTGTTGTTGTTGTTGAAGAACAAGTTCAAGAACTTGTTCTTATCAAAAATATTCTTGAACTTGTGAAACTCTTGGTGTCATATGTTGTGCAATTCAACTCTTTTCTAAGTACTTATCTGATTTAATAAGAAAACTTAACTGTTGATAAAGCCTTTTAAGGAATAATCTACCAAATGTTTTCGAACGAATTTTTACTTTTGATGGGCAAGTTCCTAATTCGGCCATGGTCGGTCCCAAGCGTGGATAAATTGAGAAGGGTTACGCGTTAGGTAGTTGACAACCAGCGCAAGGGAGACGAATTCCTAAATAGTGTTCTTTTAAGAACACTATTTAGGAATTTGTCTCAAAACAGTTCGGGTCTTTTCAATATGGATTTAAGCAAACATTTAGATTTCATTGGGACGTTCCTACTAGCGACGCGTTGCATCGCTCGAATGCAATGAGATGGTGATAAGGGCCACAACATCGCCGCCTGGATGTAATTTAAATTTTTTGAGGGTTCTCGCATGAGGAACACATGCCGGTAAATAAGCTAGTTTCGATGCATCACCGCTCGACTCGAATGCAATCCAAATCCAAAATTTACAGGGTTCTCGCATGATGGATACATGCAAGTAAAGAAGTTATTCCAAAAGAGGTTGCAAAGGAAGTTGCGGATAGGTAGTTGGAATATTGGGCTTTTGACTGGCAAATCGATGGGGATAGTATATACGCTAGAAAGAAGGAAGATTCATCTGCTATGTCTCCAAGAGACAAAATGGGTTGGAGAGAAAGCAAGAGAGATCAAGAGGACATGCTTTAAGTTTAAGCTTTGGTATTCATATAAAGATAAGGGCATAAATGATGTTGGAGTGGTTGTTCATAAGGATTTGAATGATTGTGTGGTTGAGGTGTAAAGATTCAAGGATCGGATTATTTTGCTAAAATTGTTGCTCGAAGAAGAAACTCTGAATATCATCTCAGTTTATGCATCACAAATTGGTTTAGATGAAAGGATTAAACACGCTTTTAGGAGGATTTGGATAGGATTATGCAATGAATCCTACAAAGAGAGATGATTTGCCTAGATGGAGATCTTAATGGATATGTGGGATATGATGGTTCATGGTATGCTAACGTTCATGGAGGCCATGGCTTCGGTGATAGAAATGAAGAGGGAAAAGTCATTCTGGATTTTGTAACGGCTTATGATCTTTTTATAGCAAACGCTCTCTTCAAGAAGAGGGAGGACCATTCAACTACTTATAGAAGTGGCCTGACTTGAACACATATATATTACTTTACGTCGAGGAGAAGAGATCGGCTGTGTTACAAAGATTGCAAAATGATTTCAGGAGAGAATTTGACAACCCAACATCGTTTGTTAGTAATGGATGCATAAATAAAAGGGCTAGTAAAGAAAGGAGGGTTTCCAAGATCACTAGAACTAGATGGTGGAATTTTCAATTGAAGCAATCAAGCTTCAGGGAGAAGGTTTTAGAAGACTTATCCTGGAATTGTAATGGAAGTGCAAATGAGATGTGGGAGGCGATAACAACTTGTATCCAAAGGGTAGCCCAATAGATGCTAGACGAGTCAAAGGGAGGAGTTCCATGCTAAATTGAGGCTTGGCAGTGGAGTAGAAGGGTGCTAGCGATGCTCAAAATTAAAAGAGCGTGCTTTAAAGATATGTTTAAGGATAGAACGGAGGAAACTGTCACAAACTACAGATTAACGAAGGAGGAAGCAAAGAAGGTTGCAAGCGAAGCAAAGTCAAAAGCATATGAATTTTTGTACAAAAATCTCGACTCTATGGAGGGCAAAAAAGATATATTCAGGTTGATCAAAGCAAGGGAAAGAAAGATAAGAGACTTTTGTCACGTCAGATGCATTAAGGATGAGGAAGATCACGTGCTTGTTACTCAAAAGGATATAGAGACTAGATGGAAGCAATATTTTCATAAACGTTTTATTGGGGAAGGAAATAGAGAGATCACTTTGGGAGATCTAGCTAGTAGTGAAAGTTACTTGAATCATGCAAGCTACAGACGAATACAAAGGAAGGAAGTAGAAGAGGCTTTGTATGTTATGAGACATGGGAAATGTGTAGGACCTGATGACATTCCTATAGAAGTTTAGAGAGTTTTAGGTGAGCGTGGTTTGACTTGGCTTACAAATTTATTCAATATTATTTGGTGAAGCAAGAAAATGCCTGAAGATTGGAGGAGAAGCATCGTCGTGCATCTTTATAAGAACAAATGAGACATTCAAAATTGTTCAAATTACAAAGGTATCGAGCTGATGGGTCATACCATGAAAATTTGGGAACACGTGATTGAAAGAAGGTTGAGGCAAGTTTTCAAAGTAAAAGAAAATCATTTCGAATTCATGCTAGGCCGCTCAACTATTGAAGCCATCCACTTGCCGATGAGAACAATGGAGATTTATAGAGCTAAAAGGAAACACCGCCATACGATTTTTATTGATTTGGAGAAGGCTTATGATTCCGTCCCAAAGAAGATACTGTGGAGAGTTTTGGAGAAGAGACAAGTACCTGTCCTATATATTAACCTCATAAAGGATATGTATGATAGGGCTTCATCTTGTGTAAGGATACAGTCTAGGAGACTGATTATTTTGACATCAACATTTATGTGCATCAAGGTTCAGTTTTGAGTCTATTCCTTTTTACTTTGAGTATGGATGAGTTGACAAGTCACATTCAGGAGGAGATACCTTGGTGTATGTTATGTGTTGATTGAATAGAATAGAATGGAGTAAATGAGAAGCTTGAGGTCGGGAGACATGCATTGTAGACTAAAGGTTTTCGTATAAGTAGGGCTAAGACTGAATATATGGAGTGCACTTTTGATGGAAGCAATGGTAAAGGAATCGAGGTGAAGATTGGAGATGATACTATTCAGAAGAGAGTTTCTTTAAGATACTTGAGATCTATTTTGCAACATGACGGGGCATTGATGGAGATGTTACTAATAGAATAAATGCAACTTGGCTAAAGTGGGGAGGACCCTCTACTATTCTCTGTGATAAGAAAATTCCTTTGAAAATCAAAGGAAAGTTTTACAAAGCAGCCGTGAGACCTGCTATGCTCTTTGGATTTGAATGTTGGCCTGTGAACCATAGTGTACAGAGAATGGTAGTAGTAAAAATGAAAATGCTAAGGTGGATATGTGGATGCATACGTAAAGATCGGATTCGGAATGATGCAATCAGAAGGAGAGTTGATGTAGCTCCGATCGATGGTAAGATGCGGGAAAACCGCTTAAGATGGTTTGACCATTTGCAAAGGAGGTCAGCTGATGCACCAGTTAGGAGATGCGAGTTTTGGGATGTTGAGTCGACTAAGAGAGGGCGAGGAACACTCAAGAAGTGTTGGAGTGAGAATATACGAAGGGGTCTTAGTTTTTTGGATCTAAGCCCGATAATGACCCAAGATAGATCTGAACAGAAGAAAAGAATCCATGTAACCGGCCCTACTTATGGGAAAAGGCTTTGTTGTTGTTGTGATGACTGATGAACAAGTTCCATCTTGGTTTAGTAAGAAAGTCATGTGTTGATAACACCTTTAACGAGTAATCTATCAAGTGTCTCGAGAGAATTTATACTTCTGATGAGCAAGTTCCGTCTTTCCTATTATTTTACGAGTGGATGAGGCTTTTCTTCGGAATAGACGTTAATTGGATGCTAATGTTTTCAGTGTCAATAGGCATGAATTTATTTCGTAGAATGAATTTAGATATCTACCAACCTTGATTTATAGTCATTGTACTTCTCAAAAAACGTTGATGTACTGAAATAAGTTCAAATTGAAAAATTAAAGATGCTCAAATCTGCTTATGGTCAAGGTAATGAAATTTCCTAAGGAAACTAATTACCGCCAGGATCATAAGGAGCTTTGTCGTTATCATCCTGTTAATTTTCATTATCACACTGTCCTTTGCCTTCGCATATTGTTAAAAATCTTGTCGTTTGCCATTTCACTCATTTCTTCAATCACTTTGTGTTCATCATCTTGATGCTCATATTGACTGGTACAAGGTTTTGTTTTTGCCATAGGAGCTGATATATATCAGGTCCAAAAAATGCAAGAGTACTAATTGATGAAATTTGAATAAATTCTGGTGTTAGTTGCTGTTCTGATGCCACTTTTCCGTGTCAAAAAGGAGCATTCTTAAGGCATTGAAGATTTTGTGTTGAAAAAAAAATCTGGAAATGCATTAGTACGATTTGAAAAATGAATTGATTCTATTATGCTCACTTTGCAAGCTTCCTACTGTTTGCAAGTGCTTGAACAACATCTATCTACGCTCAGATGCCTAATCTGAAGTATTGAATAAGAGGCATACCATTTGTCTCGTGTTAAGGATAAAATATTTTGTGCAGACTTAGAACCTAATAAGCAAATGGGGCAAATTATTTAAACCTTTTTTGATTTATAGTTTAGGTTAAAACATTGAGAAAAAGACATGAAATCATTAACCAATTTTGCAGTTTTCAACCCCATCAGCATCTGACCTCAACCTAGATGGTACACAGTTGCATAATAGAAGGGAAGTGAATTTCAAGAGATTAATGTATCCAATCTACAAGTAAAATAAACTGGTGTAAATTTAAATACCAATATATGAACGCCAATAATCTAAGACTATTTTTTCCGGAACTAAGTTTTTAGCCAAGCTATCAATATATACCTCAAATCTAAGTGTTCTTGTTTTTTTAAAAAGAAATCTTTGTTCTCTTGTCTTGCATTGTTGCCGTTTTACAAGGGAGAAGGTGGATTGCAGTTGGGTTTTTTTAAAGGAAGTGGATTGCAGCTGGTGACCTGTTTATAGGGGTTGGTGAGCTTTTCTCGAAAGAATATTTATAAGTTAACTGGGCATAAATCTGGAAAGATGCCTCCTGTTTGTAGGAGGGGCATTGAGGATATGAACTGTATCTTTTTGTTTGTCCAATGATTGGTTCGAAGTGGATAATGGGAAATCTTGAGTGAATGCATCATTTGATAGGTTTTGGAGAAGCTTTGGTCTAGAAGGCTTCTTGAGGGGAACATACTTGTTGAAGACAATGTGATCAGAATCAACCACCATCAATCTTGACGACAATATGTACTCATCCTGTATGAAATATACTTGGTGGATCTATATGTGGTTTTCTACTTAGTGGGGACATTAGCCATACTTCTTTTGTAACCGTACTATGATTAATGAATGAATCTTAGGTGAATAACCATCTTGGATAGTTAGCCTTGGCTTTCAAAGGAAAAAATCTGTTGTGATACCATGGTGGTCATCCTTTGCCTTTCACAGGAAAAACATCACACCCCTATGTCAGAGATTTGATGAATTACTGCAGTTGATTAAGACTAAGGAACTGCTTATTTGATGTGGAATTTGTGGATTGTTGAGTGTGCACTATAAGGCCCTGCATGCCCCATGCCATATTGTAGACCTTTTGTCTGCAAGAGACTGCTTAATCATATCAAAGATTAAGGTTTTGATGAAACTTAGGTTCTTTTCTTGTATTCTAAGGATGAGATTTAGACACACCACATGCCCTCTTTGCACCTCTAGTCCGGTGTGTGCGGATCACCTTTTTTTTAGGTTGTTACCAAGGCTTATTTTATTTTATTTGTCAAAGGAAACTTGTAGGCTTATGTAGCTTATCTTTGGACCGGGGGCCGGGGCAACACCTTTAATTCCCCCTTTCTGGAGAGGAAAAATTCCACAAATGGAATACGGTCTCCAATGCCTGGTCAAAAATTACAACCTTCGACATGGATATGGTTACCCCGTCAATCTTGTGCCCTAGACTTATCATGTATTCTTCCAATAGATGGGAAATAATTCTGAGAGAAGTAGAACATCTATAAGCCAGTCACTAAAATTTGCAATTTTGCACGTGATTAATTTAGTTTCATTCATGGTTGGTTGAAAATTCTTTTATTATCTAAAAATTCCAACAATTAACCTGGAATAGTAAAGCAATCTTTATCATGAGATCAGATTTTGCCCACATTCGATCGAATTTCAATTTCGGCAGGTGATCAAAATTCAATCGAAATGGCCTATATCGATCGAAATTTGGGGGCCCCAGTTTAAAAGCCGACAGAAAACCTAAATTTCGGTCGAATTTTGACCGAAATTTCATTTCGATCGGTTCTCGGAATGACGACCGAAATCGAAATTTGAGGCCTTGATCTTTATGACAGAATTATGTTCAAAATTCATGGGATGTTCTCTGATGGATGATTTAAAGTTCGCTCTTTTTGGAATGTATTAAATGGACGTGGACAAGCATTTATGACAATGTCAATAATCTTTTGTCAACTTAGGTGTTTATAATACCTATAGCTGCAATACAAGTTATGGTGTTTGTAGAACACAATTAAATTATTACATGTATATAATGCTGCATCACAAGGTGCATGTTACCAAAAATCTTTGGTTTCTTTATAATGGTCCAAAAAGGTTTATTCTTTAGTTTACCTTATGCAAGTTGATGCCCCTCCAATGCTCAGGTTCAAGAAGTCCTTGCTACGTGAGCTTGAGATCAAAGATTTGAATGCGACAAAATGGAGGGGCATTTCGAGGAGTTTTTAGCCTTTTTTACTTCGATATCTAGATTTAGGCAATTGAGATTTTCCTTCAGCAGTTACAGGTGTCAGGTTAGGAAGAAGAGCTCATAGATGGAATAGCTCCTGATGTCATTTTGCACGAAGACTTCCTCCAGGATAATCATGATTTGTGAATGGTGGAGACAAGGACAAGATCGAGGGAAATCACCATTGTAAGAGAGGAGATTCTAAAGATTGCTTTTTTAAAAGCATCTAATTATTGAGTTTGAGTGGAGATACCGCTCCGTAAAGACATGGTTGATACACACTTTTTTCATCTATACACAAGCAAGAAGACAACGAAATCAGATCGATTGAGGGGTGGTGGTTGGCGATGAGTTGAAGGATAGTTTCAGTCACTTTTCTAGTTGAGGCATTGTAGATTTATAGCTTTGAATGGGAGAGGGGATGAGATTGGCACACGGTTTAAGCCAGGAACTCTTGTGAGATGTCTTGATGAAAGCGCCCCCCTTTTCCCATGAAGATGGTGGTGTAGGAATGATCCCTTGGATGGGATAGATGGCTTGCATTTTCCTTTGAAAGAGTTCATGGATAGTCGATGGTGAAATGGTGGTTGTGGTGTGGGAGTTCATGGTTGGAAACTCCAACTTTGACAATATCAATTG
Organism: Ottelia alismoides; assembly: GCA_037367405.1. NCBI lineage: Eukaryota > Viridiplantae > Streptophyta > Magnoliopsida > Alismatales > Hydrocharitaceae > Ottelia > Ottelia alismoides. Next base: position 692,703 of record JAZKJV010001154.1, on the reverse strand, counting down.
TCATAAACCTAACCTTCCAAACTGTCTACTTATTGTGTCCAAGATCTTGATGTATGTGTTATTTTCTTAATCCAGGCAACCTTTTTCAAAAGTTGCTCTATTTAGAGAGCTTTATGGTAGCTTTGGAGTTAGCTACGATGCGAGAAAGGCACCGGACTTAGATTTTCATTTGGAGTGTGGAATTTAGCACCTAAAAGTGTATGGCACCTAAAAGTTGATCTTTTTTGTGGACTTCTATAGGATGTGGTTTTCCAGGGTTGTGGGAAAAATGGATGACGCATTGTATTGTGATTGATTTCTTTATTGTTCTTGTCAAAGGACGACCGGAGGGTAGATGGATCCTACCGAAGTGGGGTGTACGTCAAGATTGCGCATTAGAGCCATGGTCTCTTTCTCATGGTTGTTGAAGCCCTTGCGTCGGTGCTATCTGAATTTGTGTAATGGGATTTCTGACCTATTTCAAGGGTAGTAAGTCAATGTTCTTTTTTATTTATGCAATATACTAATGACGCACAAGTCTTTGTTGAAGGCATAAAGTGAGGTGTGTGATCTAGTACCCTTCTGGACATTTTCTGGAGGCTTCTGGTTATGTGATTAGCCATTAGAAGTCCTATAGCAGTGCATTCTTCGTGGATGAGACATCTTGATGTACTATCCAGTCTCGACATCAGTGGATATTTTTTGATCACCTAATTTAGATTATTGTGGTCGATATTGATGTTAGGCCAGTTGACTAGGAACTTGTATGGATCGATTGGAAAGATATTTGGGGGGGGCTGCACATTCAAAACATTTTCTCATTGTGGTAGATTGATTGATGCTGTAGTTTGTGTTAATTTCCCTTCCAATATACGTCTTGTTGCTGTTCTTTTTTCCTCTGAAGATTATAAAAAAGACTAAACCTACTCGGGAGGTTTCTTTAGAGAGACTTGAATAATCTTGGATCGCCATGTTTTCTAGGTGAGAAGTTGTTTTTGAATGCTGGTGATCTCTTCAGCTCCATTAAATTGTAAGCATGTTCTCTGTGGAGTTGTTTACAAATTGTGATGATTTCTTCAACCCCGTTATCTTTTCTAGCTTTGGCATGACAATTGATTTAGGGATGAGCATATTAGGCTTTCGTTAATATCATCTTTTTCATGAAGGCTTTAGTAAGGATGATCCCGCCCATTGCACCGTTCTTTATGAAAAGGTTAGGAGACTGGTTGGGGGCGGGTGGACTAGTTGGGATCTTTACCGTGGTTGTTGGATTTGGTTTTCGCTTTTCAGGTGGTTGCGTAATTCCGGTGGATATGGAATTTGGCCTCTGATTTTTGACCAAGATTCGAAATCTTAATTTCGATTTCATTTCAGTCCTCTGAAAATGGAAATTTCAGTGGAATTTCGAGAAATTTCGAAGATTTCGGTAAAAACTCATTTTTTGCCTTTTTTGTGCAAACTATGATAATCCAAGTTAGAATAATAAATAACTTACAAATGCCCACTTATATATCACACATATAGCTCATCTGTATACCCTTTATATCGCACATATCGATCATATCATTGTTTATGTGGATTGCTGACTGATATATATTGGAAATGGAGTTCATCTACGATCTTAAAACAATAAATAACTTACAAATATGCATTTATATCACACATTGATTTAGTGCTTAAAGTACTATGCTACGACGATATTGATCATTTATATCACACATATATCACAATTATACACTTATATATATATATATTTATATTACACAGATATTAAAAATGGAGTTCTAACACTTAATATGCATAAAGTCGTGTATGTTTAGGGTTTAATGTAGTATATTGGTTTCTATATTTTGATTTGCAAGTAAAACATCATAGGTCTAGAGGTTGAAGCGAACAATTTCAAGAAAAACCACGTAAGAGATGCAAAACATGAAAATCATACATAAATATATGATTTAGTTTTCGGAATCAATCAATCATTACATTTTAATTAACAAAAAAATTCTTAAAATCTTGTTTTCTAAGTGTTAAACATGAGATCCGAGTTTCTCCTTTGAAAACTCATCTTGATTCCACAATAAAACACAAAACCCCCCAAATTTATCTTCCATATATCTCACAAAATAATCCAAATCTACCTAAAAACCTCCACAATATGCAATACTAACTCGAGAGGAATAAAAACCAAATCTCACTCATATAGCAACAAATTTAACAAGATTTGGAGCATCATACCTCAAGCTTATGAAGGGAGAACCCCAAAGGAAGAAACAACGTAGGGATTCAAGAAATTCGATCATTTCGTCGATGTTTTGGTTATCATTTCGCTGATATTTTGTTTATTTCGCCGATATTTTGGTCATTTCGTCAACATTTCATCCAATGTTGTAAAAGTCACCCGACTGGCTCGACTAGTAGGTCCGACTAGTCTAGTCAGTGGGGTGGCCGACCGAGTACCGACTAATTCCGACTAGGTACACTAATCGACCAATTTTTGCTTGGAGATACCATATTTTTTTTAATGTTTTGATTTTTTTATAAGCAAACTTATTACAATATGCTTAATGTTTTATTTAAATTCAATTACTTCTTTTATTTTATTATGGTAGTATAAAAATGTACAAAATCTATGTAACTGTATGTATAAAAATGAGTTATATATTTAAAATAATTATAAAATTCAAAGCTGATTAAAGTCCGACTAAATTCGATTAGTCACCTGACTGCCGATTAATCCTTAGTCAGTGACCCAACCGACCGAGTACCGACTACCGACTTTTGCAACCTTGATTTCATCGATATCTCGGGCAAAATTCGGGGAACACGAGATATAGGGTAGTTTCGGTACCTCGATACCCTCGGTACCAATATTTCGGTGAAATTTCACGAAATTTAAGACCATGTTTTTGATTTCCCTTGTCCAACACGTGCTTCAAGGAGTTCCTATGTGTCCATTATGATTGTAGGGTTAGGGCCACATTCTGGTGGGAGGGATTGTCAGGCTTAGGCGGAAGGGAAGTTTTCGATAGCACATGCTTACGAAAAATGAGCGTAAAAAAAAAGGTTGTGATCCTCTAGTGGTTGTTGAATACGAGACAACTTGTCACAAATGCTCACAAGCGAAATGAGTTTTCCTATTACGAATGTTGATCGACAGTTCATTCTGCAACTTGGGTTTGGAAAATGTAGAGCACTCTTTTTTGTCCTTTTTAAGGAGGCTTGGGGGGCAACTCAACCTCCCTTGACCCAGCATTGATCTCTTGTCTTCATTATAGACATCCTTCAAGGAGGGTAGGAAGCATATCACAAGGAATTTCTGCAGCGAATGATAGAGAGCAAACAATTATTTTTGTTGATTTAGGGTTTGTGCTTGTAGAGAAAGGGCATGATTTTTAAATCCAGTTGTCCCTATATCGACAATCTTTTCATTTTTGTTTCCTTTATATTATTGGAGTTTGCAGGAAGATTGATTGTATTATGCACAATACCTGTGTATTTTTATTGAGTTTGCAAATATTTTATTGATGACCTTTGGTTTTCAAAGTAAAAATAAAATAAAATAGACAACAGATATGCATCAACTAAGCGATCTTGGACCCTTTCACGAGGCTTGGGATTTTTGGGACATTTTTTGGGACAACACCAATAAGTATCCATGACTTTTTTGATTTAGATGTTATCAATTATAGGGCCAAATGATATATTGGTAATCAAGAAGACACTAAATTCATATTTTGCATGGACATTTTATCATTTACTAATATTTCTACAAATTTGTGTTTGAATTTTCAACAACCAAGCCTTGTGTGGAAATTTAGGATGGTGGTGAAATTTGGGATGGGAAGGCCAACTTAGTTTTAGGGAGTTTTGGGAGTAATTGGCCATGGTGTGATGTAGGTAGTTTCTAACTTTCTTGTGGAAACTTTGTGCTTGACAGATTGAATATATTCTTCCTTTTCCTGATTTTGAAAAAAAGGACTCACAAAATTGTTTTTTTTACTATAAAAGAGGGGGAGCCCTCCCAAGGCGGGAGTCACCACACCGAAATATTCATTAAGCAAGAGCAAAGTACATCAGATAGAGATCCAGAAATTGTGCACAGCATTACAATGAGCAACACCATTTTCCCAATAGAACCGCTGCCCCTTGAAAACAATATCGTTCCTGCCAAGCCATATCGCCCACAGAACGGCGAAGGGCCTCGACACATCCCCTGTGGAGCCAATCCCCACCGAACAGACTAACCGCCAGAAAGGACCCAGGCCGGATGTCCGAACCCATGGAATACCCATCGTGTCCCAAACCTGCACCGAGGTCGTGCAACCGAAGAAGAGGTGATCCGCGTCTTCCACCTCCTCCCCACACCTGTCACACTGCAGATCAGTAGAACCAGAAGCCTTCCCCTCCTCACCTTATCAAAATACGGTTTCTCCTGAGGCACCAGAGGAAGACCTTGACCTGGTTAGGAATTTTTTCCACCCATATCACCTTCATGTCCGCAGAAAGTTCATCATCGCCATTTGTTGCACCAGCTCTCAACATCCGGTATGCCACCTTCACCGAGAACTTGCCCTCCACCCAAAAGAAGTGATCAGGGTCTCCAGACATCTCCTCAGCTGCAGGAATCTCATTTAGAAGCCGTAAAAATTCCTCCGCCCTCTGATCGGAGAGATCAGATAGAAACCTCGGAGCCCACAAACCCGAATCAGCCACCTCGGCCACACGCACGCCCTTGTCAGCCGCCAGGGCTGCCAGCCTCGGGAACCTAGAGGCCAACACCCCATCCCCAATCCAATCATCCAACCAGAACTGGAAGAAGAACCCACTCCTCAGCCTCTGACGCAGAAAGGGCACGATCCCAGGAAGCACCGTGCGGATACCCGTCCATAAGGGAGACTCATGACGGATCCGCTTGGCCACCAAATCCCCCGCCACTCCATAAATCGACCTCAGCAGACGCATGACCAAAGCGTCGGAAGAGCCCCAGATCCGCACCACCCACTTCGCCAGCAAAGCCTTCATCAACTCCACATCACGAACGCCAAGGCCCCCTTCCGAGACTGGCACCACAACATCCTTCTAGGTAACCAGGTGTAACCCCTTTCTCGACTGCTTCCCATCCGACCAGAAAAAAGATTTCATCATGGCCTCCACCTTCCTTCTCACCCCGACCGACATGAGTCTCGTGGAGTAGAAAAACACCGGAATTGCCGACAGAACATGCTTCAGCAGGGTAAGCTTCCCACCCCTGGAAAGGGTGATGGCCTTCCAACCCTCCAGCCGCTCCTCCAGTCTTCGCAGAACGCAATCCCAATCCGACTTCCTCAATCTGCCCGCAACGAGAGGCAATCCCAGATAAGTAATCGGCAGCTGTCCCCGCGGACACCTGACCCACTCCGAAAGTCTTCTACCCTCCTCCTCATTCATCGCAAGCGGGACCAACACCGACTTCTGTCCGTTGTTCCTCAAGCTAGACAGGCACCCAAAAAGGTCAACCAAAGTGACTGCATTGTTATTCTGCTCTTCCGTCCCTCCCAGAAAAACCAAGTGTCATCAGCATACTGCAGCACCGGAATGCGGATGTCCCCATACGTGAATGCATCACACCACCCAGCGTCAACCGCCTACTGAAACAAAACGACCAAACAGTCTGCCACCATCACAAACAACAAGGGGGCCAACGGGCAACCCTGGCGCACGCCCACCTGCGGCTGGAACCACCCACCCTCCGGCCTCATGTTCACCAGCACAGAACACGAACAGGTAGTGACGCATCTTTTGATCCACCCAATCCACTCCACCGGAAAGCCGTGCCTCTGCATCGAGGTCCATAGGAACTTCCAGCTAACGCAATCGTAGGCTTTGGCGTAATCAATCTTCCACACAGCTCTCTTCTTTGCAGACACAAGCCTCAGACGCAGCAACAATCCCATCCGTCATACACCGACCAGGAATGAAAGCAGATTGGGCCGGTAATATCACAGAGGCCAAGACCGCCCTGAGCCTGGTAGCAAGCACTTTGGATACGATGAGATAAATGCCATTGGAAATAGAGATAGGCTTAAAGTCCCCAACACTCACAAAATTGTTGAGCTAAAACCTCATTGTTATGAAGGTCCTTGCCTTGAGCTATGGAGGAGGGGTCTTAGTGACCTACTCTACCTTCGTGTCAACAATTGAGATGAAGCCTAATCAGGAGAAAAATGTGATGAGGGGCTTCATGTAGAAGGTGGATTTTGGTAAGGTTGTTGACACTTCATATTAATCATTTCTTTGTAATGTGTTGAAGGGGAAGGGTTTTTTGATGTCATGATTGTCTTGGATGAAGAGGCATTTCACTATTCCAAGGTCAGAGTTGTCAGCTGCCTCTTGCCCCAAAACCGGTGTCGAAGGGTCTTGGTTCCAGCAGCAATGCTCTGAATGGAGATGGCGATGACATGGGAATAGGAGGTGATGACAACATTGCAAGTTCCACAGATGGAGCTTCTCATCCTAACTGTAGCGAGGAGTCATATTTAAGAACCCATCTCGTCGACAGTGCTGGTGGCATTAGGCTAGCCTACTGCATCGTTGAAGGTGTCATTGTCTATAACTTCTTTTAACTTGGATGCCATCGACGAGCTCCCACACCACTAAGTGCGGGGCATCGAGAGCTCCAATAAGGGAACCCTAATCGGCAACCATGGTGGTGATGGTAGTTGTTAAAGCTCCCACACTAGCGTCATTTTCGAGGCATGCTCCAATAAGGGAACCCTAATCGGCAACCATGGTGGTGATGGTAGCTATTAAAGCTCCCACACTAGCGTCATTTTCGAGGCATGGTGTTGTTGCGTGAGGGGGGGAGAGGTGGTGATGAGAACGAGGTTGATAACATCAGGTTTGAGAGCTCCATTAATGGAGCATTGACTGAGGTCCATTGCGATTATTGCACCGTATGCAACAACAATAGCGTCTATCATTTCTATCATGCGCACGGTAGTGATAGAAGGTCTCGAGCTGTGTGATAGTTCGGGAGCATGCTAGGGTTTGAATAGCTCTACGAGAAGAGAGTTAATGCCCCATCTAGTACCCAGATTGTCGACGACAATTATGGATATTGTCAGCCCAATAGCTGCAGTAGAGGGTAGGGTATTGCAGAGGTTGAGCTACTCGTGGGGAAGGTTTAAGCATCAACGACGACACCTTATGATGATCGAGTGTATAAGGGTGGCTCGGTGATAACGGGAGCCACCGGGCAAGGCACTGATGCGAGTTGGATGTCCTTGGTGGATGGTTTCATGGGATTTCCGAATCTTCATATGATCTTAATAATAGATGGGTTTTACTTTTGTGCTTCTTAATCTTCCTCTTGCATGTATGTTGTAATGGTAGGATCCTCCTTTCGAATGAATATCTTCCTCATGTAATGAATCAAAGTCAAGAAATATATCTTCCATGATGAAATAATCCAACCATTATTGTATTTTGGTGCTTGATTTGAGACAATGCTTGAACTTTTTCAACTATGAATACGAATCATGAGCGATGCGACTTAATTTGTTTTGTTCGCTAAAACTCGATATGATCATTGAACCATGGGAACGATTCAGATTCCATGTTTCGATGTCACTTGATGAAATCGGGAAATCAGAGAGGAGTTGCGAGGAGAAGATGTGCGGTGAAGCGCTTAGAACGAGGGGGGGGATGAGGTTGAGAAGAGAAACCTTAAATAGATGGGGTGGGAGATTATGAAGGAGCACTCCAAAATCATTATTCAATTCATCATTTCATAACTTATTTTAACTAATGGAAAACTAACCCCTTTATATTTGAAAGGGTGATTTACAAAATAAATATGATTTTTATCACATGTGTCCCTCTAGAATATTTCAATCTCAATTATGCCCCTCTTTTTTTTGAATATCAATTGTGCCCTTGACTTCTTGTCGTTCTATCACTTGTGCCCTTTCGTTACTTTAACCGTCAATGAATTGAACTTAACCATGATTTTTCAAACCATGATGCGGTTAAGCGGGGCGTGACTGTCCAAAGACTCCCTTACCCCTCCTCCTCTGACCCCTCCTCCTCTGCCCCACACCCTCCGACTTCCTCCTTTGTCATCCATCGTACCACCTTTGCTTTTGCCTCCACATCCATGCAACTCCCATCTATTTCCCCACCTTCTCGTACTGCGGCGATATGAAGAGCCCTCCAGCAGTTGTCCATGTCCTCCACCTTGGAGGCACAACAACCACTGCTCCAGCTCCTTCACGAGGGGGAGGAGGGGTAGGGGGAGGAGGAGGGGTGAGGAGCATCGGGGTGGAGGAGGATGATGCGAAGGAGGAGGGGGCGATGGAGGAGGCTAGGGTGGCAGAGGAGGGGGGTGATGGAGGAGGTTGGGGCAGAGGAGGCTGGGGCGGAGGAGGATGAGTGGGAGGAATTTCTAACCCTTTTTTCTAAGTCTAATTTTCCTCGTGTTTCGAAAGTTAATGTCCGTTTGTATTGGGCATAGATGACAACTAACGCAAGGGGCAAAAATGATCATTGTGGAAGAAGTCATGGTTTTAAAGAGTCCCCAAAGTTAATGTCCGTATGCCATCTGTACCCCCCTTATCCAGCTTCCCCTCCTCCTCCGCCCCTCCAACGCCCCCTGCTCCTCCTCCTCCACTCCCTGCTCCTCTTAACCTCACCATGGTTGACAATTATGCTCCTCTTAATCTCACGACGATTTGAAAAAATCATGATTAAGTTCAACTTATTGACAACTAAAGTAACGAAGGCCATAAGTGATAGAACGACAAGAAGTTAAGGGCACAATTGATATTCCAAAAAAAGGATGTGCATAACTGATATTGCAATATCTCATAGGGGTATAACTGATAAAAATCCAAATAAATAAGCAAACTTAAAAAATGACTAAACTCTAATTACCCATTCCATAAAAAACTCTTATCGACCCATAAAATATCTCTAATTAACCAATTAAATAAGAAACCCTAATTTGTTAGATCATAAATTGATCTAAAATTATTTGACTCATTAAATAAAATGGAACCACAAGTTGGTGGAAAACCGTAAATTCTTCAATTTCCATAATCCATGCTTGCATCAAAAGACGAGGAAATAGTTCAACCTATCAAAGCCTCAATTTTCTATCTAAAACTTCTTTATAGCTATCACAACATTGTTCTCCACTAGCTTCTAGCACTCATGGTAGAAAACGTCTGGGAAACTATTTGGTAAGGTATTAAATAACGCAAGGCAGATCGAGACAGTTTTCGTCAATGAGCGAGGCGTAAGCCTCAATTTATTTAGAGAAAATACATGAAAATTATTATTAAACATAACTATATTACCATAAACTCCTAAATTTCAAATATTTACAAACTATATTATCATAAATCCTAAATTTGTGTATTCACACATCCAACACATACACACAATATACCATATATGATACTTTACGATAAGGCACCCTTTTCTCCTTTAAAAAAATACCTACGAATTTGTGATTGCATAATATTCATATTGTGAAGTTGTGAATTTGTTATATTCTTACAAAACATACAATCTCTTTATTGTATACCATATTCATTGTGTGTTACAAGTAGTAGAATATCATTAGTAGATATGAAATGTTCATACTAACTAAAAATGATCAATATACATATACATGATTTTTTATGCATTGATTATGCATTGACGAAATAATGTGTTAAGCGTTTGCTGATTATTCCAAGTTCTCATGGTTATCGATCATTGTTACTTTAGCAATATTGATTTTAATATTATTATAAAGAGGGACGATCCTGTGAGAGCCAAAATTGGTGAGAGCATGAAAGGAGTGATTCTGGACCACAAGATTCAACCAGGAGAGAGAAGACCAGGAGAGAGAAGACAGGATCTGGTGGTCCAGAATCACTCTCATGCTCATCAATTTTGGCTATCACAGGATCGCCCCTCTATTATAAAAGTATAACTTCAGTCTGTGTTCATTCATGGGAGGCAGATAGCAGTAGGAACACGATTTTTGTTAATTTGTTGACAGTGGAAATGCTTTTCCACTGCAGTGCTAAATAATGATTTTGTTCATTTGTCTTTGGAACTTTCCGTTTAATGTGGGCTGATGCTACTACATTTTACGCCTAATTCATACTTATGAAAAACAGCTTATTTTATTCTATATTATTTATTGTATTTCTCCCAGGTTACCAGAAGAACACAAAAGTCTCCAATGTAGCGAAACCTGAACCGCAAAAGGCACCACCCACAATAGAGGTGCCTGCACTGTCTCTTAAAGAACTGGTTGAAAAGACTGGCAATTTTAGCTCGAAATCTCTGGTTGGAGAAGGATCCTATGGCAGGGTATATTACACAGTCTTAAGTGATGAGAGACAGGTGGCTATAAAAAAGCTCGATGACTCTGCAGAGAGTGACGTGAATAATGAGTTCCTGAGTCAGGTTTGTTTTGAGCATTGCTATGGTGATTTTTTACAGTGTCAAATTGAAGAGAGAGCACACTTTTTTTGACGAGGTTTCACATTTTGATTGTCATGCTTCTTCAGGTTGCAATGGTATCGAAGTTGAAGCATGATAATTTTGTTGAACTTTTGGGCTATTGCGTGGAGGACAATAATCGCTTGTTAGCATATGAATTCGCTACCATGGGATCCCTGCATGATGTGCTGCATGGTATGGCATGTCAAACTATGTTTGATTCTCATCATAATTTTTTTTAAAATGCATAATACTGTATTAATTTATTGTCAAAACTAATATTATGAGACATGAACTGCAGGAAGAAAGGGAGTCCAAGGTTCGCAGCCTGGTCCTGTACTTGACTGGATGCAGCGAGTCCGAATTACTGTTGATGCGGCAAGGGGACTAGAATATCTGCATGAGAAAGTTCAACCTGCTATAATACACCGTGATATTCGTTCAAGCAATGTTCTTTTATTTGAGGATTTTAAAGCCAAAATCGCAGATTTTAATCTTTCAAATCAAGCACCAGACATGGCTGCCCGTCTTCATTCTACTCGTGTTTTGGGAACCTTCGGTTATCATGCTCCAGAGTAAGAAGAATTAACCAAATTGCTATTTTATTTTGTGCTGCCTTTTTTCAGTAAGCTCAACAGATTGATTTATTGTTCTGAATTGTTGCGATTAAATATCATAGAATATTTCAACCTTGTAGATGAACTTTTTTTGAATTTAAAAAAGAATGGGAACCCATAATGGTTAGGGAAGCAAGTCGATATTGATATATCGGTATACAATCCATGACCCTATCTGTTGTATATAGATTTTGTCATCTGTATCCTTTTTCATTTTATAATGGATTTGATTTGAACTTCACTTTGATATCAGCAATATCCCTATGTGTATCCATATTTGTGTCGGTCTTCATATATAAATATGATAACATATATATTTTTAACATTATGTAACATAATTTTGTGAACGGACTTCAATGGCCTAGTGGTAAAGCAGTGCGCCTACCACCCAAAAGATCATGATTCAAATCCCCCCTTGAGGAGGGTTGCATTAGATAGCCAACAACTGACGTGAAAAATATCCAGATATATCAACATGGATTTGACAAGAATCCATGTAACTGGTCCTACTTAAAGTGGGAGAATACATCTAGTATATTTATACCATGTATAAGCTATCCAATACATGTATGTTTAAATTAATCGGTAGAATATTACTAATAATATCCATATCTGTTTACATTTGTATCCATTTTAAGGATATGGTAACATAGTCTTCATATTCGTCAATATTTGTATCTGCATTTGTATTCGCATTTGAAAATGGATAAAGATTTGGTAACACATATCATATGTATCCGACGGTTTGCATCCCTAATAGAGATGAATCTTACAACAACAACAAAGCCTTTTCCCACACTAAGTATGGCATACTACATGGATTCTTTGCCTCCATTCAGATCTATCTTGGATTATTCTCGAGCGTAGATGGGAGGGAGGTTTGTCAGGCTCTGAGGATGGGAGGTCGAAGGCTTGTGCGATCATTTGGGCTTTGTGGTTGGCGAGAAACGATATCATCTTTAAGGGAGCGAGGTTTTACTTTGAAAATGTACTGGGGCATGCCAAGGCCCTTTATGAATCTTGGCGGATGTAAAAAATTGTTTTAGTACTTTTATATACATATACAATTTTTTGGATGGATCTCTACTGGAGGTCCGTCCCATCGTTTCCCTCAAAAAAAATTCTCGAGCATAGATCCAAATAACTAAGATCCCGTCGGGTAGTCTCATTCCAATATTTCTTGGACATTCCTCACCCTCTCTTAACCGACTCAACATCACAAATCTCACATCTTCAACTAGTGCATCAGCTGACCTCCTTTGCAATGGCCAAACAATCTTAAATAGTTTTCTTTCATCTTATCTTCTATCAGAGCTACACCAACTTTCCTGAAGGTTCCTCAACAGTGCCAGTGGCCCCGTCCATTGGAGTTTTCTTGAATCTTGTTCGAAAAATATTCATTGACCTAAGTCAGTGGCCCCATCCGTCTGGAGGCCCCTCCATTGTGTCAAGAAACTCTATTATCTTAAGGAAATGATGCACTCTTGCTTCGAGAACCCATAACCAAATACATAAGCCCACTCCTTGTCAGACTAAGCCTCCCCAACATACAAATCTTGGTTAGTCTTTAAGGAAAAACAACCTTGAAATCGATCCCACAGAGCTCCATCCTCAATCCAGTCATCGGTCGAGAATCTGAAAAAGCTACCTTAACCCACACCAACCTCAAGAAAAACGCAACCTTCTGCGTCGTGTAGACCGGACCTTCCTCTAGAAGTTTGATGACAAGCTTAAGAAGCAACCCCATTTATATTTCACACCATCAGACGGAGCATGTCATCCCATTCCCCCCAAATTCTCAGCACCTACTTCTCTAGAAGTGCCTCGTTCAATCTCCTTGAGCTGTAGCACCCCTGGACCACTATCTGACAATGGCTGCATCACTGATGCCCAATCAACCACTAGAATAGGATGACTCTCTCTAGTCTACCCGAACTCGATCTGAAATCCCTCTGCATGATGGATTCAAGCCACACCACATCGGACAACACGTGAGTTGAGAAAATGATCACATGGAACCTTGTAGATAAGCTATTAGAGCACAGGCTCTCTTTATAATGGAGTTACTAGAATGGTCAATCCTAATTAAATTTATTACTAAAAGTCACCGGTGGTTTCTTTATTTTCATATTAGTTGTCCGTAGAATGGTTGATCCTATTTTATTTAATTTACAAAGAGTTACCATTGTCTTCTTTATATTAATATTACCTGTGTATGGAGATTTGCCTGGCAAGAACTAGGGGAAAAATGGATGAGACCTTTTTTACTGCTGCGGGTTCATGAAGCCCTAATCTCGTTTAAATAAAGCTGTAGGTTGAGTATAAGCAATGGTTTTAAAAAACTAGCCTAAGGGTTATGATGGTTACCTTGTGCTTCAAGGCTTAAGCTTTTGTCAAGTTTATTGACGTGTAAACCTTTATCAACTAGGCGAGTCTCACGGCAGTATGGCGGCAGGAGCAAACCGGGTGCAAGCCTCAATTTGAATAATTTTTTTAATTCATCAATTACATTTACTCGATCTAAATAAATAATGCCAGTAACTTTATAATGGATAAATATTAAAATTGGTATGATATGTTTTATCAACGTGAAAATTATCTAACATATAAAATGCATTTCAAGAGAGGTTTGTGTTGGTTGGACATATTATGGCTGGAAACACCTTCATTGGATTCGTTTTGATGCTCTATGATGAAAGTAGAAGAGATGGTCGTGGAGCTACATACCAGAGAAGAGTTGAGCGATCTATATCATTTGTTGTTATTTGAGCGATTTGGACACAGAGGATTGAGTTTATATCTAGACTCATGAGGATTTACATAGAGAATGTTATCCAATCAGTATTCTGGTGTTAGAGTTCTTGAGTTCTTGGGTGGGGGTGTAATCCTTTTTGCTTAATCCTTAAACTTATGAATAAATATTTGGATGGCAATTAACATTTACTGGTGACCCTTTAGCTTTAAAAAAATACAGTTTGAAAGTCTAACTGTTCATAATTTTTGCTATCTGAATTTATATTCTCTGAGTGTAATCTCTTTTAAAAGCATTCCATTGCCTGAGCTATTCAATAAAAGTTGAAAAATCTAGTTGTGCTGATTAATTTGTATGCCTTTTCTATCTTTAGCTACTTAGTACGTGTTAGCTTTTGTGAGGGAGGGTTGTAATCCATTTTTTTGCTTGATCTTTAGACATTAATAAATATTTGGATGACCGTTAACTTCTAACGGTCATTCTTTGACTTTTAAAAAAACAATTAAATGGTAAGCTCTACTTTCCAACCTGATTTGTGATGTAGTTTTATATCGACAGAAGTATTATGCACAGATGGAGATCATTTTGGGTCTTAAATGGAGAAAGCAGAAGTCTCTCCGTGTTTCCTTAAGCAGGCATGATGTTAAATTGTCGATATTCTGGAATAATGCACTAACAGCTAAGCATACGTCTCCAAGGGACCAAGAGTAATGAGAAAAATGACCTAAGCGAGTGGAAAGCGAAAGGGGGTAAATTTTGATTGACGCTGAGGAAGAAAATAGAGCAGAACTCACTGTGACTTATTGGAGATGCGAGGAGAAATTTCAAGTCTCCAAAGAATAACATCCTTGAGAATCATTCACTAAAGTGTGCTGTTGATGTGTGCATTGTGTCTAAATTCACGTGCCTCCATCAGTGCCCAGTTTCTTGTCTGAGGAAGGGAAGAATTGTGAGGAAGATTATAGACTGGACCTCACTGTTGCTTCTGGAGATGCGAGGAGAGAGGATATTGAAAATCTCCCAAGCGTGAATTTCACGAGAATCATTGACTAAAAACACCCTCTTGATGTGCGGGAAGGGTCTAAATCAATGCGCCTTCGCCAGTGCTCAGTTTCCTTCCATGTACATTAGCTATTGAAATGCATCATCTTATATGGGATTGTTCATTCTATCCATTAATACTGTATTAGTCTCCAGCTTATGACATGCAAGTAATTACAAATCACCGGTTTGGAAGACTGCCATCTTTGTCAGTTCAGGATGTAAACCCAAAAAACTTGAGGTCTACCTTTCTATTGGAAATTAACCTTGGGTAGTGTAGGGAGCTCCTGGTTTAAGTCAATACAATGTTTCCAAGCGCATATTTGTGTTTCCATGTAAGATAGACTTTGCGTGTATTGCCGACTAAGATATTCTTGGCGTGTATCCCAATCCTGACAGGTTTTTTCCTTGGTAATAATCAAGATGTCATTGTTAGATAGTACTAGGCATAACACTATTCACTTTAAGTACACAATAGGGTTTTTATTCCACCTCTGAAAATAGCAGAAAACGGAAAATAGTAGATGAAGTTATTTTTATTTTTACCAGCCAAGTTTTTTTAGAAAAAGAAAACACTATAGGAAGCTATTTTAGTGTCCTAGTTCGTTGGTCATCTGGAATCGTTAGCACATGGAGTTTTACTTCGTTATACCACTACTTCAGCTATAGAAAAGGCCTATTGTATTGCAACTATAGAAAAAGGTAAGATATTTCTAACACGTTTTACTGGCTAAGTATGCTTGCTAGATCGATTTCACAGAACATCCTGTGTCTTGTCCACTTTGATCATTGACCATCTTGCGACATAACATATTACTTGACAACTACTTGCACTTCAGTTAGATCTCTACTCTATTGGGTTGTGGGGCTGTGAAAGAGGGTGGGTTGATTTCCGAGTAAAAAGATGATGATGTTTGAACTGAAGTGAAACAAAAGTTCCTATTTCTTTTCCTCAATATTTATGAATATTACCACCATTTATATGAATGAACGATCACCAACATCTAGTACCTATCATTTGGCTTTTTGAAAAAATGTCAATCAAGTGTCCCTTCCGGCAATTTGAGTTGTTACTTGTGGTAAATTATCGGCGACAATATCCCGTAAATCTTCCGGTTACATATGTCCATGTACCCCCTGATTGTAGGAAATACTTTTGCAAGATATTATGATTACTTTTTCCAGGGCTTAAATGTTCGTTTTAGTTATACAATTGTTCTAAATAGATTTGGATTCCTGGTGCATTTGTTTCGTTGACCAATTTGTACAATTCTATTTTTTTATTATATTATAAAATCTTCCGACGTATTGCCGACGTTCTCTGTGTTGCACCTTCTGCCCAAATATTAAACTACATGGAGCCAGTTAATCTGTAGCAGATTCTTATCATTTTTCCTTGAAAACTTGCAGATATGCAATGACCGGTCAGTTGACACAGAAGAGTGACGTGTATAGCTTTGGTGTTGTGCTTTTAGAGCTCCTTACTGGCAGGAAGCCGGTTGATCATACCATGCCCCGCGGACAACAGAGCCTGGTCACTTGGGTGAGCTATCGGGATTTGCTTCTGTATGTTGCTTCTTTAATTTCTTTGTTCTGCCATGCAATTCTTATGCCTTTCTTCCAAAAAAATGTAGGCTACGCCAAGATTGAGCGAGGATAAAGTGAAGCAATGTGTCGACCCCAGGCTAAAGGGCGAGTATCCACCAAAAGGAGTGGCCAAGGTTGGTCTCTTTGTCATCCCTCTTTTCTTTTAACAAGTTAGAATAAATGCCCTGTGATAGATTCGATTCACATCCATCAGATATTCCACCCATCAAAATAAATAGCTTAGTTATTTAAATGGACCGCCAAGATCTGAAACCATCAGATTCGATGTTTCAATGCTGTGCTGTGTCAATCGGATTACAGGTTCAGTGCAATCTATTGTGCACACCCTTAGATTCAGGGTGTTCTAGTGAACGATCCGAGGTAAATAGCCAATGTTTTTTTCAAAGCTATTTTGGATCCAATTTATGGTAGGATCCTTTCCTCAGGTAAAGCTCACTGATCCAAGGAAAGATTTAAATTGACACCCTCTATCTCGCAAATCTATAGAAGTATCCCTCTACAGCATGCAGAGCTTCTTTTTGACATTGTTCATTGTTGTCTCTACAGCTAGCGGCGGTGGCTGCACTATGCGTGCAGTATGAATCTGAGTTCAGGCCAAATATGAGCATAGTTGTCAAGGCACTCCAACCGCTCCTCACTCAGAAGTTCCCCCCTGCGGCGCCTGCCTCCGTGCCTTCAGATCCTGCAGTCTGACCATTGTCATCTTGCCTTGTGACCTCATCGAGAAACTGCATTTTTCCCCTCCTACACTATGGTTTTGCAACGGTGATTTGTGGATGGGATTAATGTCAAAATTACTATGAACAAATGTTTGTTTGTTTGGCGTCAAGGGTTGCTTCCTTGGTTGTGTAATAGCATCATTCTGTCATCATTTTCTGAATCCAGGATACATGTTCTTTACTGCAATATTGGTATCCAAGTATACATATATTTATACCATTCCTCACTGCTGGAGGGTATCCCCCTGTGGTTCTCTATCTCGTTGTCTTGTAGCGACTGTAATTTACTTCATTTGATTTTAGTTGTGACAATACAGGAATTGAAAGGTCCTCTTCACACTTTCGTCTTCTACTTTTGGCATTTTGACCTTGTGGCTTGCATGCTAGTTCGTCGGTTCTTATTTATTTTTACAATAAATGGTGCATAAATTTACAGCATTTTTTTGTTGGGACACCCTTCCAATGAATTCGTCTGCGAGCCTTTCTTTTTTACTTTTCCTTGCAGATCATGTTTTCATATTCGAGATAACAATCAGACATATCATGTCTATAAGAGGAAAACGACCACAAGCATTTGCGTTGCAGAGCCCCTATGACTTCATTATAAAACAGATATAATCAGTATTCGTATTTGTCAAAACCTACAGATTAAAACTTTATAGATTCAACAAGGATGCCGACCTAAGAAATGTGCCTCGTCCAACACAGATGTGGAAAAACTCCTCTTGCAGATGCAAGCCGTATCCCAACCGTAATGCACAGGCTACGGAGTGACAGTATGTAATCTGTATCCACCGAACAGATCATCTGTTCTTGGCGCTTTTATAACTGCAATTATGCTCCTGGTATCTACGCCCAAAGTAGACTTCCGCTATACTCCTTGATGTATGTCTGTGGATAATAGTTTGGAGATATACAGAAACTAGTTGTGGAAAAGAAATTACAATTCATAAGATTTATACCAAGCTTCATTGGGGTATCAGAACTGCCCTTGATTTCGCCCTTCCTACAAGAAATAACAAGTAATGTCAGATGAAGTCTGCCACACTTTTCCTGTTTCTAACTTGTATTGTGAAGCCCTAAAAACACAAGTATCCTTCAAGGTGTGAGGCTATCTGCAAATTCAATCTCTTTCAATAAACATGAAAAGTACGTATATTCTGCTACTTGTTTTGGCAGAAGGTAAGAGATGGATCCTGATACATAGAAGTAAGGCTCACTGCACCATTGCCAGACTTTAATAGTGTGTATCCTAGCAAATTTCTACTTGGAGCTAATGGGCAGATAAATTAGGTTACCAGGAACTAATTTCCTTCGTAACTGTGAAAAACAATACATGCCAGGTGAGGGTTTGCTAATGGCTCGACTTGTTGCAGTTATCTCTGAGTGAGGCCAATTTGATTATTTTTAAAGGATGACTATCTCTACAAAATGTGGGCACACAAACGTGTATCTATACAGACAATCTGGCATCTAATGTGGCGACTTAACATGTCAAGTCTAACTATGCTCCAGCTCTTCACCACAAGGCTGCAACTGGGTTAACTTGTCCAGATTTCATCTTGGAAGACCATAATGATGCTCGAGCTTGAACCGGGTTATCCAACTTGACCACAGAATGCTGTGGTTTGACATTTCCAAGGGAGCAGGTGGGAGATATTTGACCATTGATGCAAAATTTTCATAAAGAAAATTAATATTAAGATGCAAATGACAAACAATTGTGCATGCCAAACCAAGGGCTGTTGCAGCAGCTTTGTGAATATCGAGAGAAAGACAGTAAGATGCAAATGTCAAGCAACTGAGCATACCAAACCAAGGGCTGCTTCAGCAGTCCTGTGGATCTCTTTCGAATCGCATACTCCTTGAAGCAACTTGAGGAGATGCTTCCTTTGTTCTACTTTGAGATTCTTCTCAAGCCCACCAGCCACCATCTCAATCTCTGGCTGTTGGGATCCAAAAGTAACGTTATCAGCACTAAAGGATAATAAAATATGGCCGATAGAGATGACCGGCTCAGACATCAGAATGCAATGCAGAAAAAACAAGAAAAAAATGACAAAACCTTCTCCCACGATAAGTAGGGATGCAGAAAAAGCAAGGATTCCATGTTTTTTTCTTATTAAAAAAACCCTGTATAGCCAAAAAAACCAATGACGATGGCCAGGATATTTGGCTTCAGGAGAAAACTAATTAATCACTATCAGTATATGCCATGGGCCTTCATGGTACAAATATAGCAAAATAGAGATGACAAGAATTTCAGGAAAAAAGGGTTTTAATCATAACATTGATTCGAATAAAACTTGGTAGGTACTTCAGTGTTATCCAATTACATTCCACGAACAAAAAAATTTCCTGTAGGTGGAAGAGATCACATGACGGAAATTTTTCGCAACAGATGTTTCAGTTGGGGGCTTAGAATGCAAGTTCCGCATAAACTATATAGAAGATTTTCACATATTAACCACAATTAGTAGATAAGCTTCATAAGTCAATGACTTAAAAGTCAAAACATACTATGATACCATCTGCCACTATGAAAGTGACGGAAAGAGCAGCAGACCAAATTCAAGATTTTGCTCTGCACATTGCTTTTGGCATCTCTTGCACCAAAAAGATAACCATGGAACATTAGGCATGACTTCTATAAACTTATTACACTTACTGATTGTTCGTCAGCAGGAAATATCAAAAGAATATTGCAGATCTTTGAGAGTTCTTCAAGAGCTTCTTCTCTTTTCCCCTGGATGTCCAAAGCCTTAATCACAGAGCATGAAAGCACAAAATAATTATTTATTTATGAGAAAAAAGTGCATGGTTGCTTTGTAGCATGTTTATGAAAAACATAAGCAACAATACCCAAGTTTGCAAAAAACATGAGCGTGTTTTTGCAGCAACAGCTGCCCGCAGAATTACTGCAGCTCGGATACTGTCTAATCTGATACTTTCTGCAAGGCCGGCGACAAAATGATGCACCTTCTCACCATCAATTTTGATAGGGGAATCAGAGGATGTTTTTCTGTAGTTTATGTTAGTAAAAAATGTCATTGAGTGAGTAGATAGAATAACTTGAGAAGAAAGATATAATTTTTATGTTTTACAAATTATGATAATGTCCACAAAAAGATCCGCCCTAAAAACAAAATGGGATGGATGAGAACCTGCAGCATACGTTTAGGACAAAGTCAATGGCCGCTCTATAAAATGAGTCTCGAGCATTGACTGTGCTGAAGGAAACATGCGCACCAGAAGTCCTACATAGGCGTCGAAGCTGATTACAGTAGGAAAGTAAAAAGAATCACATTACCGACTTAAAATAGCATCGCATCTACACACAGCACAATGTGTCCAATGGGAGGATGCCAGTAAAGCTCTTTTGCAGATTCTTTCTTATAGCATGTAAAAATATTTTAAAAAATGTACAAACAAGACAGCGAGTGCAGAGAAGACATGGATAAAAAAGATAAAAGCCAACTACAGTTCATTTCTGACGGTTTTTTCTGGATCTTGACAATAAAACCCATATTCATCGCCATTGGCTTCCATAAATATAAGCGGATATATATCTTCTCCCTATTAAAAAAGTTCCATAATACAGAAGTTATTGCTTTATATTTGTAAAATAGCCTTGGTTTTGTCAATATCAAGGTAGCGCCTGTACAAATACCATATAAATGCTTGGAATTTGATAATGCTTATGCTCAATCAAGTAAAATTACATCCAATATATTTATATAGTCAATAATATGTTCAAATTTTGAGTCTTATATTTATAAAAATAAGATACGTGAAATTTTTGAAAACAATATGACACCATGTTCAACATCCAAAAGGACCTCCATAATCAACCAACCAAATTCCTCAATAATAGATGCCCAGTACAAAAAACACCGTAGAATAGACACAAAGATATTAATCTTAATAGTTTTGTAAGTGGGGGATCTAACTCAAGAATACCGTCATAGCGAATTCCATATTCATTAGTTTGCCACTCAAAATGGTGACCGTCATAGCGAATTCCATATTCATTAGTTTGCCACTCAAAATGGTGTGCAGTCATGGGTTTTAACCTCAAGGCAACAGCCTCGGCTGAAGCAGGAGAGATGTGCGCTTCGCAATGACGGGTGGTCATGAGGTGAGGTGTTGCCTCTGTTTTATACTTTTTTAATCTTTTTAGGGATTTTTTTATAGAAGATAATGATTATGGATTATCTTTACTACTCTTGTTACCTTATCTTAATCACACTAATGTATGGTGTATCATAAAAATTACATGCAACGCCGCTTTGGATTGTTTCAATTGAACATACAAGTAAAATACTAAAATCACACCAGCATCCATGTCCATTGTCCACCTTCAGTTAATTAAATATCTTTTAAATATCTAGATTTGATTTAAGTGATTGTTCAAGTGCAATGCCGATTGAACTGTTGCATGGATCTTGAATCATTATGTGAATTGTGGATTATGTGAAATTGCATGATAATAATTTTATGCATGCGTTTGTGTTGTTATAATAATTAAAACATGGAAATTATATTATGTTCATCATTTTGTTTTGTGTTTATTAACTATTAATTTAGCACCGGAAACATTTAGATTTTGTTTTGTGTTTTTTAACTATTAATTTAGCACTGGGAAACATTTAGATTTTGTGATAATCATTTTCCAACTCAGCCATGGCCGGTTCTAAGCCTGGGTAAATTGAGGAGGGTTGCATTAGGTAACCGACAACCAGCGTAAAACAGTTGGAGACAGCTTCCTAAATAGTATATTTTTTAAATACTATTTAGGAAATTACCTCAAGACAGTCGAATCTTTTCAACATGGATTTAAGCAAACATTTAGATTTTGTTGGGGCGTTCCCTACTTGCGACGTGTTGCATCGCCCAAATGCAATGAAAAATTAGCAAGGACCACTACATCGCTGCTCGGATGTAGTTCAAAATTTCCAAGGGTTCCCGCATGAGGAACGCATGTGAGTAAATACGCTAGTTCCGTTGCATCGCCACCCGGATGCAATCCAAAATTTGCAAGGGTACTCACGTGATGGACGCATGCGAGTAAAGAAGTTAGTCCAAAAGATTGCAAGGGAAGTTGCAGATAGGTAGTTGAAATATTGACACTTTGACTGGCAAATCGACGGAGATAGTAAATACGATGGAAAGAAGGAAGATTCAGATACTATGTCTCCAAGAGACAAAATGGGTTGGAGAGAAAGCAAGGGAGATCGAGAAGGCATGCTTTAAACTTTGGTATTCAGGTAAAGATAAGAGTAGAAACGTCGTTGGAGTGGTTGTTCATAAGGATTTGAAGGATTATGTGGTTGAGGTGCAAGGATTCGAGGATCGGATTATTTTACTATAATTGGTGCTTGAAGAAGAAATTCTGAATATCATCTCAGTTTATGCACTGCAAATTGATTTAGATGAAAGGATTAAACACGTTTTTTGGGAGGATCTAGATAATATTTTGCAAGGAATCCAACAAAGAGATGATTTGCATGGGTGGAGATCTTTTTTTTTAGGCCCATGGGTGGAAATCTTACTGGACATGTTGGAAAGGATGCTTCAGGGTATGCTAATATTCATGAAGGCCATGGCTTTGGAGATAAAAATGAAGAGGGAAAAGTCATTCTGGATTTTATAACAGGTTATGATCTTTTCGTAGCAAACACTCTCTTCAAGAAGAGGGTGGATCATTTAATTACTTATGAGAGTGGCCCGATTAGAACACATATAGATTACTTTGCATTGAGGAGAAAAGATCAATTGTTTTGCAAAGACTGCAAAATAATCCCAAGAGAGAGTTTGACAAACCAACATCGCTTGTTAGTCATGGATGTGCAAATAAAAGGCTGGTAAAGAAAAGGAGGGTTTCCAAGATCACTAGAACTAGATGGTGGAATCTTCAACTGAAGCAATCAAGCTTTAGGGAGAAGGTTTGAGAAGACTAATCTTGGGATTGCAACAGAAGTGCAAACAAGATGTGGGAAGCGATATCATTTTGTATCCGAAGGGTAACCAAAGAGATGCTAGGCGAGTTAAAGAGGAGCTCCAGGCCAAAAGGAGGTTAGTGGTGGAGTAGAGGAGTGCAAGAGAAGCTCAAAATTAAAAGAGCATGCTTTGAAGCTGTCTAAGGATAGAACAGAGGGAACTGTTACAAATTACCAAATAGCGAAGAAGGAAACAAAGAAGGCTATAAGCGAAGCTAAGTCAAAAGCTTATGACATTTTATACAAAAATCTCGATTCTAACGAGGACCAGAAGGATATATTCAGGTTGTCCAAAGCAAGAGAAAGAATGACCAAAGACATTTTTCAAGTGAGATGCATTAAGGATGAGAAAGGTGGCGTGCTTGTTACTCGAAAGGATATAGAGACTAGATGGAAGCAATATTTCCATAAGCTTTGCTTGGGAAAGGAACCAGAGAGATCACTTTGGGTGATCTAGCTAATAGTGAAAGTTGCTTGAACCATGCAAGATATAGACCAATGCAAAGAAAAGAAGTAGAAGAGGCTTTGAAGGTTATGAGACCTGTGAAAAGTCTAGGACCAGATAACATTCCTATAGAAGTTTGGGAAGTTTTAGGTGAGCGTGGTTTGACTTGGCTTACAAATTTATTCCATGCTATTTGACGAAGTAAGAAAATGCCTGAAGATTGGAGAAGTATCGTAGTGCCTCTTTATAAGAACAAAGGGGACATTAAAAAATGTTCAAATTACAGAGGTATCAAGCTGATGAGCCGCACTATGAACATTTCGGATTGTGTGATCGAAAGAGGGTTGAGACAAGTTTCCAAAGTAAAAGAAAATCTATTCAGATTCATGCTAGGCCGTTCAACCATTGAAGCCATCCATTTGCTGAGAACAATGGAGATTTATAGAGCTAAAAGGAAAAACCTCCATATGATTTTTATTAATTTGGAGAAGGCTTATGATTCTATCCTACGTGAGATATTATGGAGAGTTTTTCAGAAGAGATAAATACATGTCTTTTACATTAACCTCATAAAGGATATGTATGATAGGGTTTTATCTTGTGTAAGGATCCGGGAAGACTGACTATTTTGATATCAACATTGGTTTACATCAAGGTTCAACTTTGAGTCCATTTCTTTTTACTTAGATTATAGAAGTGTTGACAAGTCACAATCAAGATGAGATACCTTGGTGTATGTTAATTTCTGATGATATTGTACTTATCGATGAGACTAGAAATGGAGTAAATGAGAAGCTTGAGATCTGGAGACATGCATTGGAGACTAAAGGATTTCGATAAGTAGGCTAAGACTGAATATATGGAGTGCACTTTTGATGGAAGCAATGATGAAGGAATCGACGTGAAGATTGGTGACGATAACATTCAAAAGGGAGATTCTTTTAGCTGGGGTCTATTTTGTAACATGATGGGGAAATTGATGGAGATGTTACTAGTGAAGTAAATGCATGCTGGTTAAAGTGGAGAGGAGCCTCTGTTGTTCTCTGTGATAAAAAAATTCCTTTGAAAATCAAAGGAAAGTTCTACAAAGCAGTAGTGATACCTGCTATGCTCAATGGATCTGAATGTTGGTATGTGAACCTTAGACATGTGCAGAGAATGGCAGTAGCAGAAATGAAAATGCTAAGGTGGATGTGTGGACATACATGTAAAGATTGGATTCAGAATGATGCAATCAGAATAAAAGTTGGTGTAGCTTCGATCGAGGATAAGATGTGAGAAAATCACTTAAGGTGGTTTGGCTATTTGCAAAGGAGGTCAGTTGATGCACCGGTTAAGAGATGCGAGTTTCAGGATGTTGAGCCGGCTAAGAGAGGGCAAGGAAGGACCAAGAAGTGTTGGAATGAGACTATATGAAGGGATCTTAATTTTTTGGATCTAAACCCGAAAATGACCCAAGATAGATCTGAATGGATGCAAAGAATCCATGTAGCGATCGTACTTAATGTGGGAAAAGGCTCTATTATTGTTGTAATTTAGCAATAGGAATAATGTTTGTTCATCCTATATTTTTTTAAAATATTATGCATTATTTTTTGTTAGATTGCATTTTTTGGGAGAAAATGAGGCTTATGCCTTGAAGCTATACCTTACCTTGCTTCTAGGGAAATCATTCCGTTCCACCTTTCATTTTTAAAATTCGGCGCAATATCCATAATTTTGCAGGAAAAAAGAAAAATCTACTAGCTACATTTGAAGGGCAGGTTTATATTTACTTACAAATAAGTTCCTCTTATGCATATACCTCCCTCCCATTTCTCACTATCCTTCACCAACAGTGCCACTACCACAACAAAAATCATACTTTTTCCACCTTAATTGGCATGGATTCTTTGCTTCCAAATAGGGCTAAGTTGGTTATATCCAGACATAGATCCAAAAAAGTCATACCCTTCTTTTAGTTTCCTTTGTACATTCACTTGTTATACCTGACCTTTTTGTTATACCTAACCCTTTTTACAAGGCTCTTCTTCTAACTTCTTGTGCCCTTGTCTCCTTATCTCTTACCTTAACCAAGTTTCTTTCAATGACACACAAAACTTCTGTTCAAGTATTATTTGAGTGGAAACATATTAAACTTAATACTAAGCATTATTTAAATAATTTATTTCATTGTTTTGGAAAGAACAAATTTTTACAATTCTTACAAGCAAACCCTTAAGATTACTACAAAAAAAGGATTTTGTCAATTGTGCTCTCTTTAGATATTGTAATATCAGCTATGCCCCTCCCTTTTTTGCAATATCAGATGTGCCCCTGACTTTTTATTATGTTATCAATTGTGTCCTTCCGTCAGACTAGCCTTCAAAAAGTTGAACTAAACCACAGTTTATTCGAACCATAGTATAGTTAAAAGGGGTATAATAGTCAAACCTCCCTTCAGACTTCCTCCTCTATCACCCCTACATCCTCCTCATCTCTGATCGATGCAACCTTAATTCCTAAATCAACTTCCGACTTCACTCACTCCATCTGTCAGAACCTTTCTGCCCCGACTTGATAGGACCACACACCACTCCTACTCCATCTTCGTTTCACCATTGAGTCGAGCTTCGGCTCGAGCTCTCTTACCACCATTCACAGGTACTCAAAGATGGTCATGCATCAACAACTTGACTTCTAAAAGCAGCTGCACGACCCCATGCTACCTCGAAGCTGAAGCTTCGCACAACATCTTCGGATTTGGATCCGTGCCTTTGACCCTCAAGAATAGTGACCCCGAAGCCGTGCTTCATGGCATCTTCCCCTTCATTTGAGAGGCCCAACTTCCAGAGAGCTTCCTTGAGAGCCCCCAAGGAGGCGAAGGAGATGAAGTCTGGATGTTGTGCTGCTCAGAGGTAGATCTCGCGAAGGTTGGGACTGATGGAAGACATTAGAAGTCCTCTTCTCCGACCTTCAGAAAACGGTACAACTCCTTCAAGTCCGAGCGACTATGGAAGAAGATTGGTCTGAGATTATTCACGGTTGACTGGTCTGAGGTATGGGAAGTGTGTCTCTCTTCTGCTGCAGCCTGCAGACTGGTTCGAGATTCTCCACGGTGGGTGGAGCATGAGGTGTGGGGTTGGGGAGGAGGGGACAAAGGAGGAGGGGCTGGAGGGGGTGGCAAATGAGGAGGGGTTGGAGGAGGCGAGGTTGGGGAGGAGGGGGCAGAGGAAAAGGAGGTTGTCGGAGGAGGAGGTAGGAGGGAGGAAGAGTGAAGAAGAAAAGAAGACGTGTCTACCCTCGATTTTTAATCTAATTACCCTTGTTCCCTCAAAGTTAACGTCCATTTAGGATGAGGATGGACGACAACTACCCCAAGGGGCACAAGTGATCATTGTGGAAAAATTCAGGGACACGTCTAATATTGCAAAGAACGGAGGGCATAATTGATATTGCAATAACTAAGGAGTGTTGTCTAAAGAGGCCAAGATCGATAAAATCCCAGAAGCTAATGCAAATTCTTCACTTGAATTGTACAAAATCTGACACTATATTTTAAGCTCAAAATAATAATAATGGACTAGAAGAGTTATAGCACCACACAACAATCAAAACAAAAGATAATCATAAAAAGATTTAAACTACTATAAAAAGTGAATAATTACTGACTTGTATTATATCGTCTTCGTTACAATCCTTTCCACTCATCCTGTTATCCATGATAGCTGACAATGAAATAGATATCCAGTAACTAGAATAGAAAAAACTAACAAGCATTTCTTGAAACAAACAAATTGAATAGGTAATACATTGAAGATACCAATTTTAACGTCTGATTTGTGCAAGAAAACATAAAGAAAAAAAACAGATTTATGAGACAGATGCATGCAACCATAATCCATCTGTAAAGCTAGATTTAGACTCCAAGAGCATTCCATCATCTTCATTTTTTTAGAAACTCCTCATCACCTTCATGGTAATGAAGAAAAAGAAGCATATTGATGCATGTATGCTTTAGAGGAGGTTATAAAAAGAGGTCACCGACCACTAGTAAATAGGTGTAGAGTCCATCCTTTTCCCTTCTAGCATAGCACCCATAAGATTAAAAACTTTGAAGAGATGGATCAGAACATGAGGCATCATTTATGGATTTTAAGAAGGCCACAATAGGTTCCAGGGACAAGGAGCGGTTTTTGTCCCTTATCAGGAGTCCATGATGTCCAGTAGAGAGCTGTTAGCGGCCTTAATGCAGAGGGAAGATTGATACACAAATTTCCGGGATTTCAACTTAGTCATGTTAGAAAGTTTAAAGGGGAGATATGAGAGGAGGTTGAAACAAATCCTTTATCACAACAGAGGATTGATCTGGTCCAGTACTTGGTAGATTATATGACACATTATAAAGCATTTGATGGAAGGATACACAACCCCATTTTTATTTTAATTATCGTTTTTTGTTTTCTAATTTATTCGATACGTATTTTATTTTTATTTAAAATGCAATTTTCATAAATGAGCATCGATTCAGAAGTTTGCATCGTTTCATTATGTAACCACCATGTTTCCTTTAAAAATGGGTGCTAATCTGAATATTTGAAGATAAAGTGAATGTTATAAAAGTTTGGTTAAACCATTGGCTTTATCCTTCCCCCGTGATTTCTCTCTTACCTCCCCTCCCATTCCCGTCCTCGATAATAAAAAGGTATAATCCGTGTCATTTGTTCTTGAGAACACTTCATGACCAATCACTTTCCCCTCCTTAGACACACCATTTTTTATGGTAAAATGTGTGAGTCCCCGCGACGGGGATCACCGCCTGAAAAATTTCATTAAAAGAGTTTTAGGGTACATTACCGTGAGAGCCATAAATTATAAAGCGCGTTACAATGGGACAGTACATTCTCACCGTAGAATCTCTGATTTTTGAAGACTAGGTCGTTGCGTCCAAGCCAAATGGCCCAGAGAGCGGCAAAAGGTCTTGAACAATCGTCACTAGAGGTGCCGCCGATCCTCTGGACCGAGCTCCAGAAGGCTCCCACCCCATCGCACTCCAACCAAGGGATCACAATCTCTGCCCAGATCCGTGTGGATGCCGAACACTTGAAAAATAGGTGATCAGAGTCCTCGGTGTCCTCACCACATCTGTCGCACTGCGTGTCGGTAAGACGCAGAAGGCGCCCCCTCCTGACCTTATCGCACAGTCGTCCCCTTCTCAGGCACCAAAGAAAGACCTTCACCCTGATTAGAATTTCGTTGCCCAACCCACACGCATGTACTGGCACAGCTCACTGTCAAGCTTTCCGTCCCTCCTCCTCAAGTTGAGGTAAGCCTTCTTGACCAAGAAGACGCTGCCTTCTTAGCCTCCTTAGACACAACATAAATTTGGCCGCCTGCATCATCCTGGTCTTCACATTATAAATATGATAGGAAGCAACTAGTTTGGTACCTGACCTCACTACAATTTATTGCTAGATGCAAGCATGCCAATCCACCGGCAACACTACGTGTTTGCCTCATCATTGCCACAACCCTTACAAGCATCACATTCAGCACCTCCAATATCGACCCTCCGTGTATAAATCCTACGTTAAATTATAAAGAATGTTTCCTCACAATGTGTTAGTTTTTTTAAAAGAAAAAAGGGCATGCACCGTATAAGTCTGTGCCCAGAAACTTCGCCATTTATCATAAAAAACTACTACAACCTATTAAGAGTAAGATGACTATAAATTTACATGTTCCAATTCTCACACAACACATTTGCATGTACAACATTTTCAGCATAGAAGTGATCTTGATTAAAAACCACCTTGTTCCTGGTTAACCAAGAGAGCCCACACCACCGCGATACATCTTGATCTTTCCTTCTCTGTGTCAGTCCAATTCGACCCAATGGTGCTCCAAAAGCTAATCATGTTGTCAGAACTCCACCCCCATTCCGGAAATGATTCCAAACCTCCACAAAACTAGAACAAGTGAAAAATAGATTAGCCTCCTCCACACTGCCCACGCACCTTGGGCAATCAGGATCAGCCCCCCTAAATGAAACGAGCAAATCTGTCTTTTGTCCTCATCATCCCTATTCTAAACAAACACACGAAAACTTTCACTCGAGTAGGAATCTTCCATTTCTAGATCCGCCTAGCAGTCCCCGGCCCCGGGATCGAAGATCAAGGGACCCCTCAAAGCCTGTACGCCTTCCCAACTGAGAATGTACCATACCGTCACACCCAACAGTTCAGCCCATTCGCGGGCCCAACTACATTCTCAAGCTCTTCCAGCATAGCAAAAAGCTCCTCCACCTATTGCTGGGAGAGCTCGGATTTGAACTGAGGAAAGAAAGTACACCACCCCAGACCTCCACCATCGAGCAGTATGGATTTTCTGCCAATACTTTCAATCTCGGAAATCGAGCGCCCAATGCCCTATCCTCATTCCAATCGTCCGTCCAGAACCGAAAGTTTGCGCTCACCAACCACATGCCATAAAAAAGATCATATCTCCTGCGCCACACTGCATATGCTCCTCCAGAACAGTGAGGGTGCAACACCAAAATCCCTAGTGCTCAGGAAAGAAAGACCACGCTTGTAAATCCTTCGAATAAGGTTGCACAGCAGACTATCGTGTTCTCCCGGGAGACCCATCTACCATGGAAGGCCATGTCGGCGATATATCGATATATCCGATTTTCAGGCATTTCCTTTAGAAAGAAAACCGATATCGAAATCGATATATCGATATATCCGATTTTCAGGCATTTCCTTTAGAAAGATTCCTAGATATAGCGATATATCGGCGATATATCGTCGATATATCGATATCGACACGATATCGAAACGATATCGATATCGATATTTCCTTCCATGCCATCTACCGAGCAGGGCCTTGTTCATTTCCTCCAGGCTTCGCATACCAAGGCCACCATCCTCCTTTGCGCAAGATACCATCCTCCAATCCACCAAAGGGAAGCCATTGGATAGCAAGGTTCGAAATCTCGATTCCGATCTCGTTTCGGTGAACTCAAATACCGAAATTTCGCCGAAATTTTGGGAAATTTCGACAATTTCGGTGGAAAAGTCGGAAAAGGCTAAAAAAAACAATTTTTCCCAATTTTATTTAAATTTTGATATTCCAAGTTATTAGAACAATAAATAACATACAAATACACAATTATTTCACACATATTGCTCATCTATACCCCTTATATAGACATATCGGTCATATCGACCATATCAGTCATATCGGTTATATTGTAACATTGTTAGATATTGCAAATGGACTTAATCTAAGTACTTCAAACAATGAAACAATAGATATACACCTATAGGCTTATAGCATACATATCAATCATCTTATCATCTATGAGTCTATGGCTATGACGGTATGTCACACACCATATCGAACATATCGTTGTTACTTGTTAATAGTTAATACATAATAACTAATAGTCTTACAAGTTAAAACAAGTGAAAATCATTAAGAACATGCACATTAATGATCAATGCAATAGAAGATTAAAATATATTACCTGGTGATATGTTTGGTTCAGAACCAAGAGTTCTACGGTGGATCTGAATGGCTCCCCATTCCTTGTTGTCTCTCATAATGCATCGCAGATTCAATGAACTCGCAGTAGTTCTCCCATGTCATGTATGAGTACATGGCCTTGTAATCCATCACATACTGCCTGTATTGGTGGTCATCGATGCCTATGAGTATCCCGAGACGAGGATAAGCAGCACTAGATCCAGTATCACGAGTGGTACGACGAGGCTGCGAACTACTGGCATGAGATCTTCGGGACGACGATGACGGAGTAGGAGAAGATCTCTGCAGAGGAGGAGGAGGAGCTGGCGTGTACTCAGGGAAGAAACCGTAACTGTCATCCCCAAAGAAGCTGCCCTGGCTCTGCTCAGGTTGGCTACCTTGGTAGTTGTCTCCGCTGTAGCTATTGTATCCCCCATACCCACTGTAACCATATGAATATGATGGAGGTGCATGCTAAGGAGGAGGAGGAGGAGGTCCTGGAGGAGGAGCATGAAAGTATTTCGGGAAGACACCAAATGATCTCTCATCGTGCGACGATCCATATCCGCCTAAAGGACTTGGTGTTCCTCCGCGATATGGGCTGTCAATGTCCATGCAGCTCAAAGAACCTATAGATGATATCAAATCGTCCATGTTGCTGTCAGTTGGACGATGGCCTCGACCGTACTCGTAATCCATAGGTCCTGGACTCGGACTTGGAACAAACTGTCCATGTGTGTTCCTCTGTCGCTCCATATATTCACGTCCTGCATGTAGCCCTTCCTCAAATCTGGTATCTTGTGGTCCACGCCCCTCCTGACCCACCTGAGTTTGTTTCCCCACCATCACCAGGTCCACCACGACCAACATCATCATCATCATCATCATCATCATCATCATCATCTCCACTGTCATCCTTTGACTTCGATTTGGATTTGGAGCTACTGGAGAGAATTTCATCAACAACCGCATCAATCTCGCCCTTCAACCCTCCAACAGGGTCTATAATCCGCCCCGATCTTGCCAAATAGTCACCTACGTCTACTCCCATTTGCTGGCTTATATTCTCATTTGGTTTTCCACATGGTTGATCGAGAAGGGGGGCACCATTGGAAACCATCCACCTCTGGAAAACGTCTTCATCGGCATCGTCATCGTGCATCTTGAAAATGTATGCAAGATCAATAGGGTCTGTGTAGTCCTCTTTGACTTGTCCCTCCCTTGCATGTTTCAACTTCAGCCTCAAGTTGTAATGCACGCAGACAAGGTCATTGAGCTTCTTTTCTCCCAACCTGTTCTGTCTGTTGGAATGTATCAAATTGAATGTGCTCCAGTTCCTCTCACAATGCGGTTTGAGACAACACTTTCACTGCCACATTTCGAAGGTTGGGAGCTTCCATCCCGTATAATAACCACCATTCGGCTGCAAAAAACGAAAACAAGAGAAATCAATAGTAGGAATAAATGAACACACAAGCAATGGTTTTATTTGTCTTCGTCCCTACCAGGAAGAGTATTGCCCCGTCCATTTACCGCAGTAATCCGACCGAAGGAACCCAAGGCATCCCGGAAATACTTAACCTGCAAACATAGGTTTAATTCGTAATATGTTGCTCAGAGCCTCAAATCCATCTTAAAGAAATTTTTTTGACTCCTAATTTAGCTAGAAATTGATGATTACCTCGTTCATGCACAAGATCTGCAACTTCTCGTCCTTGACGAGCTTCTCCACCACAATTTGAACGGTTGCTAGAAGGTCAGCATTTGTACCAAGTCCATTCTTGTACTGGTACTTAGGATTGAAGTAATAAGCTGGACACATAGTCACGAACAAGCTCAATACTCATATTCTAAAGATCTATAAAAATTTAAAAAATGGAAAACAAATTAGATTTTTACATAATACATACCGTCCTTGTGAAGAGGATGTGAGAGCATCTTGGACCATCGCTCGTCTATGATGTCCAACCATGCTTTGGATCCCTTTCCAACCGCTTCTCTGACCTTCTCTCTCATGCAGCGCATTGCCTCGTAAATGACTCCCATGGTGGGCTTCTTATCGCCATTCACGATCCGCAATGCAGAAACAACTGGATCCATGATCCTTGTGACCCGAGTCACGTCATCCCAAAATGAGATATCATTGATCAATATCTCCACCTTCCGTCCTCCTTCAGTCCGAGCTTCAGGTATCTCGAACCATTCACCTTGGCAACACATGGTTTTCAAACCTGTCTTCTGTTGTTTGAGGCTTTGCAACGCTATAAAATTGGTTGCAAAGCGTGTGATGCCAGGCCTCACCAGCTCCCCATTGCACATCCGCCTCATCAGTGCCAACACTTTGTCGTGGTTGTAAATGAATGTGGTGATCATTCATGCTTTCTCCACCACCCTTGAGACGAGGTTCCTCTTGCTGAAATCCTTTAGGATCAAATCAATGCAATGCGCAGCACACGGTGTCCAAAAAATTCCGTAGCTGCTAAACTTCATTATTGTTTCACCCGCCTTCTTAAAGTTCCTGCCGTTATCCGTCACAATCTGGACAATATGATCTTTCCCAACCTCTTTTATAGCGTCCTTCATCAACTTCAGCATGTACTTGTGATCCTTCACATGCTCAGTTGCATCAACAGATTTCAAAAAGATTGTCTTCCCATCGCAGTAAACAAGGAAGTTGATGATCTGCTTCCTCGTTTAGCTCGTCTACCCATCGCACATCAATGTTACCTCGTACTCTGGCCATCTCCTCCTCAACTCGGCGATGTACTCATTCATCTCCTCCTTCTCCATCCCCAGATATTTGTTCATGATCTCGTAGGATGTAGGAGCCTTCACTCCCGTTCCCGTTGCAGCGATCTCATCAATGGCATGCTGCAGAAATGGCCCGCCTGCAATGTTGGCAGGAATGCTCTCCCCAAAGAAGAGCTTGTTGATGGTCGTTCCCACCCTTTCTCGTGCATTGGTGAACATTCCCTTCACTGTTTTCTGCCTCAGATCCTTGCTTGCCTTGTATTGCATGGATCCGCTCCTCGTCGAGAAGGGCTCAATCCCTTCCCCTTGTGTTTCTTGGTAGCTGGTGGTACTGGTGCGCCTCCAGAACCACTCCCACTCCCACCTGCACCATAGAAGCCGCCCCGTGCACCACCGAGTTCTCTCCTCTTGAACTCGCTCCTCAATGATTCTTTTGTATCCCTTCTGTATACCCTCCTCTCCGTTGTAGTCTGAATGTCAGCGGGGTACACAAAGTCATCGTCGTTTGAATATGAAAGGACGTTGAATTCTTTCTCGAACATGAACTCCTTCATTTGTTCTTCCCTTCTTACCCTCTCTGTCTCCCTTTCCTTCTTCCCGTCCAAGCTGGCCTTCACCTTGTCCCTCACATCTTTGGACAACGCGTGTACTTGGCAACATTCTTGTTATTACTAACAAGATGTTGCTTCATCCTTGTGATCCCGCCTCCTCCCAACTTCTTTCCACAGAAATTGCATTGTGGCTTCGCTTTATTTCCATCAGGAGCGGAGGCATACCTCCAGCCAATGTCCCCACTGAAATCGCCCCTCTGATCATCAGAACTGCCAGATCCAGATCTGAAATCGGAATGTGCCATGGTGATGATCGTCGAAATCTATGAGGAAATTCAAGAACAATCATTAAGTAGGCATATAATGCGACCGGTTATGAATATGCTAATTAATTTATGTTTAAAATTTTGGAATTATTATATTTTTAATTTTTCTAACACCTAATATTCTGATTTTCAGAAAAACAACCTTAGATCTATACATTAGTATATTAGATCTAGCAATTAGGGGACCACTTTCAAGAAAGACTACCTAAGTGACACAAAATATATACAAAAACCAAAAGATTTAACATATGATTTTCGGATTTTCTCAATTTTTAAATTTCATTAACCAAAAAAAATCCGGAACATGATTTCTACTTCCATAACTTAAGATCCGAATTTATAATTGAAGAACTCATTATCGTTCCACATTAAACATCAAAAACCCCAATTTCCTCTTACATAGATCTAACAGAGTGTTCTCAAACTATGTTTTAGTTCATGTTAAACTTAAGATCCGAGATAATATGTTCATAGCTACCACTATTGTGCAATTAAAACACAAAACCCCTAATTTTTGTCTCCAAATTTAAAGCTATATATTGGAAATCTCTCAAATTAAACACCATGCCAAGCTATATCAACATCCTAAGAGTAAAACCCCTAAAAAATTATGAATTTGATGAAGATTTAGCCTAATTTGGCTTACCTTGAAGGAAGAAGAGCTTGGAGGAAGTTGGAGCTGCCTCTGCCTGAACTCGGTCAAAATGTGAGGCTTTCGACTGAAATTTCTGTGGATATCGGCATCTCGGTACATATTTTAATAGAAGATTCTCTCTGTCGGCCGATATCTCGAAATGAGCCGAAATCTCACCGAGATCTAGCCAAATTTCTGTCGAAACCGTGGATATCGATATATATATAACATTTCTATGGAAAAATAGAACATCTTGTAGTAGTTTGTCGTAATGATTTTCAGAAAAGCTTTTCGATACACCAGACCCGTCGAAACCGATATTTCGACGAAATTTCGTCGAAACCGATTTCTCATGATAGATTCCATCCTCTTCCTAACACCAATTGGTACAAGTCCACAATGTGTTAGTTATCACAATTCCTAACCACATTCAAGGTTTATCCGCCAAAAGGCATTGCTACCAACACAATATCCCCTCACATTACACCATACAAGATCTCATTGGCAGTATGGTACCACATGATCGATTTCTTTTGCAAAGTTTTATCTCAGGCAGTATGCCTCATGAGATTTTAGTTTAGTGGAAACCTTCGATTCTATAAATCCATTTTGATGCAGCGTGGACCCGAAATATAGGACCACCTATTTATTTAAATTATGGTAGTTAATTTTATTTACGTTTTTTAGGTCGTCGCAATTTTAATTAAATAATTGAGATCGCATGTGATCTCCAACATTTATTCGTAGATTTGAATTTAAATTTGGTCGGTTAATTAGTTAGAGTCAGTTTAGGCAAGTCGGTTGTCAATTTAAATTAATTTACTATTTTTGTAATCTCATCCCTCCTATATAAAGGGATGAGGGTCCAATGTATTAGTCAGTTCAGTTTGATTAAAAGTTTGAGACTTTATCTCTCTCTCCCTTACCTCTCCCTTTCCTCCCGCGATCTCTGCATTCTTCTCCCTCAACCTCTCGTATTCCCGACGAGTTCTTCTCAACCCCTCTCTTTTCTCCACCGATATTCCACCGCCCAAATATTTTATTATCAACGTCGACGCCGGAATCGAGTCTGCATCATTTGGTATCAGAGCATGGCCTATAGATCGTTCTCACGATCTAACGATCCGTCCAGGCGCTCGCACCGGCATGCATCAAGGGATCATCGTTCATCCGAGCAAACACGACGAGCCATCTCCACCATCGCCGCCTACAACAAGGAGACGGAGCACATGATACGTGATTTGCAAACCAACTTCAATTCCCTATTTCGAGATCTAATGGCTAACTTCGAGGCTTTCCGCGATGCCCAATCAAAGCCTCCCACCGCCGAAGCCGTTGCCGTGAACTTTGACGAAGAAAACATCGCTGTGGAAGACGAACCGACTGCTGTCCAGATTTTTTATGAAGAAAATCTCGCCGTCAACGACCAACCGGCCGCTGTCCAGGCCATTTCGGAGGAGAAGAATGCCGAAACGCTTGCTGTCCAGGCCGTTTTCGAAGAAAAAGAAGCCGAAACGGCTGCTGTCCAGAAGAGTTCAGACTTGAAAACCCCTCCGGAGTCTACCCCAGCACCGCCCACGGCTCCCTCGCTGATCGCCCCCGCCCCGGCATCCGTTGAGGTACAGTTCCCAACCCTCGCGGCCCAGTCCCCAAACCCCACCATCACACAAACACCGGCCACGACCCTCCTGCGCGACCCCCCTCACGGCCGCAAGCCTCAACCCTTTCCGCCTACGCCTTCTCGTCCCCAGCCCCTTCACGCCATCGCCAACCCTCCTCCTCTGCCTCCCCCGTAGCCCTCGACACTGTCACCTGTAGCCTACCCCCGTGCCGCCTCCTCTTTCCCTTCCCCACCCGCGCCCTTCTTCCCCGAGCCCCAGCGCCCCCTCTTCCCCTCTCACGCCACCTTCCCTCTCCCTCGCCGATCGCCCTCGCCCCAGCCCTCTTCTCCCCCAGCGCCGCCACTCCCCGCGCCCTCTCAAGCACGCGCTCTCCGAGTCCCTGCCGCCCAGCACTCCTCGCCCTCCTGCGCGCCAGCCCTGCGACTCCGCCCGCCCCTGTGCATCCTCTCCGTGTCGCCCCACCCCACCCCTCCCTGCCCGAGACTCCGTCCCTCCCCTACTCCCCTTTCCCCCCAGTACCACCCCCTCAGCCACCGACCCGACCTCGCCCCCCCCCAGCGCCCGCGCCTCACGCGTAAAGCCTTGCGACCCCCCCTACTCCCGCAACCGCCTCCCGTACCCAACCTATCACCCTCCCCCTCGCCGCGGTAGCAGTCGACCCCCCCAGCCGACCCGCCTCCGCCGTCAACCAGCCAGCGGCCTTTGTCGAAGGCGTCATCAACCCTCACCGCCTTTGCGGAAGGCGCCAGCCGCACCGAGCTTCCGCGCGCGCTCCCAGGGGCGCCCCTTTTCCCGTGCGTTACGCCGCCTCCATCGCACTCGGAAGAGAAAGAATCGGGAGTGAAGTAGGGCTAACGACACAACCCCTTCCCTGGAAATCAGGAAACTAATGGGGAAAATTTGTCTCAAGATCCCTCCACAATACAACATTCACGAGAAGGCTCTTATTGAAGAGGTGCGAAATTTGCACCCAAACCCCTGGCGGCAGAAATATTTAAAAAAGAGGGCTACAAATCAGAAATCTGGGGACCCTCCTTATCCAAATAGGACTAGGGCCTTGGGCTTCCCCTATATAAGGACCCCATGGCTTCATTCCTTGGACACATCTCCTCTTCTCCTCTCCTTGTGCCATTGCTTCACTGTGGATTCTCCAAGGGCCATATTTTCCATGCCTCCTCAATTTTTCAAGCATCACAAGGAGGAGACAACAATCAAGAGAACGCCGCCGTTCGCGCCGCACATGTTCTTCAACCACGACGGCCGCGTCATCCCCGGCCGCGTATGGACCCCGCCGTTCGCTCCACACCAATTCTTCCAGATGATAAATGAGCACGCCGATTCATCCTCCAAGCCTGCAGATCCAGCAATTCGTCGGGAGACGAATTTTTAAAAGCGGAGGAGAGTTGATGTAGCGTGGACCCGAAATATAGGGCCACCTATTTATTTAAATTATGGTAGTTAATTTTATTTACGTTTTTTAGGTCGTCGCAATTTTAATTAAATAATTGAGATCGCCTGTGATCTCCAACATTTATTCGTAGATTTGAATTTAAATTTGGTCGGTTAATTAGTTAGAGTCAGTTTAGGCAAGTCGGTTGTCAATTTAAATTAATTTACTATTTTTGTAATCTCATCCCTCCTATATAAAGGGATGAGGGTTCAATGTATTAGTCAGTTCAGTTTGATTAAAAGTTTGAGACTTTATCTCTCTCTCCCTTACCTCTCCCTCTCCTCCCGCGATCTCCGCGTTCTTCGAGGCCGCAGGAGCGGCTAGCGGCGCCGCAGGAACGGCTGGGAGGGCTGGCGGCGCCGCAGCAGCGGCTGGGAGGGGCTGGCGGTGCCGCAGGGGTGGCTGGCGGCGCCGCTCGGGAGGAGAGAAGGTGTGGGCGGCGGGTGGGGGGTTAGGGAAAGAGCCCTAGGGTGGCTCTGATACCATGTTAGACGAAAGGGAGTCTTTGTTATATTGAATAAGAAAACCCTAGGCTCTCTTATATAGGGAGAAGCCTTAAGGGTAAATTACATGGATGTCCAAATAGAAGAATGAAATAGAAACACAATACGTAAACAAATAATAATAATAGAAACTCTCTCTACATACAGCATGGATGTTGAATTTTGTTTTTGAAAACTCTGAAACACCCCTCCTCTTTTCTTTGATTTCCCCTGTCCTGTTTGCTTCTATCATCAATCCCATACAATAAACATTCCTTTCTTCCGCTAACCTTCTCATATTCTCCATTCCCATTAATTAATTATGTATGATGAATGGGAAGTCTTTTCCCACTATAAGTAGGATCGACTACATGGATTCTTGCTCAAATCCATGTTGAAAGATTCGATTATTTTTTACACTGGTTGCCGGCTACCTAACACAAATCCCACAAGGTGGATTTAATTATGCATGACATGGAAAAAATGAAGAGTGCTTTTTGAAGAAAAAAATGGTGGGCAACGAAAATGGGAACATTCAAAAACTTTATACATTCACAAGTTTAAACACAAGTGTTACAAAGACAATAACTTGACTTGAAGCTTAGATTGTTCAACTACATTCTCAACATAGAATATGAATATCTCATGATAAAATATCGTCCAAATAGCCCAAGCCAGTGCCAAAGCTCACATCTTATTGATATCGGAGCCACTCCAGTTCTCGTCGATAAAGTCCCAGAATGCCACATTTGTTACGCTCCATCCTATTGACCTGAGCCATATCTCATGTATATCATGAAGTAGCACATCATAACAACAAATAATCCATATCCTCCAACCCATCCATACATCAAGGACACTCATCGGTCACACCTTGAAAGTTCTTAGTCCTCCTAACACCAGTCAACACACATCCACATCTGAGATGTTAGAGAAAGTTCTTGATTCGCGGAGGGAAACCTTCCACCTCCATATCGCCTTGTATGCTTTACGACCTAAAAATTTCCATCATACCAAGTCCAATTGAGTAGTAGGTAAGAGTAGGCATGGGAGGCAGGATTACATTTTTCATTTCTTGTAGTATTTATTTATATTGATCTAAGGGATATAACATCTGGAGATGTCTTTTAGACAAGGAGTTGACTCCTTGATGTAAAGTGTTGTCTTCTAGACAAGGAGTAAGCCTCTTAAATGGTTTAATTTTAAATAATGGCACAACCATTTGTAAAAAAAATAAAAAATGTAAAAGGTGAAATATGCAGTTTGTGTTCAACAATAAAAAATGTTAATTAACCACTGGATAATTACAATTAAGTAATAAAAGGGGAATCTTCCATGAGAGTATTTTCAACACAATGGCATTTGTATCGAAAAACCACGACATTCCTAACCAATCTTAGTGTTCATAGAAACACAAAAGGTCTTGCCCCCCTCTCTTTTGGACCGAAAAGAATTTCTAATAAAAGACATTCAAAAAGCATGACAATAAACATGCTGATTTCATTCATGTCTGCATTCCTTCAAACATCTTGAACGAAATGACACAAGAAGAAAGGATAGCTTGCCTATGCTTTATAATCTCTACTCAACCGAACGGGAAGTGCACATGCATCTCAGATCGGCAATAATCCTGCCCCCTTATAACAAAAGCATAGGGCACGTTTTTTACACCTTTTTATTTTGAAAAAGACTTGTACACAATCTTGACTGAAAAACCATCCTTCTTGATCGTAAAGATCATGAGAAAGCCCTCCATCTCACTCATCCCATCCGACAGTGGCACGTAATCATGCATCTGCTGCTTCAAAAATGCAAGGGAAGAAGGCGACACATCCCCCGGAATCATACCAACAACTAATTGCAATAGCTTCCTTGTTCACAACCAGAGCAAACAAATACAGGAAGTGATAAATTACAATTGCTCGCCATGCAACCTCGCATCTAACAGCATGCAAACCCATGTTGTCAGTAGAGGAAGTCATCCACCTACCTTCTCAATGAGATGGACATGCTGCTCCCATTTAGCATGTCCAAAAACTTAAAAAGTTCTCTTTCCAACCAACAAGCAAACCTCTATGTCTACCATGCACAACCACTGCTCTGAACTACATCAACCTAGTCCCCTTCGCAACACTGGGTACTCTAGTCCTAATCTGCTACCAAAATCTCAGAAGAAATCCAGAGTTTCAAATTTCGTGAAATATCGGCGAAATTTCGCATATACTTTGGTTTCGACACAGGACCAAACTAAAGGGTGATATGATGATATGGAGGCCTTTCATGTCATTCCTTCACAGTTGTTGGTCGATATGGGCGGAATTTCAGCGAAATTCTGATAAAATATCGTATTGACATGATGTCGGTATGGAAGCTGATAACGATATTTAAACCCTTGAAGAAATCACCTGACATCCAACTACTAATGAACCGCCCCAACTTTGCCATTCTCAAGAGGTTGCCCATGCACCTTGCATTCCAAGAAATGACCCTCAACATCACACACAAAAGGAACCCTCTGTCCCACCATCTCCGCCACATCCCAATACTCACTTGATCCTTCCTCCAGAAACGTTATTACAACTACCCCCTCAGAACAAAATTTCCACCAACTCCACTCCTTCCCCTTTACCAACCTCTAATA
Organism: Ottelia alismoides; assembly: GCA_037367405.1. Classification (NCBI taxonomy): domain Eukaryota; kingdom Viridiplantae; phylum Streptophyta; class Magnoliopsida; order Alismatales; family Hydrocharitaceae; genus Ottelia; species Ottelia alismoides. The sequence continues at coordinate 651,101 of JAZKJV010001154.1, read as the reverse complement.
TAACATCCCCATCCACAACCCTTACCCAAGCAAAAACTCCTCCAACATGAGTTATAGCATGCAGATGTGTCCAACCACCTACCATTTTCCCAAGATGCAATGCCCCCTCACAACCCACTAAGTTCACATGACCTTACCCCACTTCCATACTAACCATATCAAAGTCACCATTGAAATATCATCCTTCAAGCATAAAGACCCCCATTCTCTCACCGCCTCCTTAAGATACAACAGGCCGTCCGAGCCAGTGACCGTAATTGGGCCACCATACCCAAAGAATCAATGGACACCACCACCACCACGATCCATGCTATCGTCAAAGCCAAAAAAGAAACATCAGACAAATTGAGCTCTCGCTTCCCAGCCATGTCAAAAGAGTCAAAACTTATCACGAGGGTCGAACAACCACAATAAGGAAAACCATCGCAGCACAATCATCCAGATATAGGTCCCCACTAACTACTTGTATTCAAAGAGATTCACATCTCAAGTTGTCATCTACAAGCACTGTTTCACAGATTGAGCCCCCGAGGATTAGGATCCACGCATATCCTCATTGAATAAGATCTACCCACCAAGAGATTTCATCAAATCTTCGAGGAATTACACCAACCCAAGGGTCCTTATCAGAAACATTGTACTTTCCCAATTCAAGAAACAGGGAAGGTGTCAACTACCCACCATTGTTGTCGTTGGAATGGTTCCACTTTGTTGAGATATTAGTTATCTTTCTTATTGTTTTCATATTTATCTATTTCTTTTGTCTTCATCTTGTAATATGTCCAACATGTTCCTCTCCTATATAAGAGCATCATAGGGCCTCTCAATATGGAAATTCATTCTTTCATCTCTACATGGTATCAGAGCGACGGTCCTAAACCGGAGTTCTCATATCCCAACCAAGCCCTACCCTACCCCCCCCCCCCCCAGTTGCTCAAGCCCCCAGGTTGCTGCCCTGGTCCTCCCAAGCCACCGCTGGTCTCTCCCGTGTGCATCCCCGCGCCTCCGCAGTTCTCTGTACACCTCTACAGTTTGAACTGCATTCTGATCCTAGTGAGCAGTGAAGATTGACGAGGATAGTTGTATGAGTCTACACGTATAACCAATCCTCCATATGATCGTGTAGACTCGTTCATATCGGTCTACTTCCCAGTTGAGTTCTGTTGTTCGGTCGTTTTACCATCATGTCAGAGAACAAGGGTGATATTTTTCCGTCCGGAGCCTTCAAGAGCATGACTCCCATCGCTGAGATGGATGTGACCAACTATGAGTTGTGGTATGTTGGAGTATAAGTTGTATGCGTCATATATGAGGGAGATGGGTAAATGGATCCCTCCAGGATCCATTTACCCCATCTATATGTTTAGTCCTACATCTACCAGTGGTGGGACTTGGAGGCTATATAAGGAGCCCCAGATAACCGGTATCCATTGAGAAAGTCAATAGACAAATTAGCCTTGTGAGGCGTTCTCCCATGATTTCATCCCACTCCTTAGGGAGTAGGGTTCCACGTAAAATCATGGTGTTCCATGCTTATATTTCTTATTCTTACGCTCTGTTTATCATTTCCGCTTCCGCTTTCTATTTTTCCTAACATGGTATCAGAGCAGGTTCGATTCTCGAGTTTTTTTAAGATTTATATATTTGCTCGAAATTCGATTATCAAAGAAAGTCCGATTCTGCAGTTCGATATGGATTTTATTCTTGAAGATCTCTGTTCAATCATCAGTTCAAGTTTTTGTGGTTTCATCAAAAACCCTAGTTCTAGCCATCAAAGTTCTAGGGAGAACAATCGAGCAGGCCAGATTGATGGCAGTGCCAATCTCTTCCTTGGCTCGCGATCCCCTTCTCCAGATGCATTTCACGCAGCATAGGGTTTGAATACCCTAACTCAGGCGGTCTTGGGGATCTGGTGCATCTTCTTCATGCATTTCTCCAGGCCCTTCAGTTGTGGCCTTCGATTCGCACAGAAGCGAGGCGCACCCATGCACGTCTCACAACTCCAGGCTGCGCAGATCTCGCGCAGAAGGCAAGCTCCCAGCAGATCTCTCGGATCCACCATCTCCAGCCAATGCGTCATCTGACAGTGCATCCCCGGTCGCGCGCACCTCTAAGTGCAACCCCAAGCGGCATCACGCAGGTCGATGAACCCAGGTCGTGCGACTCCAGATCGCCGCCTCCTCATAGCTCCTCCCACGCGGCAAACCTCCCAGGCGGAGGAGATCCCATCGCCGCTCCTCTTCAGCAGCAGGCGACGATGGCAACGACGACCAAAGGGTTTCGAAGCCCTGTTCTCTGACCCGCCACCTCCTTGCGATCGCGCAACCCTTTAGAGTACAGATCTTCCCCGCCTTCTCCCCTCTTGCGCAGGCGGCGCGAGGCCGCTCCAAGCTCCCGCGATGGCGCACCCCCCCAGGTCGGCGGCTCCTCCCCACGCAATCTCCTGCGCAATAATCGCAGATCAGCCTCCTCCAGGCCATATTCCACCGTGACGCACGAAGCCCCTCCTCCCCGCACCATCGAGATCTTTAGTCGGTGCAAGACACCATCTGAGAGGTGCAATCCCACGCGCAGGCGGCATCCTCAATCTCCATCGAATGTTGTGCGGTATTAGATGGGCTCTGGGAACCCTAGTAGCGGTGAGTAAAAGACCCGATGGCCCTTACTATAAAAGGAAAGGGCAGCCGCAGATTAGGCCAAAGTTGGGGCAAATTTTTTTAAAAAAGGGGGAGGGGGAGTTGCTGTAAGGGCCCAAGTGGGCTGGATTTAAAAAAAAGGAAGAAAAAGAGAGAGAGAGAGTTGGGCCCAAATGGGCCAATGGAATTTTTGTTTTTTTTAAATTAATATCAAAAAAGGCGCGTACAAAATAAAAGTTGTACGCAAAGAAAAAATCTTGCAAAATCCGTAAAAAAATGTTGAAAGGGCTTTAAAAAAGGTTTGGACGGTTTATTAAAAAAATTGATGAAGAAAAGCCGCAAGAAATTTTTGAGAATGCTCATGTTTTCCCCTAATATCTTGTCTTCTCCCTACATTGTCGATGTTATTGTTTCCGACAAGTACGGGAGAAAGGGGGAGTATTATATAGAGTCACAGGTCCATTCAGATGTTTCAGATGTCAGATCTCCAGATTCTAGGTCAGTTCAGATTTTCTAGACTCTACACCAGTTGTTCAGACTCGACGATCATGATTCTGAGTCTTCAGTTTTCAGATGAGCACATGTATGCCATCATTTGTCGTGGTCCCCATCATTCTTCTTGTTTTGTCGGCCAAAGTTTTCATGTGAGCCATAGAGACTCCAGAGTAGATGACCATTCCCTATGCCATGTGGCAAGGGTTTTCATGTGGCATCATAGGTACTCCAGAGTAGTGTAACATTCTCTGTACCAGATGGGAGAGACCCAGTTCTCCGACGAGGAGACTTCTTTCAGTCTCCATTCTCCAGCGACCGTGGACTCCGACGAGGATTGCATTTCCACGGTCATTTCAGTTCAGCCCTTTTCAGAAATGGAGCAGGTGTCCACATTGTTGTGGTGGGTCAGAGTTCTCCAACGAGGAGACTCATTTCCAGTTGCAGTGACTCTGACAGGCGCAGTTCAGAGCACATGCTCTTCGACGAGGAGATTCAACAGACTCACACTCCAACCCGTTCATCCTCCTCACCTACACGGCATGAGAAGCAACGTCCTCGACATCAGCAGTTGTGCGCATTGGGTTGACATTGTCCGTAGTGTCCTGTAGCGTGAGTTGAGTTTCTTTCTGTTTGTCCAAGCTGAGCATTGCATGCTCCAGCTTGAGGGGGAGTGTTGGAGTATAAGTTGTGTGCGTCATATATGAGGGAGATGGGTAAATGGATCCCTCAAGGATCCATTTACCCCATCCATATGTTTAGTCCTACATCTACCAATGGTGGGACTTGGAGGCTCTGTGGAGGCTATATAAGGAGCCCCAGACCTCATGTATCCATTGAGAAAGTCAATAGACAACTCAACCCTGTGAGACGTTCTCCCGTAGTTTCATCCCGCTCCTTAGGGAGTAGGGTTCGACGTAAAATCATGGTGTTCCATGTTTATATTTCTTGTTCTTATGCTCTGTTTATCATTTCCGCTTCCGCTTTCTATTTTTCCTAACATGGTCAATGCAGTTTCTCACCCCCATGCAGTGCAACAACAAGGAGCACATCCTGACAGATCCAGAGCCAACGGACAAGACTTGGGCCAATGCTTCTTGGAAGCAAGATGATGTGTATGCGCATGTTTGTCTTTGTGGGACCTTCACCATGGAGATAGCCAATGATATTCTGGATCAGCCTGCCATGGCAATGTGGGACAGTTTGGCATCCACCTATGTTCAAGCAAAGAATGAGGCCAAGATTCTTCAACTACAGTTCGATATCTACAAGATCAAGCAGAATGGTCATCCTCTGCACGTGTACTATTCGCTCCATGGCATGTTCGAGAAGCTTCATAGCTACATGCCTATTACGACATCTACTGAGCAGTAGAAGGCATATAGGAACTCTACGATGGTTGGAGTCTTCATGGCCTAACTTGATACAGAGTATGATGATGTGCGCACACAACTTCTCACCGAAGCTACCATACCTCCATGGAGGAGGCATGTAGCTGTCTCAGCTGGATTACCATGCCTTCTACGACCACTCCTCCACCCTCTTCAGCGATGGCCGCTTCTCGTGGCTGAGGAAGAACGATCCAATCCGAAGGACGCACCCCTCGTGGCAGGGGCAGTGGACGTCAGCATGGCCCTTGCACTTACTGTCGTCATCCTGGACATGCGGAGGATACATGCTACCAGAAGAATGGATATCCTGCTTGTAGTCGCGTGGCATAACATATTGAGCCTTTAGAGACTCTGACTTCCCAAGTCGATCCTTGTGTGGATGTTATGGTCTCTCGTATTCGAGAGATCATGACTCTTGTTGGATATGCGAGCCCACAACGAGCTATTATGCAATAAATGTTATTGCAAATATCATTCCGTGATCTGAAATGAAGAATAATTAATTTGCATAATAGGTCCCTTAGTACAATTAGGGTATCGTACCATGGTCGTCTTAAAGATCATACAGTTGTTGATTCAATTGTTGAATCATAGATGCTGGTGCTTGAATGAATATCTAAAGAGTTAGATTGATGACTCATCAAGCACCGTCAAAAGATTGTTAAGAGAGAATCTCCAGCCTGAGAAGGAGATGACAATCCTTTCTCTAAAGGTTGATATCTAACCGACCTCTTGATGCAGGTCCTTTGCATAGGAGTAGAGATTTGAATGTATTAGATAAGTTAGGTCAAAGAGTTGACTTGACGAGATCGAGATAACCAAAGACTTATGTCGTATGCTGTCACGATATAGGCATGCATCCTTTGACCGGAGACATGTGTTACTATATGTCTGAGTATGTACATTTGGCAGACCAATAGGTTGATGACCTACTCAAGGTCTATACACCGATGCACTGGTATGCGTACAAGGGCATATGAGTAATACGATCTCTCAAAGGGATCATACAGGTTCATTGCTGAACCGGAAGACATGAGCTCACTCATGAGATATTGAGAAGAATCAAATTCCGTGCACGGTCATCTCGCTTTGGAAGCTTCACTGAATTTGTAGGTTTGATATATGCTTTTGAAATGTATATGATCAACACCTGGGTATGATATATATTTTTGGAAAGTATATGATCGATACCAACTCCTAATAGTCAAATGAGAAACATGATAAAACACTGAAGGAGACAGTCTAAATAGATCTAAAACTTCGTGTTTTCTCTATGGGTCTTCCAGTATGCATGATGTACAGGTATTAGGAATATCTGAGGGTGATGTGATCATAAACGATTGTATAACAATGACGCTTCCATTCCTAGGAAGTGATGAAACGGGTATGGATTCTAGTGACTCCTCTCAGTAGATAAGTGATATGATCTTGGTCCAAATGTTGGACATTGATGTGAACGTGATTCAGATGCAATGAGAGGATTAGATTTGTGGTCTTGATTTAATCAAGCATTTATGAGAGTTCTGCAAGATCTAGATTTGAGATGTGATCTCAACATCCAAGTCACCATACGTGGAATAATACAAACGTCCTGTCCTTATCTCCAAGTATCCACGAAGAAAGCACATTATACTTGAAAGAGTTCAAGGATAATTTCACTGTTGATATATGCATCCGAGCATTGAGAAAATGGATAATTGAATGTGATTTAATTATCATAAATAATATTACAAGGAGAGTTATCAAAGATAATTAAATGTGATTTAATTATCAAAGATGTGAATAATGTGAATGTGATTCATGTTATTTGGGCACGTGAGAATGGAGATACAAGATGATTAAAAATGATTTAATTATCATGGATATGAATAATGTGGATATCATTATCCATATTAATTATATATATTGTAAATGTAATTTATAATATATTAGAGAGAGCCTTTTGTGATTTATATTTGTTAGTTAATTATTGATGTGACTTGGATTCACATTGGATGATTAAATGAAAATATAATTTACCTTTTTTTTGGGTTGTGAGTGTGATTCACAAATTTCTAATGGCATGATTGCAATCTTCTCAAGATAATTGTGAATTATCATTGTAAATTAATTATATTGGAATTGAGATAATGTAATCTCATTGGAAAAAGATTGCCATCCACCAAAAGGTGGTAGACGGCCACCAAGTCCAATTGGGATTTCCAATTGGGATTGGGTGGTCGTCCCCCCCTTGGATGGTTGTTGGTAATCTCTTTCCAATTATCCCAAGGATAATTAATTTGATTGATTGTTGTTGGTTTTTGACAACAAAATCATGACCATTGAAAGGATCACAGATCAATCTCATCCATTGATTAGACTCCCAAACTACTATATAAGAAGAGTTTACGTCAAAGGTGTGACGTACTCGATGCGCAATCTGGATGACCTTCGATTCATTCAGGATGGGTTCGTGGAGGTTTTATGATGCAGCATGATCCCACCTCCACCCTTTTAGTAGACATTTTAATTTTAAGTTTTATTTAATCATGTAAAAAGGCTCATTATAAAAGGCCTTTAGCTTCTTTCTTTTCTGCATGATTTCTTTCCTTTTTTTTATTTCCAAAATGTGGTTGCTATTTTAGGGGGATTAGCCTCTATAAAAGGCCCCCTTTGTATTAGGATTAATTAAGTTTGAATGAATTAAATTTTCTCCCCTCAACTCTCTCTCTCTCTCCTCTCTCGACCTATCCCCTTCCTCTCTCCCCGATACTTCCCTTTCCCCCCCGTAACCCTAACCCACCCCTACTGCCGCCGCCTTCCCTTCTCCTCCATGCCGACTTCCTCCTGCGCCCTTCCCTCCCATTCCTTCTCCTCCCCTCTCGATTCCGCCCCCTCCCCTCCCTTCTTTTCCCGTGTTCTTCTTTCCCCACCCCCCACTCCGTTGTTCGCCTCTCCAGCCCCCCCTCGCCAGCCCGCAACGCCGCCGCGCCCCAAAGGCCCCGCCCTCGCCGCCCTGCGAGCCCACGCGATTCCCCGCCACCACGCGACTGCGCCTCCGCCTTCCCCACCTTCCCATCTTCCAACAGTGCCCAGCGCCAGCCGCCAGTCTCGCGCCTCCCACCTGCGCCGCCTCGACTCCAGCCTTCTCGCCATCGCCGCCGCTCACCCCCGCGCATCCACCTTCTTTCCCCGCCTTCGCCCTCGCACTCCGCTGCTCTCCCGCTCTCAGCCCCTCTCCCTACTTCCGCCAGCCTCTCCAACCGCAAGCGCCAACCGCTGCCGCCGTTGTTGTGAAGCCAGTTGCCTCCCGCGGCCCTGAAGCCGCTCGGAATACTCCATCCAAGCCGCCGCTTTGTTTGTTCAGATCTGAAGCACGCCGAAACTCCCTTGCCGATTGTGGTATGAGCGCCCGTTTATCATATTCTACCGCATAAATATTAGTTTGTGGATTGAGATATTGCTGATTTGGTTTGGTGAATCGTTGAGACCCCTAGTCGCTGCAATATTGTGATAATTTTTTCTAAGAACTTTTAACTCATCAGTTTGCCCTGAAATTGTGGAAAAACTTGTGCTCGTACCTGCATAGCTGCCGTCATTTGTTGCTGATTTTCGGCACATCGCATATCTTTTAATTGTTTCGTCATCAAGTCTTTAGTTTCAATTGTTAGAAAGGCCGTTTAGTTCATTAGTCATTTAGGTAGCATCAATTTGGTATCAGAGCATCACGATCTTGCACCTCACTTGCGTTTCATTTATTCATTGCATATAAAAAAAACTACAGAACAAAACCAAAAAAATATCCCCAAAACAAAGAGAGCGGAAAACCTAGGACTCCCATGGCCGAAAAATCGTCTACTCAAATGTACCGGATGTTCGAACAACTGCGCGGAGAGATTGCCACCATAAATTGTCAAATGCTAGAGAAACTCCATAACAAAGAGACGCCAAACAAAAACCGGCGTACTCACCGGCGGCCATATTCCCGGAGTAACCCTTCCCACGACTCTAGTTCATCTACTTCTGATGGATATGTTAGCAATTATCAATCCCAAGAAAGCGAAGAAGAACCGAGCGATGACATCCCTTTTATTCCCAAGATTCAAGATTCGCACACCTCTGGGTATACGTCACAAGTCACAACCGACTGGTGAATATCAATTCCCCCCACGAACTGGACCTAGGCCCGATGACGGATGGGATCGAGGCATCCGTCTCGATGTTCCGGACTTTGACGGAGGACGAGACCCTGATGTCTTTTTGGATTGGCTCCAAACCGTCGAACACTTCTTTGTTTGGAAATCTATGCCTAGTGAGCGAAAAGTTCAATTTGTCACCATCAAACTAAAGGGACATGCTTTGCTATGGTGGGACCGTTTGCAGTCTGAACGCAAACGAAAGGGAAAAAGTAAAATCCGCAGTTGGAGCAAGATGAAAGCCAAACTAAAAACCAAATTCGTGCCGGAAGATTACAGACGAGATCTATACGCACGACTGCAATCATGGAGACAAGGCACCATGAGCGTGAGGGAATACACCGAAGGGTTCCAAGCCCTAGTCCATCGCAACCGCCTGCAGGAGACTCCTATTCAGGAAGTCACCCGCTACATGCAAGGCCTTCGCCAAGTTATTCATGATGAACTCTACCTCCACAACTGCTGAGACGTCGACGAAGCCTACAAGCAGGCTGAACGGGCTGAGACCAAGCTCGCTAAAGCCCAAACAAGGAAGATGTCTTTCTCTGCGAACTCCATTCCTCGCACCAGTACCCCGATGATGACCTCCAAACCGATAGGTTCCTCATCCATAGTTGCAGGTAAACCCCAAGCCAAACTATCGACCCATGCCGTCGTCCGACCACCTATTGGAAATTCCGGCCCAGGCATCTTGGGAAGTCGACCTATTGTAGGACCTGATACGTGCTTCCGATGTTATCAAAAGGGACATCGAGCCGCAGAGTGCCCAAACCCTAAGGCTAGACCCGTCCATTTATGCACCACCGACGACCCTGAAAACCCTGACCCTGAACCACAGGAATCACATGAAGAGGAGCCGACTGCTTTGACTGCTGACACCCTGGGAGCCGATGACTATGAGCCTCTAGGAGTGGATGGAGACGAGTACGGACCATTCCTGGTAATTGAACACGAGAACTTTATCGCTCCTGACAGCGCTCCCACAAGCATCTTGCTTACACCCGTTGCCCATGACGCTGATAGTTGGTTGCGACGCAGCATCTTCCGAACCACCTGCACCTCAGGAGGGCGTCGTTGTTCGCTGATCATTGATGGAGGAAGCGTTGAGGACTTCGTTTCACAAGAAATGGTCGATAAGTTGGGTCTGCCAACTCAACCACTCGAGAAACCGTACAGCGTGGCATGGTTTCGTGGTGGTACCCAACTCCCGATCCACCGTCAAAGCCTCGTTAACTTCTCCATTGGTCCTTCATATAAGGACGAGGTGTGGTGCCATGTAGCCCCTATGGATGTCTGTCACATACTTCTAGGGAGACCGTGGCAATTCGATCGAGACACTGAACATTGAGGAAAACTGAACACTTACACCTTTCTCATAGATAAAGTGCGTGTAACCCTCAGACCACAACGTGAAGCCCTTAGCCCTCGCCAAGTGGCTACACTTCGAGCTGCGACCGCCCAAACTGGTAATAAAACTACACCGTCAAAGACTGAGCCCACGGGCCCCGTGTTGTTGATGGAAGCCCAAACATTCCAACGAGAAATGCAGGAGAGTTCCACCATCTATGCACTAATGGGACGTGAAGTGGACAATCAAGAGACAACTCCACCTGAAGTCCCGCCTGAGATAAAGCCCATCATCCAAGAGTTCGCTGACATCATGCCTGAAGGACTACCCCCGTTGCGAGACATTCAACATCACATTGATCTAGTCCCTGGAGCCAACCTACCCCACTTACCCCATTACTGAATGAGCCCAAGTGAGCATGAAGAGATGAACCGGCAGGTTACTGATCTGCTGCGACGTGGGTATATTCGAGAGAGTATGAGCCCCGTGGCGGTTCCTGCTCTGCTTACCCCGAAGAAAGACGACACATGGAGAATGTGCGTGGACAATCGTGCTATCAACAAGATAACGATCAAATATCGTTTTCCCATTCCACGCCTTGATGATATGCTTGATATGTTATCGGGTGCCAAATTGTTCTCCAAAATGGATCTCCGCAGTGGCTACCATCAGATTCGCCTCCGACCTGGAGACGAATGGAAGACTGCTTTTAAGACCAAAGAGGGCCTGTATGAATGGACGGTCATGCCCTTCGGCTTGTCGAATGCCCCAAGCACCTTCATGCGAACCATGAATCATGTATTGCGACCCTTCATTGGCAAGTTTGTGGTTGTGTATTTCGATGATATCTTGATCTACAGCTTGACTAAAGAAGACCACTTGTCTCACCTTCGACAAGTCCTGGAAACCCTGAGAGCCCAAAAACTGTATGTTCACCTTAAGAAATGCTCCTTCATGTCTGACACAGTCCTCTTCCTGGGGTACATTGTCACCGCCGATGGACTTAAGGTTGATCCCTCCAAAATTCAAGCCATTCAGAGCTGGCCCGTACCCAAAACCCTCACTGAAATTCGCAGCTTTCTGGGGCTAGCTTCTTTCTACCGACGTTTCATTCGGAACTTTAGCACTTATGCAGCTCCGTTGGTAGATTGCACGCGTAAAGGCGCACCCGCTTGGACTCTTGAAGCAGGAACGAGCTTTCAAAATCTAAAACATCAATTGACACATGCTCCTGTTTTGGCACTTCCCGACTTCACCAAGGTTTTTGTAGTCGATTGCGACGCCTCACATGTCGGGATTGGTGCTGTCCTAAGTCAAGAAGGACGACCTGTCGCCTTCTACAGTGAGAAATTGAATGAAGCCAGATCGCGGTACTCCACTTATGATGTCGAATTCTATGCCGTGGTACAAGCCCTCAAGCATTGGAGACATTACCTGATCCAACGAGAATTTGTCCTTAACTCTGATCATGAAGCCCTAAGGTATCTGAACTCTCAGAAGACCCTTAACAAACGCCATGCTAAATGGGTTAGTTTCCTCCAGGAATACACCTTCCATCTCAAGCACAAAGCCGGAACCCTGAACCGCGTGGCCGACACATTGAGCCGGCGAGCACATGCCCTGACCACAATGACCATCAGCACAACAGGGTTTGACACACTCAAGGACCTTTACCCCACTGATCCTGATTTCGGACAAGTTCATGCGGAATGTGTTGATAATGGACAGGATCCAACAGCCACTTATGTTCTTCATGAGGGTTTCCTATTCAAAGGCCACCAACTATGCATCAGTGCCACATCCCTTCGTGAGAATTTAATTTCAGAACTACATAACGAAGGTTTAGCTGGACACTTTGGAAGGGACAAGACCTTGACTCTTCTCCAAGAGCGCTTTTATTGGCCGCAGTTGCGAAAGGATGTAACAAAATTCGTACAGAAATGCCAAACATGTCAAAGATTCAAAGGCCACCGGCAGAACACTGGACTGTATACACCCCTGCCAATCCCTCTGCGACCCTGGGAAGATATCACCATGGATTTTGTGCTAGGCTTACCCCTCACTGTGCGGAAAGTTGATTCTATTTTTATGGTTGTGGATAGATTTTCAAAAATGGCACATTTCATTGCATGTAGGAAAACCTCAGATGCATCTCATATCGCTGATCTGCTTTTTCGTGATGCCGTCCATTTGCATGGTGTCCCTCGTTCTTTTACTTCGGACCGTGATACCCGGTTTTTGAGTCACTTTTGGCGCACGCTTTGGTCCCGTCTTGGTACTCGTTTGCAATATAGCACCGCTTATTATCCACAAACAGATGGGCAAACCGAAGTAGTTAACAGATCATTAGGAAATTTATTGTGATGTCTTGCAGGGGACTCTCCGTCCAAATGGGATCTAATTCTTCCCCAAGCTGAATTCGCGTATAACAATTCCACTAATAGGTCCATCGGAAAATCCCCTTTTGAGAGTGTGTAAGGCTTTCCACTTACCCAATTTTTAGACCTAAAGCCCACAACCATGCAAGGGAGAAGTAGTGTAGCTGCTGAGGATCTGGTCGAGCACCTAACCCATACCCATGCTGAAATCCGAGCCAAACTCCAAACCATGACCCAGAAATACCAAGCCCAAGCCAACCTACACCGAAGAGAGAGCGAGTTCAGAGTTGGAGAATTAGTGATGGTCCACCTAAAAAAAGAGAGGTTTCCTTTGAGAGTCCACCAAAAATTGAGTGAACGAAAGATTGGCCTGTTCCGAGTCCTCAAGAGGATTGGGCCCAATGCATATTTACTCGATCTGCCGCCAGACGTCCATACATCACCGGTCTTCAATGTGTCAGATCTCTTCTTATATCATGGAGATGAACAGGCCGATGCCACCCCAGTAGCAGTTCCCGCCGATGACACGCGCCAACCACCAACCGCGAATGATGCCGATCAGATTGAAGATATTGCCGACATCCGAGATATGACGACTAGACGTGGTCTCTTTCGATGATATCTAGTCAAATGGAAGGGACGACCTTTGACGGATTGCACCTGGATTGACGAGGATGAACTCTGACGACTCCGCCCCGACATACTTCAGAGCTTCTACGATGCCATCTCGACGGAGCGAGATTCTTTTCAGCAGGGGGGAGTTGATGCAGCATGATCCCACCTCCACCCTTTTAGTAGACATTTTAATTTTAAGTTTTATTTAATCATGTAAAAAGGCTCATTATAAAAGGCCTTTAGCTTCTTTCTTTTCTGCACGATTTCTTTCCTTTTTTATTTCCAAAATGTGGTTGCTATTTTAGGGGGATTAGCCTCTATAAAAGGCCCCCTTTGTATTAGGATTAATTAAGTTTGAATGAATTAAATTTTCTCCCCTCAACTCTCTCTCTCCTCTCTCGGCCTATCCCCTTCCTCTATCCCCGATACTTCCCTTTCCCCCCCGTAACCCTAACCCACCCCCTACCGTCGCCGCCTTCCCTTCTCCTCCCTGCCGACATCCTCCTGCGCCCTTCCCTCCCATTCCTTCTCCCCCCCTCTCGATTCCGCCCCCTCCCCTCCCTTCTTTTCCCGTGTTCTTCTTTCCCCACCCCCCCCCCTCCGTTGTTCGCCTCTCCAGCCCCCCCTCGCCAGCCCGCAACGCCGCCGTGCCCCAAAGGCACCGCCCTCGCCGCCCTGCGAGCCCACGCGATTCCCCGCCACCACGCAGCTGCGCCTCCGCCTTCCTCACCTTCCCATCTTCCAACAGTGCCCAGCGCCAGCCGCCAGTCCCGCGCCTCCCACCTGCGTCGACTCGACTCCAGCCTTCTCGCCATCACCGTCGCTCACCCCCGCGCATCCACCTTCTTTCCCCGCCTTCGCCCTCGCACTCCGCTGCTCTCCCGCTCTCAGCCCCTCACCCTACTTCCGTCAGCCTCTCCAACCGCAAGCGCCAACCGCCGCCGTCGTTGTTGTAAAGCCAGTTGCCTCCCGCGGCCCTGAAGCCGCTCGGAATACTCCATCCAGGACGCCGCTTTGTTTGTTCAGATCTGAAGCACGCCGAAACTCCCTTGTCGGTTGTGGTATGAGCGCCCGTTTATCATATTCTGCCGCATAAATATTAGTTTGTGGATTGAGATATTGCTGATTTGGTTTGGTGAATCGTTGAGACCCCTAGTCGCTGCAATATTGTGATAATTTTTCTAAGAACTTTTAACTCATCAGTTTGCCCTGAAATTGTGGGAAAACTTGTGCTCGTACCTGCATAGTTGCCGTCATTTGTTGCTGATTTTCGGCGCATTGCATATCTTTTAATTGTTTCGTCATCAAGTCTTTAGTTTCAATTGTTAGAAAGGTCGTTTAGTTCATTAGTTATTTAGGTAGCATCATTTTAGGTCTTGAATGCAGTGGCTGTCAGCCTGAGGACCCGCCACTCCTGAAGGTTCGGCATATGAGGCCGTCGAAGCTGGGCTGGTGGAGGATCGCGTTGCAGGGGAAGACTTTGTTCTTAGAGCTTTCGTCGTTGAGCTTGTCCAGACGCCGGGATGATCTCCTTCGGCATGGGCTGCTCGGAGATGTGACCCCCGAGCATGGCAGTGGTCCGGTGGAGGTGGGCACAGAAGCTGGCGAGAAGGCGCTTCATCTTGGGGGAGATTCGCGCGCTGTTCCGATGACGACCGCTCGTCTTCTGCCAGTCATCTCTGCCGGGCCGAGCAAGAAGACGAAACGCCATTGGGGGGACTCCAAAGCGGTTACAGCGGTGATCGCTCGTCTTCCGTGGAATATTCAATTCGGGACGTTTCGCGGCACCTTCAATGGGGGGATAACGGAGCCTCTCTTCCCAAGGGCGGGAGTCTCGAATATTCGGGTGGGCCAGCATCCTTCTCAGGAGGCTGGTGGGGCCTCTTTCGTCTTTCTCGATGGGTCCAATAGTGTTGTCGTGCGGGTCGACCCGAATACGGCTTCAACCCCGCATTTGGTGCTCCGGGGAATCCCTATGCTCTCCTGCGAGCGTTTTGGTCATGTCGAGGTGACTGTACCACCCCCTCAGCTGGAGGGCTCTTCAGATGATGCCATGCCTTGTTCGGATATTGGTGGTCTGTCTAGACACAAGTTGCATGAGAGAACTTGCGAGGGACGTGCGGTCGGCGCTAAAGAGCAGGTGGAGGAGAGGGTCAGCACGTTCGCATCCACGCAAGGGTAGGATGAGTTCGGCTCGTATGGTCAGGTTCCAGCAACCGGGGACCCCGCGGGCGAAACTCAACGGGTCATGCTTATAAGTGATGTTGCAGCGAGTCCCAGATCGGAAGATCGGCCTCGGTTTGGGACATGCTACTCCAGACGTGACCTGCCAAGGCCGTTGAGAAGAAAACTGAGGCAGGCAGCGACGCGGGCGCATGCTCTGGATGACGATGGATCACGGGATGCCGGACCATGTGATCAGACGAAGACTCTGCTGGTGACAGATTCAGCCTTCTAGATAGATCGGTGGCGGAACGATTGGGGGTGGTGACCTCGAAGGTGATGGCCAACAGGTTTCTTAAATGAAGGTTCTCTCTTGGAATGTGCGGGGTGCAGGTCGGCCCAAGAAACGACTGGCAATAACGAACCTGGTGGACGAGTCGACAGCTGATATTTTTCTGCTTCAAGAAACCAAGACCTCAAGAGGGGGCGGAGGAGCTGCTGAGGGAGCTCGGCAGGGGTGGTCGCTTCGGCGTGGCAGACCTGGAGGCTACTGGTGCTCAGTGTTGTAAAAGTGGCCTAACTGGTCCGACTAGTCTAGTCAGTGGGGTGACCGACCGAGTACTGACTAATTCCGAATAGGCACACTAGTCGACTAATTTTTGCTTGGAGATACCATATTTTTATATGTTTTGCTTTTTTTATAAGCAAACTCATTATAATCCACTTAGTGTTTTATTTAGATTCGATTACTTTGTTTATTTTATTATGATAGTATAAAAATATACAAAATCTATGTAAATATATGTATAAAAATGAGTTATATATTTAAAATAATCATAAAATACAAAGCCGATTAAAGTCCAACTAAATCCGATTAGTCGCCCGACTGCCGATTAATCCTTAGTCAGTGACCCGACCGATCGAGTATCGACTACCGACTTTTGCAACCTTGTCGGTGCTTTCGGGGGTTTGCTCACGGGGTGGAAGGATGCTTGTTTTGAGTTGACTGCGATATCGCGTTCACATTCATCTCTTTCTGTGAGGCTCAAGAGGCGAGTAGATGGGCCCAGGCTCCTCGTCACTAATGTGTATGGCCCCATGGGCCAGGAGCGTGGCCCTTTGGCAGACGAGCTGGAGGCCTTAGGGGTTGAGCGTGAAGCTGAGGTTTGGTTGATCGGGGGCGACCTCAATGTCACTTTACTTCCGGGGGATCGTCCTCATCAGAGTGGTGGCAGAGATGTGGCTTCTGAGGCACTGCGGAGAGCTATGGATGCCTTAGGCCTATTGATTGTTGATGTTGCGGGCTGTTCCTACACTTGGCACAATGCGAGGTCTCGTTCGAGATTAGACAGATTCTTGGTGTCGGTTGAGGGGGTGGAGGCCTTTCCACTATCGCGGGCGTAGGCGATGCCTCGAGCGCACTCCGACCACACACCGATTGTTTGGTCTTCTGGGGAGGAGGAGAGGGGCAGGTTCCTCTTCCGTTTTGAGAGGTGTTGGTTGCTTGAAGGGGGCTTCCGCGAGGATGTGATGGCTCGTTGGCGGGATTGGGATCCTGTGGGGTCGGCGGTCGCCCGCTTCGCGAAATTATCACTCATGAGATCACACCTTATTCGTTTTGGTAGGGATGTAAGGCGGGAGCGTAGGTTAAAGAGAGGGGAGGCACAGGCAGGCGTGACTCGCCTTGATGAGCTGGATGACGAGCGAGGACTTATCCAGAGGATGTGGAAGAGAGGATGAAGCTTTTGGAAGAAGTTATGCTGGAAGACCGGAAAGAAGAAGTTGAGTGGAGGCAAAAGTCCAGGCAACGGTGGCTTCGTGAGGGGGATGCCAATACGCGCTTCTTCCACAACATGGCATCAGGGAGGCGCCGGAGAAATCACATCCACGAGCTCCTTGTGGGGGATCAGCGGGTTGCGGGGGAGGCGAGCCTTGGAGCTGCTATCCGTGAGCATTTTGTGACTACCTCCAGGAGGCAGTGTCGCAGTGGCTGGGGGTGGTCGGTAAGAGGGGTCAGGCGGTTGAATGAGTCGCAGGTGGAGGCGCTGCAGGTGTCGTTCTCGGAGTCAGAAATAAGGAGTGCGATGTGGGATCTGAATGCGGAGGGGGCTCCGGGCCCCGACGGCTTCCCGGACTTCTTTTATAAGGAGTTCTGGGATTTGTTGAAAGGAGAGATCGTCGAGCTGATGAACGAGTTTGCGGAAGGTAACAGGGGCTTTGATAAAATTAGCAGAGCTTTGTTATTCATGCTCCCGAAGAAGGATTTTCCGGCGAGAGTAGAGGACTATCGTCCGATCACGCTATCCAATGCGATCTATCTGGTTGTCGCGAAGACATTGGCGAATCGGCTTAAGCTGGTTCTTGACTCGGTGGCCATGCAGGGGCAGTGTGCATTTATTCCAGGGAGACAATTGGCGGATGGTCTGGTGATGGCGACAGAAATATGCCTGCATTGGAAGAGGTCGAAGACGAAAGGAGCTCTATGGAAGATAGACTTCTCCAAGGCTTATGACTGCGTTGATTGTAGTTTCTTGTGGACTTCGTTGAGGTGGAGGGGCTTCCCGGAGCTGTGGATCGGGTGGATGAAAAGATGCATAAAGACATCTTCCTTTTTTATTCTGATTAATGGCAGCCAGAGGGTGGTCCATTCCAAACACAAAGGGGGGTGCGCCAGGGCTGCCCCCTGGCCCCGATGCTCTTCGTGATCGCGACCGATGCGTTGGCACTCTTGTTCAACCACGCGGTGGAGGCGGATGTGTGCGCAGGTTTTCGCATTGAGAATTTGTCAATTCCTTTGCTTCAGTATGCCGATGACACTTTGCTCATGCTCCGCGGGTCGGAGGAACACACGGTAAATGCGGCCATGCTGGTCAGTATTTTTGGTGAGCTATCGGGCCTGGTCTCTAACAACTGCAAATCCACGGTGGTCACCTTTGACATGAGCGACGGCGAACGAGAGGCGATTGCTGGTCTTACCCGGTGCCCCCTGGGGTCACTACCCCTGACTTATCTTGGCTTACCTTTGATGGATGGGAAATTGAAGAAAGCTGATTGGGATATTGTGCTTCATAAGATGGAGCAAAGAATGGCGGGATGGAAGGCGATCACCTTGACCAAGGGGGGCAAACTAATTTTGCTGAAGCACGTTCTTTTGGTGATACCACTGTTCTTTTCTACGCGCATTCTTCCTGTTGGTGTACGAAGGAAGATTGAGGCGCTAATGAAATCCTTTTTCTGGTCGGACGACAAACAGCAGAAGGCGGGACTTCATCTGGTGAGGTGGAAGGACGTGACAAAGGGGAAAGATGATGGAGGGCTCGGTATCCGTGATGTCGAATGCATGAACAAAGCGTTACTAGGAAAATGGGCTGCCCAGATCTGGGGCCCCTCTTCCTCTCTTGTGCTCAGGCTAATCCGCAAGATCTATGGCGTCCGGAGCGCGATGGAGGCTGGGAGAGTGCGGTGGGAATCACCTTTGGTCTGGTGTTCGAGTCCTCCCAGCTCTCGCACATAATATGAGTCCGAAGGTAGGGGATGGGCATCTGCTTCGGTTCTGGAGTGACGACTGAACGGGGGAGGGGCGCCAGGTTCCCGAGGTTGTTTGCCCTTGCGGCAGCGCAGGATATCACACTCTGTCAGGTCTGGGAGACCGACATTTGGGCACCTGAGTTCGTCAGCGAACTATCAGAGCAGAGGTTAGAGGAGTTTTTAAGGATGCAATTGGAGCTGCCGTCGGTGGTTGATACTTTTCTTATGCCCCCTGTCGAGCACGCGGATCACTTCGAATGGAGGGGGGGAAGTTCTCTACAAAGAAGGTGTACGAGCAATTGCGGCGAACATCGGAGGTGCAGGACGTGGAAGTTATACAAGATTTAGGAGTGATATGGGCGGTAAAGATTCCTAATAGGGTCAAGATTTTCTTGTGGTGCTTGAGGAGGGACCGCATTCGTGACAAGGTTAGGCGGGCTCGCCTTTTTGGGGTACAGGACACGATGTGCGATAGGTGCCATGGTCAGCAGGAGGACGCGGACCATATCTTCTGCAAGTGCCAAACCTCGGCGGCGGTTTGGCGTGAGTTGGGCTTGACGTGGCTACAGTCTGATGACGCGACGACTTTTTGGAGATCGATTCGGAGGGTGGGGCGTGGCTCCACTGACGACGTCTCACAGGCCTTCGCGACGCTGTGGGCAATCTGGCAGGGACGAAATAACAATATCTTTAAAAATCAGAGATTCTACTCGGAGAATGCTCTTATCCATTGTAAAGCCCTTTACAATTTCTGGGCTTCTCACTAATGTAACTACTTCTTTTCCCGTATAATATGAGGCGGTAGCTCCCAGCTTGGGAGAATACCCGTGTTGGTTTTCAAAAAAAAATAAAATAAAAAGTAATTGAATTTAAATAAAACACTGAGCATATTATAATAAGTTTGCTTATAAAAAACAAAACACATAAGAATATGGTATCTCCAAACAAAAAATTGGTCGACTAGTGTACCTAGCCGGAATTAGTCGGCACTCGGTCGACCACCCCCCAACTAGACTAGTCAAATCTACTAGTCAGGCTAGTCGGGCGACTTTTAGAACCCTGGCTGAGAGAGACTTAAGTGGATGTGTCCCTTGATTAATGCCATCTTCTGGAGATGAGCTGCACGCAACCACTTTCGAGGTGGGCTCCCCTCCGTGTTTCAGCTCTCTAGCACAATCAGTCGAATTACAAATCAATGGCGAAGTGTCGAGAGACTAGCTCCCCCTCGTGTTATGTTCCTCGAGCAGAGCCTCGAGTCCTTTTGGACTCCCTCCCCCAAAGGGCCAATAACTACGTCAAAGTTGGGCTTCAGATCCCCTCCATGCAAATAACTGGGTCCATTTGACTTAGAGGCCCATTCATCGAGCCCCCTTCTAATCAGGTTTTTGGATCTCGAGTCAAATAAGAAAAACACAGAGGAATGGGGGTTCATTTCTGTTGCATGATTAGAAGTTTGTGCCTTCTTTAATAAAAGGTCCACCGCTTCAAAAACCCTAGTAGGACTCAAATGGAAGGCTAAGCTATGCGTGCCCTCACCATGTGAAAGACCAGGAAACGACCCCTTAGAAATCACGTGATTCGAAATCACTTCATTTCCATGAATCTCCTCCACCCTTTTCACATCTAGTCGTAACATTTCACCTCCTGTCGTGTTCTATGCCCACGAACTTCGATCAAAGCCACCTCCTAGTAGTGAAGGTGAAGGAGGTTGGAGCTCTGTCACCCGAAGTGCGAACCTCGCCTACCCTACCAATAAAGCAAGTTCCCAAGGCACAGAAACGTCCTTCTTCCCGAAAAGAGTTACAATGACAACTCACACGTCCGACGCTAATGAGAGCATGGCAGAGAGTATCTCGTGATCCAACCCCAAGTCTCTAAGGGTCGCTCTTAACAACCCACATTTCTTAAAAGCAGATTAACACCTTCCACACGAGACACCCTCTTCTTGGTTGCAAATTCAACATCCGTGAAGCACAAGGAACACCGTCGAACGTAACCCTCATGTGCACTATTCTACAGAAGTGTTTGTATTTCTTCTTGAGTCAAACCTTGTGCATACAACATGCCATCTTCTAGTGTGGTTACATCGCCCCCGAAAGAGTGGCCTAACATGCTGCTGATCTGAAATGACAAAGAACAACTTCGATTTGGCTTGCGAGACCAGACCAACAAGAATGACAAATCCCTTCGAAGGGCGAGGAGTCCCTTTCACAACGTCAGAGAAGGTTCAACTGCTGATCAACGCTTTCGAAACAGGTCTTGATTGTGCAGGTCTAAGGCACATTGTCTTCTCTAGTCCTCTCTTGCTTGGGACTGAATAAGCAATACAAGAATGACCAACACTAACACACTTGTAGCAACGTGGGGTGCCAAACACAACTTTGCTAAATGGTCGCGTGGGCCATAGAGATAGCATTGCGGGCCCACGTGAACTCACTTCCTGAGTAACCATCGTCCACCCTTCCTCCGAACCCCTCTCCCTTTCCTTGGTTGCCCTTGCTAACCCTCTCACCCTTTGACTTCCGCCTTTCACTCCTCCCTCAGCACCTCTCATCGATCCTCCCAAAATCCTGCCGTGAGGTTGCAAAAAATTGGTGTGGACCTACTCAAAGTCCCATAAATTCTCAGTACTGGCTTGCAAATGCAAACCATCACCAATCCCCAAGCTTGGCCATCCTTTTCTCTGAGAGAGCTTTGTTCATCTTCCTTAGCCTTAAATCCCCATGCTTGTTCATCTACAAGCATCATAACAGACTCCTAGTACTGACAGAACACTGTCGTACTCCTTACCCAAGGAAGCCTAGAAAAAAATTTCGCATCATAGTCACAAGGGGATAACACACCCCAGTCATCAACATCCAACTGGAGATAAATAAAATATGTTCCATAAAAAACTGCCTATAAAGGCACCAACTGACTGCCATGAAGAAGATGGCATTTTCCAACAAGATAGCTTGTGCTCTAACTACTACAAGCAATTGCTCCACGTGTTTAAGCCTCTTATTGATAAAAGAAGCCCAAATATGACAAAGGTAAACATTCACGAGGAGTAGGGAGGATCTGACCACATGGGCTGATCTCCTCCTTAGAGAGGACAAATAGAACACAAATCGACTTTGGTATATTGAGAAAAGACCATAGAAATCCCAAAAAAGTTTAAAGAACTTAGAGATTCCTTTAGCCTCCTTTGCACTCCCTTCATTAGCTAAGATGATATCAATATTATACCGAAGGATTGGAATCAAGATGTAGTTGGGAGAATAACTTTACCAAGTACTATGTTGCATTTTATTTTGATTATAACAGCCTTTATATCTGCCGCTAAGACAAATAGGAGGGGGGTATGGCAACCCTACCTTACACCCTTTTGAGGAATGAAAGAAATCCGGCAATCCGCCTCAGGTCTCTCGTTCACCAGAATTGAGTAAGATGCAATTGTGACGCATCTCTTTATCTAAGTATTCCAGATGTTTGAGAATCATCTCATGACAAGTGAAGCCTAAGTTAAACACAAGTCCATACAATCATACTTCTTAGAAACATCAACTTTCCAATGTACTTTGACATGATGGGGCTTCTAGCCAACCACAATGTGTGTGGCCATCACAAGATTGTCAATCATTAGCTATCAGGAATAAACATTGTATGCACCGATGAGATAGTATCATTTAACACTAACTGAAGCTTGTTGGTAAACACCCTCGCCATATTGACATTAGAAAGAAATCCACCTTAAGTTCTCTTCTATATTCTCCCTTTTTATTATTATTCTAATCTGCTTTGGGGTGGACACCTCGGAGTGTGTCCCCCTTTTTTTATTCAAAAAAATCTCCACTATATTCAGCTATAGAATATTTGTATGTGGGTAATTGGACCTCTTCGGGATCCAATTATCATATTCACTCATGTTAGTCCCACATCGTGTATGGTGTGACTTGGTCATATTGGCAGGGCTATATAAGAAGCCCATGATTTATTGTATTCATTGAGATCAGGAAAGCGGCCGAGTAAACCGCATACTCGGTCGCATACTCATAATTGGTAGCCTTGCCGCTACGAGTACGGTGAAACGGCCATGTATGCGGGTTGACCCACATACTAGGCTGAGTATACCCCCTATGCGGCCGCCTACTCGGCCACTTTTCTAATAAATATTTTTTATTATCCGTATAATAACATAAAGCCGCATACTCCCCGCATATATTCGCATACTCTCTCGCATAAAACCGCATACTCTCCTGCATAAAACCACATACTCCCAGCATACTCTCCCAACTGAGGGTATTAACATAATATTAAATTTTTATTTATATTTTTAATAATAAAATTACCAAACCGCATAAAACCACATACTCTCTGTATACTCTCTCGCGTACTGCATACTCTCTATGCAGTGACCCCTCCGACTGAATACCACATAGCGCCTTCCTGAACATTGCTCTTTGATATTCTTGTTTTCTTTTTGTCTTCTAGACTTCTCCTCGTTGGCATTAGACGACGCCCAAAACAGATCATGCGATGGTTTCTCTGGCAAGAATGGCTAGGAGGGTTGTGTATTCATCTCCTGGATTGGGAGATTGTTACTCTTCCTAAATCATAGGGAGGACTTGGGATATCTCGTCTGGAATCTATGAATGAGACTCTTCTTCTCAAGTGGGTGAGTAGGATTTGGGGGTAGAAGTGAGGACTTATGTTGTCGCCTTATCCGCAATATTTATAACATTGGGATTCAAGACAGCTTAACGCATCACATGCGCTGTAAACCTTCAGCTTTTTGGAAAGAAGTGAGCAAAGTGATGCCTCGTTTTCATGGCTTCTTCAAATCGGTGGTTGGTGACGATTCATCTTTTACCTTCTGTACTGACAACTGGTTAGGTAACAGTGCTTTATCTTCCAGATTCCCCCGCATGTTTGCTCTGGTTGCTGACCGTAATGCAAGGGTGTTAGATTGCTGGGTGGATGGAAATTGGATGCCTTTGTTCTTGTCGGAATTTTCTGATCAACGTCTAGAAGAGTATCTCATGCTTCTCGAATCTCTCAAACAGAGAGAGTGCCCATCTTCTGGACGTGACCATTGGATATGGAAGGACAAGACTTTCTTGGTGAAACGAGCATACTTAGCTGTTGCAAGGCCTCCACCGCTGATGCAAACGGCTTCCGGCGTCGACGATAAAATTAAAATAATTTGGCGGTGGAATATCGGTGGAGAAAAGGAGAGGTTGAATAGAAGAAAACTCGTCGGTAACGAGGGGTTGAAGGAGGAGAACCGCAGGGATCGCGTGGAGGGAGAGGGAGAGGAGAAAGGAGATAATGAGATAAACTCAATTTTTAATTCATACTTCACTGAAAAAATACTGGACTACCATCTCTTTATATAGGAGAGATGGTTTACAAAAATAGTAAACAAATTAAAATTGACAAGCAACTTTATCCTAATTGGACTCTGACAACTTCCAATTGACCTCTAATTACTCTAATTAGACTCTAACTAATTAATTGACCCAATTTCAAATTAAAATCTACGAAATAAACATTGAGATCACAGGCGACCTCAATTATTTAATTAGACCATTACGACCACTAAAAACGTAATTAAAATTGACGACTAATTAATTAAATAAATGTGGCCCTATAATTTGGGGTCACGCTGCATCAACACTCCGCTGCTTTAAAAAATTCGGCTCCTGACGAATTACGGGATCTGCAGGCTTGGAGGATGATTCGGCGCACTCCGTCGTCTTCTGGAAGAACTGATGTGGAGCGAATGGCGGAATCCATACGCGGGCGGGGATGATGCGGCCGTCGTGGTTGAAGAACATGTGCGGCGCGAACGGCGGCGTCGTCTTGATGGTTGCCTCCTTCCCGTGATGCTCAAAAATTTGACGCGGCATGGAGAATATGGTCCTTGGAGAATCCATGGTGAAGCAATGGCACAAGGAGAGGGAAAGAGGAGATGTGGCTAAGGAATGAAGCCATGGGGTTCTTTTATAAGGGAAACCCAAGGTCCTAGTCCTATTTGGATAAGGAAAATCCCCTGATTTCCTAATTACAGCCCTCTTTTTAAAGTAATTCCGCCGCCAGGGGTGTGGGCGTAATTTTCGCACCCATTCATTTTTTTTTCTTTCATATTGTTTTGGACCCTTTTGTAAATATAGAACTTAGGAATTTTGGATTTGTAATTTTCCCAATTGATTGACCAACCCCTTAATCTCAGGGGTTCGGTCCCCTCAAATCTCGATAGGGCTCCTTCCCGTCCCCACGAGAGGCGGCGGCACCGGGATTTGCGGGAGCGCTGTTGGCGAGGTTCGGTACAACGGCGGCGGCGCGGGCGGTGGGGATGCGGGGCCTGTGCGCGAGAGGCACGGTTTGCCGGGCGGCGGAGCCTGCGAACGATGGCGATGGGCTGGCGCGCGCGACGCGCGGTGCGGAGAGGGTGGGGCCTCGCTGGGTTTTCAGGTGAGGCGCAGGGGGGTCGGCGGGGAACTGGGGTGATGGCGAGGGAGGGGTTGTGGGGTGCGGTGGTGGGGGATGGTGCGGCGAGTGGGGGTGGCGGCAGCAGGGGTGGGGGTGTGGGGAAGTATCGGTGTGGCGAGTGGGGTTGGTGTGGCGAGAGTGGCGGGTGGGGGTGCCAGAGGCGAGTGCGCATAGAGGCGGCGGGAGGGTAAGGCGGTAGGTTGGGGGTGGCGAGCGGGGCGCTGGGCGCGGATGGCGGGGCTGTTAGGGGAGGAATGACAGTCGCGAGGGTTGGGGAGGGTAGGGGCGTTACCTGGGAGGGCTGGGGTGGTGCCGGGATGATTGGCAGGGGCAGCGGAGTCGATTCCGACGACGGATTCAGATCTGGAATCTCCTGGACAGCAGTCTTTTCATCGATTTTTTCTTCTAAAATGACCCGGACAGCAACCGAATCTTCCTCAATTGCGGATTCAAGACTTGTGGCAGCGGCTTCGGTGGTTGACGGTTTTGATTGGGCGTCGCGGTAGGCCTCAAAGAAGGTCATTAGGTTCCGAGACATGGATTGGAAGTTGTTCTGCAAATCACGTACCATGTGCTCCGTTTCTTTGAAGGAGGCGTCGATGGTGGAGATGGCTCGTCGTGTTTGTTCGGACGAACGATGATGTCGGTGCGAGCGTCGGGACGGATCGTTAGATCGTGAGGACGATCTAAATGCCATGCTCTGATACCAATTGATGCGGACGGGTTCCGGCATCGACGATAAAATTTGAATAATTTGGCGGTGGAATATCGGTAGAGAAAAGGAGAGGTTGAGAAGAAGAAATCTCGTCGGTAACGAGGGGTTGAAGGAGGAGAACCGCGGAGATCGCGTGGAGGAAGAGAGAGAAGAGAGAGAGACAGGAAGCCGTTTGCATCAACCGCCTAGGACGAACATCTTGGTCCGTGACCGCACGTTTATTTGAGATCTCAAGCTACCAAACAGTATTGATTTTTTTATATGGTTGATGCACAGACGACGGATTATGACAAGGAACCGATGTGGAAACATTTTAGCTAACGTCTCCAACAGATGCTCCCTTTACGAATCACGTATCGAAACGGTGGAACAACTATTTTTCCATTGTGTGAAGACATCTGCAGTTTGTTCAGAGATCGGGCTAACTGGTCGAATTTGCAAACTTGAACTCGTTTTGGGTCTCTTTATTTCGGGCAAGACACCTCCCTAGGAATGAGCTCTTGATGCTTGTGGCTACCTTGTGGGCAATTGGCTGGCTCGCACTGGGATTCTGAGAATCATTTTTTTTATCAATGTTTTTATTGTGAAAATGTACTCTTTCATGCTAGATTTCTTCTAGATTCTTGGATGTTGTAAGTATTCCTATAATTTTTTTTAACCTTTAATAAATTGGAGTGGACACCATAGCGTGTTTCTCCCTCTTTGACTTTAAAAAAGATGAATTTTCTCAGAATGAGCATCCAAAAAGTGAAGGCATTTATCCCACAAACGTGATATTTAATGGGATAGCCAGAAAAAACTCCAGTAATTCAAAGTTTACTAAAGGATCGATGATTGATGGGGCTTTAAGCTTTTATATTTGGCATATAACATACATTAGCAATCTCTTACCAAATTAATAGTTGGTGCAAAATGAAAAAGCAACAACGCGGTCCTTCGCCCATTCTGGTTAACAGAAGCAATGAATAACTACCACTCCTCTCGACCTCCACTATAATAAAGGCTTTCAGCATTCCCATTCCTACTCTCCTACATTTACTTCCAATCCACATAACTCCAGTAAAGAAACAACTTCAAGAGCTTGAACACCAAAACGGCCTATCAAACTATCACATTCCACTTAATATATTCCCGTACTAAAACTGCAAACAAGAAAGCATCAACAGAGCAAAAAAAAATGATCAATACTCACCTCGCATCAGAGAATCGGCCTCCTTCTGCGCTCGGACATCCACCTCCCCACCGCTCCTCGCAACCACCTCCGGCCACCAATCAGGGAGCATCTCCTCCCTCCTCACCAGCGCGCCAATCCCCGCCCGTCTTTCCACCTCCATCGGCCGGGCCCACCGCCTCCCTCCACCTACGCCCCTCCCCACAACTACCTCCCTCCCCGCGAGGCTCCGGTCCCTCCTCACCACGGTCCGTCCCTCCTGGCCGAACCACCACGAACCTCTATCCCTCCGGTAGAGCGAGACCACCGCCGCGGCGGACCATGCGGCCACGAGGCCCCAGAGGAGGAAGGCGAGGGAGGAGCGGCGGCAGGAGAAGAGGAGACGGTGGTGGTGGGGATCGACGGAGACGGAGGTGAGAAGGTCGCGGGAAGCGGAGGAAGCGGAGGAGAGGAGCTGGGAGGAGGAGCGGCGGAGGGAGGAGAGGAGGAGGGGGAGGTCGAGGGAGAGCTCGAGGCGGTTGGGGTCGGAGACGGGAGGCGGAGGGGGAGGGGAGGCTGGGAATTTAGGTCGGAGGTGGGAGGGGATGCGGCGGCGGGGGAGGAGGGAGGAGTGAGGTTTTACAGTAAGAGAGAGAGCGGTGGTCATGGCAGCCGTCATCGGCATCGTTGCCGGAATATGTGCTTTGGGTTTGCTGCTCGTGAGATGTGTGGACAAAGTGACGTGCGCCCCTGGGAAGGTCTGGAATAGGATGGGATAAGTATACTTAGGTGCCTATGTTTACAACTTTACATACATATCCTTGGAAAATATATCATTTCCTATGTACCCTATGAAAACCTTGCATTTATGCATATGCCCCCTGGATTTGATACATTGATGAGCGTATAAACTAGGGATAAAAACGTATAGAGCATGTTTGGTTGTTGGGTTGGGTTGGGTTAGATTGAGTTAGATTGAGTTGAGTTATCCGGTGAATAGTAAAATATGAAGAGGATTGGGAGGGTTGGAAGGAGGGGTACACCGGTATATCTCAACCCAACCCACCAACCAAACAGGTCCATAGGGATGTATCCGTATATGATTGGCTGTCGTATCCACTTTATATAGATTTTGATATATACAGATTTTGTTATATGTATTAGTATCTATTTTAAAATGAAATGGATATGGATATCATTTTGATAGTATCTGTATTACTATATCCATTTTCATGTACGAATACAATTGTAGACTTATTTCTAATTATGTACAATATAATTTTATAACATTTCTCAACATATCGGTACAATTATTATCATACAAGTGTATTTCATCAATACATGTATAATTAAGCTAATCTATGGTCTAATATTATTCATATGCAATCAATGTTGTAATGGATGAGTTTTTCTTCCTCCAACCAGCTCCGCATTATTATCATTGTAATATCTAATTCGTAAGTTTATGGAGGTTTGAATATCAATTTTAATGGACATTATTTTCCCATTAATTCCCTCCTCATTATAGCAATAAAAACCCATTATTCTCACTACCTTCACCTCCTTCATTTTTTTTGACGCTCAAAAAAGGGGGATACACTCGATGGTGTTCACCCCAATGTATTAAAAAGGAAGCGTAAAGAGTATTTACAGAAGAGAAGAAAAGTTCAAACCAGAAACAACACCCGGGGGGGCAACCGAGAAGAAGTACCCCCCGCCAGAAACAAATCGTGGTCTACCCAGAAGACCAATCAACCACAAGACGCGTCGCAAGAATAGAAATATTTTCCCTGTAGAAACGCTGGCTTGCGAATAGGGCGTCATTCCTCCCCAACCAGATGCTCCACAAGCGTGCAATCGGATCCAGCAGTTCCCTCCTAGTCCTGCCCCTGGAAGTCACCGAGCTCTCGCAGAAGGAAGGAAAGATTGCGATATTGATCCAGCCCAGGTCGTCCCCAAGAGCACGAACACGCCCACATTCGAAGAAAAGGTGCTCAATGGTTTCCCGCTCCATGTCGCACAGCCCGCAATTGGGTCCAACATTGGGAAACAAAGTTGCACAACGATCACGAGTTAAGAGTCTCCCTCTGCGAAGAAGCCACAGGAATATGCCAATGCACTCAGGTAGCTTGAGCCCCCAAAAGAATCTACAATCGCGCACAAGAGTAGCGTCATCCCCCAGAGTGCTAGGAACAAGAGCCAAGTATGCCTTCCTTGTAGAGAAGGGGCCATCCTTCCAAGCCCAATGGTCCCGGCCTTCAATGGGCTTGATAACATCCGCAAGCGTAGCCATCAAGGAGATGAAGTCGTCCAATCGTTGATCCGATAAATTCGCAGTAATCCTAGGGCACCAGCAGCCCTCGTCCTAGCAAGAGGCCACGGAAGCGTCTTTGTCGTCCACCAAAGCGTACAAATGAGGGAACATATCCTTGAAAGCACCCCTCCCCGACCAATCATCGGTCAAAAAACGAAACGAGTTCCCCTTGCCCAACATAGGTTTAAAAAGGGAGCGGTTACGATTAAAAACATATAACACCCCACGCCAAAAAGTAGAAATTTGAACGGGGGAGCTCCCCCGAGTAACGGTCATGACATCCACCCCCAACGTCTCCCTCAGTATATTCAACATGAAGTTATCGTCACTACCCCAAACCCGTGCAACCCATTTTAACAAAAATGGCTTCATTAACCGCGTCCACCCGCCTCACTCCCAAGCCCCCCACCCGCTTGGGTCTCGTAACATCACCCCACCCCACCAAATGCACCCCCCCCTCTCCCATCCCCCTTCCTTCCCCATAAGAAACCCCGCATACATTTCTCCAACCGCACCCGAATCCCCTTAGGCATACCACGTACCGATAAGAAGTAAATTGGGATTGAGGATAACACCGCTTTGAGAAGAACCAGCCGCCCGCCCCTGGATAAAAGAGCCGCGCGCCACCTGGTCATGCGAGCCTCCATCTTATCCACCACCACCTTCCAATCTCGAATCCGAGCGCGGCCCACAGCCAAAGGCAGACCAAGATAATCAAGTGGGAGCCCTCCAGGGGAGGAGCCCAGCATCCGGCCGCACTCCAAGACCTCCGCCTGCGGCATAGCGAATAGAACCACCTTAGACTTAGTCCCATTGATCAATAGGCCCGAGACCTCGCTGAAAAGCTGAAGGGTAGTAGCCATACCGGAGACCTCGGAGGGACCACCCTCGATAAAGCAAATAGTGTTGTCAGCGAACTGAATAAGGGGAACATGAAAGTCCCCAATAGAGCACCCACGGGTGAGACCCGCCGCAGCCATGCCATCAATCATACGAGGCAAGACATCAACTGCCAACACAAATAGGAGGGGAGCGAGGGGACACCCCTACCGCACCCCCCTCCTCGGCTGAAAGAAGCCCCCGACCGGGCAACCATTGAGAAGAATGGAAAGGGAGACCGTGGTCACACAACGTCGCACCCAAGAGATCCAAGCCTCTGGGAATCCCCTCCGCCTCAGAACCGACCACAGGAAGCGCCAATCAAGGCAGTCATAGGCCTTAGCAAAATCGATCTTCCAAAGAATCCCCTTCGTAGAAGTCTTCCTCCAAGCCTCGATCATCTCGGAAGCCACCGCAAAGCAATCGGTAATTTGCCGCCCACGAACAAATGCAGCATGTGAAGGCGAAATCAGCGAGTCGAGAAGGGGAGCCAGCTTCTTGGCCAAGACCTTAGCAATTATCAAATAGATCCCATTGGAAATAGATACTGAACGAAAGTCCTCGATGCGATTGGCCGAAGGAGACTTTGGAATTAAAACAATAAGGGCCCTATTGATTTTGTCAAATCCACGATTACCATCACAAAATTCACGAGCAACCTCCAGAACATCATCAGCAACCACATCCCAGAAGTCGCGGTAGAACGCCACCGGGAACCCATCAGGTCCCGGGGCAGCGTCCGCGTTGAGGTCCCAGACGGCCTCCTTGAGCTCAGCCATAGAGAACGGTCTAATCAGGTCCACCGCATCCGACGATAAGAGAGCGGGAGCCCCCCGGCCAGACCACCGCCACGAGCGCTGCACCTGGCGCCCAAAAGCAACCTTGAAATGAGCCCCCAAAGCATCGCTCAAATCCTTCTCCCCATGGACGAGGGAGCCATTGACCATGAGAGAATGAATAGAATTGAATCACCTTCTACCACTGGCCACCCCGTGAAAGAACGCAGTATTCACATCCCCTTCCTTAATCCACCGCAACCGCGATCGCTGACGCCATTCAATGCTCCTCTTCTTGTCCTCCGCTCTGACCAAATCAGCGGCAGCAACACGCTCAACCAGCTCCTCCGGGAGCAAATCTCTACCGTTTTCCACATGATCCAACCCCAGAATAACATCATTCGCCGCCTTCCGTGCCACCACACGGGCCAGACGAGAGTCCTTTTTGAACAACGTCAAGAGTCTCCTGAGAGACACGAGCTTGTGGTCGAAGCGGCGGGCAGCATAACCCACATACGTGGTCTGAGCCCATTGGTTCCTCACCAAATCTTTGAAGTTTGGCTCCAGAAGCCAGCACCTTTCATAACGGAAAAGACCCCAAGGACGGAGCTCTTCCCCAGAATCCCAAATAATTGGGCTATGGTCAGAGAAATATCGCGGTCGAGATGACACCGCGCATAAAGGAAAGGCCTCCATCAATTTGATATTCGCCAAAAATCTATCAATCCTCGATCTGGAGACGTTGTTCCTCCAAGTATACGAAATGTCATTTGGCACTAGCCCCTCCAATGCCAAATCCCGAATGAAGTCAATAAAGTCGTTTGAGCCCGGGTCTTGCCCCCCGCGGCCCCGAGGACAGTCATAGAGAGCACAGTGACGTTAAAGTCGCCCCCAGCAACCACGGAATAGCCGCAAAAGCAGAGGCCTCCTCACGTAAATCCTCCCAAAAATCCCGCCGGGTCACATGGCAGGTAGGCGCGTAAATACAAGTGAGAGCCAAAGAAGCGTTAGAGTCAATCCGAGACAAAACCACAGACAAAGAGTGTATCCCAACGCGCATAGAGGAGAAAGAGAACCTCGTCGAGCGCCCGGCCAAAATGATACCGCCTGACACGCCGATCACGTCCATCAATCGAAAGTCATCCATAGTCCCAGCAACGAAAGACCTCCACAGTGTTTCATCCACCCCTGACAGCTTCGATTCTCGAATAAATGCAATGTCGCATTCCCACTCGGAGATACGCATCCCCAAAGCGCGCCTCCTATCAGAGTCCCCGAGCCCTCAAACATTCCAGGATAAGATCTTCATTAAACACCAAGTGAGCGTCCCCCAATTAAAGAGAGGCCTGCCGCCTCCGCCACCGCCTCACGCAACATCTGACAAGAAGAAAGCATTTGGTCTCCAAGGCGGGAGTGAAACCACCTACTGTAGCACTTCCCAAAACGGGAGGTGGAGGAGCTCCCCACCGCAAGGGAAGCGTCAGCCCCCCCCCCCCCCCCCGATGATCCAACAAGAACACCACTAGCAGTCCCTCCAGCAGTCCCTCCAACATATGGCGGAGACAGAACCGATGGAGTCCCCTGGGATGAGGGGGAGAGAACCGGAGGCATGACAGCGGATGATTGAATTTCCTCCAGACGAATCGTCGAAGATAAAGCCAACGAAGCATTCGGCTGCGGAAGGTGATAGTCGGATGTCCAAGAAAGAGGATCCGATAATTGAAGCGGGTCAGCATGAGCTCGCATAGGAGGCCACGAACCGAAATGAACAGATCCGAGTACAGGACGCAAAGGAAGCCTTGTCACGTGCCTCGAGAAGTCCAGTTGCAATGAGTCAGCCGACAAAAGAGAAGGATGGAAGGAATGCGTATCGACCTTGAGAGAGCCCAATGCCACCAAACCGCGACTGTCAGGTTCCGTGCACGCCTCCCAAGAGGGCCTAAATGGCAGGCCATAGAAGCTGCACTCTCCAGGCGACTATTCGGAAACACCCCTAAGAGTGGACACGTGGCGAGAAGAAGCTGAAGCGTCGATCCCAAGTCCAAAGTTCGAGTTGCCACCGCGGGCACCCGGAGAAGACGGTGGACTTCCCGGCGCCGCCGGCGGCGGTAAAATAGAGAACTCCAGCTTGAAAGTCCATCGACCAAGTTTCATACTTTCAAATATAACCTTGCCAACCGCAGAGGCGAGAAAAGCTCGAGAGCACTCGAGCAGGAGACAAGCGCACGTCCAATCCGCGCCCGGCACGAGACCATCGTCGAGAACATCCAAGACTTGCCCCCAACCATTGACTACCTTGGAGAGAGCGAGCACCGTGCGAGAAAGAAAGGGCACTCCCCACACCTCCGCCACATAGACCTCCGAATCAGAGACCGCGCCATCCGCAACCGCCGCCACTGCACGTCAACGACATCGGAATAACGTAACAGGCTCTCTCGTTGCTCCGGGGAAAGGCCACGAACACAGCATCTAGAGGAATCCAAGATGATGAAGTCCCCGCTGAATTGAGCGCCCAAGAAGTCCAGGGTGGCGGCGCGGATCGCCTCCCAACCCACGCCAGGCCTTTGCACGACTCCCACCGCTACCAGGAGGTCCGCACCAGCACAATGCCTCCCCTGCTGAAGCGCCAACCCATGCAACCGCTCCCCTTGCTGCGCCTCCCCGTCCTCCAGCTCCTCATGCAAACGCTCCCCTCGCTGCACCTCCCCAACCTCCAGCTCCCCATGCAAAGCCAACGCCGAAAACGAAGCATCCCCCGACCCGCACCCCACCACAGGGCTGCCACGATAAGGAGCGGAGCCCCCCCCCCCCCACAGGTGCAAGGCCAACATCCAGACCTTCCGCCTTTGCGTCGCCACCACTCACCACCTGCGCAAAAGATCGAGAGTCCCTGATGCCTTTAGAACCTTCAAAACGTCCACGCAGATCCGTGCCACGCGACCCAAAGCGGTTCCTGTTGCCGACGAAGTCACCACCACCCCAGCAGGACGACATGCGGTGCCCCACCTTGCCGCAAGCAAAGCAACGGGGTGGCAGACGGCAAGCAGAAGCAAGATGGCCTTGCAATCCACAGCGGAAGCACCTCTTCCCTAGCTTTGCATGCATAACCTTCACCCATTCCCCTCCCCGAACGCCTTCTTATCTTCCGACCCACCTCCTCGCTTCTCGCCACCCTCACCATTAGGAGAAGGCCTAGCACCACCCCCCTTGATGACGGCATGCTTGCCAGCCACCTCCGATCGCGACGAGCCCGCCACTCCACTGCCCTTCGCTCGCCACCAGCAGCGCTCCATCTCTCCTTCGTGGATGAAGTTCGACCTTCACCTCCTTCATGTCACTTTCCCATTGCAAGAAAGAGAGAGAGAGGAGATACGAAGATAGTTAGAGAGAGGGGCATAAATCTTACATGGAATCCTTTTTCATCGTAGGAGACAATGACGAAGGATCGAGGTAGCGTGGAGACTGATAGCGTGGATAGAGTTGCGAACGAGTAAATGTGGCTTGGAGGTGTTTGATTCGGATTCGAAATATGTATTGGTCTAAGATTTCATATGAAAAATGATCACTATCGGAAAAAAGATCTCTTAATATATGTGTCGGATACTAGAATCTGATTACCATCACACGCTATGTTGGAGACATCATGGGATTTTTATTGTTGGAATTATTAATGTGGAATATCATATAGTCCATATTGTATGTCATATATAGATTGAGGCATCTACTATAATAAGTCACATAATCCGTACGTCAAGATCATATATATATGACCGTCTCAAATTGGTTGATCCGTACGTCAAGATCATATAAATATGACCGTCTCAAATTGGTTGATTCTATGAGAGTAAATTAACTACGAGACCTTATACGCTTACACAAATATATGAGTCGAATTGCTGAGAGCATCATTGAATATACCCAACAATCTCCACTTATTTGGTTCCTAAAATAAATCTGGTGTCATTTTAATTACGTATTTAGTCTATTACATAGGTCATCCGAATTTAAAATAAACAGAGCACATCCTTGTACAAGATGCTGAAGTATAGGCTTATGGATGCTTTTACGTATAACAATCTGATTTTGTAGAAAACAACGAATTGTCTCCATTTTTTTACATTGAAGAATATGTGAAATCGATTACGTGCAAGTCATCCATTAAACTCTTTCATACCTTTTCAAGGTTAGGGTAAACAGAAAGAAGATTTGTGCAAAAGTAACCTTGATAAGATCACATCGTTCTTTCGAATTCTATTAAATGTGGCGAATAACATTGTCAATTCCCCAATGTGATGTATATATACACACACACCAAAGTATAAAGGTTGCCTTATGAGTATGTTAAGGATGTGCTAATTTACAACCATGTAACTATATACACATGAGTTGGTTATAAAGTTAACATTTTATTATCGAGAACTAAGTGATATTTCCATGGTATGCAAAAGTTTATGAAAATCTTGTAATTATTAAGAAATATGGATTAATGGCATCGAGACATAAGGAGTCAGATGGACGACCGCAAGGAGTCGTGTTAGCACAAGGGGCAATGTCGTCAAAAGGCGGATGATTTTCAAGGAACCACAGAGGCAAAAGTTAAGTCCTCCATAGTTTGTATCTACATTGTCATATCATGCCATGGATCGCAAGTGTCAACGATTAAAAACGTAGCAAGATAACAAATGAAAAGTTATGTAAAGAAATGATTTATAAAGGTAGATCATACCAAACATATGCATTGGAACGATTTATAAAGGTAAACCAATACATGTATGCAAGAAAATGATTTATAAAGATAAACCATTATAAGTATGGGAGAAACGGTTTATAAAGGTAAACCATTACATGTTATGTAAGAAAATGATTTTATAAAATAATAAAACATCAAATGTTGTACATGAAATGGTTTAAAAAAAGCAAACCATCACAAGTCATGCAAATTAAATTATCTTAAAAGGGTTAACATGCAAAGTGATTTTATATGATAAAAGAAATTCGTATATGCCTCACAAGATGAAAGACATGTATGCTATATATCCTTACGCACATTACATATGTATACCCATGTTTATGAATGGCGCCAAAATACATATGTTAGGGAGAGAACTTAGACATGAATGGAACAATTAGACACGTAATGATATTTTTCTATGAAAACTTAAGTACATAAGCTATAACGGGTTAAAAGGTTGTTAGAATTCTGACGCATGGACCTCGGTATATACTGGACATTAGGCTCGTGCAAAATTATGTTTATTTATTTCGGCTACATGATAAGGTCGATCATGCATATAGGATCGTACAACAGTTTCGTCAGGATATTCGATATGGTAATATTTATTGCATAAACATGAATGATGTTTGTATGCCCACTGGAACCAAGAAAAAGTTATTGTATTAGTTATTTATCTTTTGCAACCATACCCTTATTAGTGATGTAATGATGGAACTCCCAATTTGAATGGATTTTATGGATCATTGTGAGAATAGTTTTTGTATGATCATTGATTATCATGCATGATTCGGTAACGATTTGATCGTGTGATCTAGTGTCGCATGCTTCCGCTGATCCGTGCAGTCCGTTCTATTACAAATATACATTTCACATCAGTATCCGTTTTTAAGGATATGATCATACTTTCATATCCGTTAATATTCATATCTGCATCCATATTCATATTTAAAATAGTGCATATATCTGTATTAGTCCATTTGCATCCTTAATATAAACCCCCTTTTTTTGTCTTACTCCTGTAATAAGTTCCTCTAGTTCACACTATATCAGATCATATATGGTATTAATCATTATACAATATTTAGGAATAGGAAATCTACAAGTGTATGTACATCTAGTTACACAAGTTTCATTAGATGTATATGTAAAAAATACATGAAAATCAGAATTAGCTTTAGACCTTTTTCAAAGTAAACATGGGTATAATCATCAAGCATAAATGAGTTATACAAAATGGCCAACAAAAAGTACCGGTATTGTTATTTTTCAAACAAAAAGCCGCAAAAAGTACCGGTGTGTAATAGCATTAAGATGTTATTGGTATCCCGAAAGAGTATCCTCTGTTGTAACCAGAGTTACAGCACAAGTGATGTAATGTCTTTTATTTTTATTTTTTTACGATTTCGATCTCAAAATCTAACCTTATAGATTGAATCTTAGATCAATGCTCTACATATCTTCAAATTTCGCTCCAATTCAAGCTTATTTGCTATCTTATCGTAATGGTCAAACATTCGGTCAAGAAATAAGCAACTTAAATTCCGTTTAAAAAAAGACCAGATATTTAAATTATTAAGATTAAATAGCAAATAACTCGAATTGGAGCGAAATTCTGAGGAATAGAGCATTAATCTAAGATTCAATCTATAATATTGGATTTTAGGATCAAATTCGCAAAAAAAACCATAGACATAACTCTAATTACAGAAGATGGTCCTCTCTGTGGTATTCCAATGGATTGTTTGTGTGATTTTGCAGCACCTTCTGACAAGCTGCAATCCTTTATAGTGTCTTCCAGTCCTTTTTCGTAAGAGAGTTGACTAGATCTACTTCGGCCTTAGCAACTAGAAATAAAACAAGTGGTGTAAGCACTATAGAAGGAAGCCATTCTCAATCCCAACTTTTGCATCCACGACATATGTTTCTAGAGTGGAATCAACTTTAACCTCCAAAAGTTCACCCTTGGCCTTGAAGCTAACAACATCACAACATAAAGTTCCATTGAGGAATGTCATGTCCTCTCTGTTGGATAGTTATTATCAGTTTTCAAAAATAAGAGAGAGAGAGAGAGGTTACTGGACAATTATCCCGTTGGGGTCCTATTCCACATAGGACCGGGAGGGGGGAGGGGAGGAGGGGGGAGGGGGCAAGAGTAGTATAAATAAGGCTCCATGTATGACAGTGGGGATCATCCCAACTCAAACATCTCTCCCTCTCTTCTCTCTTAATTCTCTCTCCCCAAGCAAGGAGAGAAGTAGCCCACGCAAGGCGTGAAGAGCAAGGCGCGAAGAGTTAGCCCATAGGGGTACGAAGAGAAGTCACATCCGCGAGGAGCATATGCGCCGAAGGCGCGAGGAGCGGCCGTCAGGGACGTCCAATCTCGAGGAGGGGCATCACTTGATCAGGAGAAGAAACGGTAGCGTGTTCTCCAAGTACAAGGTAACAGTTGTCTGATTTTATTCCTATAACTAGGCCTCAATTTTGTTGGGCAACAAACTTAGAAGATATTATGCCCTCTCATTTTTCTGGCCTAGTGGATTTTGTTGCGGGTCGTCGTACCATGTAGATTTTTCCCCTCTCTCACATCGAGGAGGGTTTTCCCACGTAAAATTTCTCGTCTATCGGTGGTTGCTTGATTATTGTTCTATAATTATTTTTCTTGGTTCATGTGTGGGGAACGTTCTGTTGCTGGTCATCCTTTGCAGGACAGGTTGAGGAACCCCTCAATTTTCCAACAAGTGGTGTCAGAGCTCGCATTGTCGAGATGGAGAAGGATGATGAATGCACAATGATCAAGCTGACGAGCACGAATTGGCAAATATGGAAGGCCAAGATGTAGGACA
This sequence comes from Ottelia alismoides, assembly GCA_037367405.1. Lineage (NCBI taxonomy): Eukaryota > Viridiplantae > Streptophyta > Magnoliopsida > Alismatales > Hydrocharitaceae > Ottelia > Ottelia alismoides. The sequence continues at coordinate 612,489 of JAZKJV010001154.1, read as the reverse complement.
TCTTGTATTGCAAGGACCTCCATGATCCGGTGGAAGGAGAAACAACTAAGCCCGAGGGCATGTCCGTAGGTGAGTGGACGAAGCTGAACATAAAAGCAGTCAGCACCATCCGGAAATGGCTGGACTTATTGGTATTCCACCGTTTCGCAGAAGAGACAGATGCGAAGAAACTATGGGAGAAACTGGCAGAGCTCTATGAGCAGAAGACGGCCACCAACAGGACGTTCTTGATTCGGAAGTTGGTGAATCTAAAGTACAAGGACGATGAAAGTTGCTGAGCACTTGAATGAATTCTAGAGTCTCGTCAATCAACTGAGTACCATGAACATGACCCTATATGATAAATTGCATGCGCTTCTTCTACTGGGTTCCCTACCAGACAATTGGGAAACTCTGGTGATTACTGTAAGCAACTCTATTACGGAAGGCGAGTTGACCATACCTATGATCAAGAGCAGTCTTCTGAATGAAGAAATCAGACGACGATCATCTGGAGAATCATCTTCTTCACATGTTTACGAGGTTGAGAGAAGAGGCATGTCCAACAACATGGGAAAATCACAAGAGAGACAGAAATCCAGGGAGAAGTCCGAGGACAGAGGAATGTGTCATTATTGCAACAAGCATGGTCACTGGAAGAGAGACTGTAGAGTATGGAAAAGAGAGCAAGCAGAGGCCAATAAGAGTCAGAAGAAAGATGGAGAAGAGAACGTTGCTGCATCAATGCATGATGACAATGAGAATCAGTTGGTTCTCACTATTCAGTAGCAGTATCTACATGCAGAGTGGGTCGTCGATATGGTCGCCTCTTTCCATGTGACTCCGCACAGGGAGTTCTTCACTTCCTATATAGAGAGAGATTTTGGGAGAGTCAAGATGGGTAACAGCAGTTACTCCAAAATCGATGGCACGAGTGATGAATCCCTGCTCATCACTCCTTATTATTTTATTTTAGCTAATTATCTTGGCAATGCATCATGCAATTAGGTGTAAATACAATAACTTAGCAATATGCATGCGTGTTAATATTACATAATTAGCATGTATTTCTGCAAAAATAAAACAATAAAGAATAAAAAGATAAAGAAGGAAGTATTTATAAATACTGAGTGACCCAAACCCCAAGAGAGGGCCAAGCATTGGCCTGATCGCCAAATAAAATAAGTAGAGAGAGATAGAGTCCACTCTATACTATGTATATATCATGTGTGTAAATAAATAATTATTTTTGCCAAAATCAAAATAAAATATTCTTTTTACCTCCTTACTTGTATTTATAAAAATAAAATAAAAATCAGAAAAATAAAATAAAAATAGAATAAAATCTTCTCTCTCACTTGTACATAATACATGTATATAGGTCTTCTTCCCTATTTATTTGATACTTGTAGATAAATAATGAAAATAAAATAAAAATTATTTTATACTCCAAAAATTATATTGTAAATAAATAAAATATAAAATTGGATTATTTGTGCAAAAATAACAAATCAAAAATAATTATACAAAATACATAGGTATAATATACTTGTACATAATACAATATACTGTATATAAATTAATTTATATTTCATATAAATAAATAAAAATCATAGAAAATTTCCTTGAAAAATAAAAAATTTTCATTTTATTCATTTTTAATTTAAATTCATTTATTATTTTTAATTTATTTATCTTTTATTTTCCTTGCTATTTGGTCTTGTAGCGGGTTTTAACCTTATTCCAGCCCGCTTCTGATTGGTCCACGCCAGATTATTGACTCGGGTCAACGCCATCTTCCAGGCGTGACCCGACCTGGTTGTCGTGGCCATACCTTCTTCTCGGAAATTCCTAGGGCGGATCGCGCATCCGTTTAATCTGATTCTTCGCCCGCACCTTCCCCGTGGATCTGTGACCCTCACAGATCCCTAGGAAGGTGTGGATCTTCCTCGGTTCGCACAATTCTACCTGATCTCTCCAACCTCGTGGGAATGTTATTTAATCGCTTCATCCGCTCCCCCAGGTCGGCATCTCGTGCCTCGCTCCCATCTGAAATCCTAGCCACCTCCAACTGAGTGACAACTGCCTGGAGCATCGTCTGGCGGTCGATTTGGTGCAACGAAGTCGACGCTCCTCCTTCGTGGCCGGTCCTCAGCCACGAGCAGCCTCCCCCGACTGTCGCATCGAGGTCGAGGCCATCACCCCGACTACCACCTTCGCATGGAGACCAGGAACATATCCGAACCTTCAGGTAACCCCTTTATCCTTCCTAGTTTTCCAGTTGATTGAATCTTTTCGTTGTTCTTCGCCGTCGCTCCACCAGCTCCGACCAACCGGTCGGATCTCCTTCACCCACACCCAACCGCTTCGATATCCTCGCACGCTCACCCTCCATCTTCCTCCACGACCTGATCACCCTGATCATCGACCATCTAGTCGAGATGAGGCTCGAGGTTTCCCCTATCGCCTTCACCGGAAACCAACTTTTGCCCCCCATCGCTTCTTTGGTTTTCAGTCTCAATAACCTAGACTGGAGCGTAGCCCCGAGTCTTGGCTTCAAATTGCAGATACCCTTGAGACGAGAGGAGCCTCATCTGTCTTCCAGCTGCACGGCGGAGCTGCTCCAGACCTCGCTCCACCATCCAGTCCATCCGACCGTCCGCAGGATGATCAGAGCCCACTGCTCGACGCGGAGTGCCTCCCCGGAGGTGCTCGACCTGTTGGAGGTCTGATTGGCCTTGCGGATTAGTCCAGGTTCCTGCTCCAAGTTCACCATCCCCCAGTTCGTCCACCATCTCCCGTCGTCGTTGGATGAAGAGTGGAGCGCCAGTTCACATCTGAGCCGTCCAGCGTTGCAGCTTTCCAACCGTTGATCTGACACCATCTGACACATCTGCGTTGCACATAGGGAACATTCCTTGAGCGTCAGATCTGCCTTTACAGATGATCAGAGCTGCACGATCGAGCCCACACCAGCGGACGACACCTGGCTTCCCACGCGCGACTCACATGCCTTGAGGGTATATTGCTCTTTTTCCCTTGTGTTTATTTCAGTTTATGTTTTGGTCTGTAAAATAAAAGTTATAGTTGAATATTTTTGTGATCTAGTCCATGTATTTTCAGATATTTGCATTTCAGTCCTCCCTGTCTGAGACACGTGCTTGGTCACGTGCATAGCGGTGTATTTGCACTATCTACCCTGAGCTTTTTCTATGTTATTGATTGAATGTATGTTTTCTTAATTTGCATTTATACCCCTTGTGAACATGGATTTGGCACGTGTGTGGATTTAAGTGGATAAATTGCATTTTCGACCCGGTGCTTTTTAGGCTTGTTAATGTTTGATCTTGAAACTTAAAATAATTGCATTGAGATCCTTATAATCTTTGTGTGTTGTTTTTAATTAAATATCAAAATTACTCTAAAAATTCCCAAAAAAATTATACATGGCTCTTGCTACCGTGTAATATTTTTGATAATTTTTGAGAGGCATTTTGATTTTATTTGTTATTTTCTAAAATTCAAAAACCTTAAAAAGTGTCCCTATCTAATCTAGAAAATCAATTAAAATTTTAAAAATTCCTTTAAAAATTCCAAAAAAATTGTGAGTGTCTGATTTATATTGTTTTGATTCTTGTGTCATTTTCATTCCTTTATCTTTTATAAAACACCTAAAAATTGTAAGACTAAAAACCTTATAAAAATCATTAAAAAATGTGTTTTAAGTTTATGTAGGTAGATTTTATTTTATATTTTCATAAAAAAATGTTGCCAAGATTTTAGGGGCACTTTAGATATTTTAAATGTGCCTTTTCATCTACGCTGCACACTGCTTGTTATTTTTTACTTTCTTTTATTTTTATAAAATTATATAAAAATTAGAAAAATCCCACCCAAAAACACTTGAATATTCTAAAAACCTAAAAACATCTTTTTTTTGAATTTTTGAGTATTTTTGAACCTTTAAATAATTGCTTGAGTATGACTTTTGGCATTTCCTTATTTCTTTTCTTAATAGAAAATCATACAAAAATTAAAAATTAAAACCACCAAAAATATTTTATTTCTTGGATTACCTGACTATTTCGTAGGATTTTTCCTGTGCTCCTTGTGTTTGACCCTAGTGGCTATACCAGGTTAAATAATTAGCAAGACCGCTCTTTTAGATTTTCATGCCTCATTATTTTTATTGGTGGTCTGATTTTTCTCGTTGAGCTCGGTTCGAGTGGTTGAGGTCTCAACGATATTTGATATCACTTAACCTTAGTTGCTCGGGCCGCTCACCAGAATGGCGCCGTTGCCGAGGAGCACGGCTTAATAGTCGATTTTCTATTTTGATTTTAGTTTTATTCTCTCTTTCTTCTTATTTGTATTTTTTTTCTTTTTCTTTATTTGTTTTTTCTTTTTGTTTTATTTCTTTATTTTTATTTTTATTTTTATTTTTTGTTTTTAATTTTCATAATTATGATCTTACACCTCTTTTATTTCTCTATTTCTTGCGAGGGCTCGACGAGCGAGGGCGGCTTTCTTAGGAGCACCGGAGCACCCGAGCGAAGTGGAGGAGGCTCATTTCTGCATCGAGCCGCAGGAGAGCATATGAGAGGATGAGCAGAAGATTTGGAAGATTTTTAGATTTTATTTCATTTTTATTCTATAATTTATAATAATACAGAACTCAGAGACACTTGGACTTGGCTTCTTATCGAGGTCTGTTTCGCTGAGCACCGGTGTGCTGGGGGACCTCACCGTAGTTTTTCGTCGGTTTTGTTTTCTCGCATTTTTATTTTATTTTTGATTCTTGAAGATTTTGGCCCCTAGACTTGGGATTTTATATCTGATTATGACGTAATTAATTAAGGTCCTAGCCCTAATTATCTAACTCCACCTATAGATCCTTAACTAGACTTAATTAATTAAATCACAAAGAAAAAGCTAATCTAGGTCACTTGAGAGGTCACGTGCTGCTAGAGGTCGTATATAGCGCTGGCAGGATCCGTTGTGGCGGACACCGATCGGTATCAGAGATCGGACTCCGACCTCTCATTTTGACCTTTTTAGCTAATGTTCTTCACGTATATAAATTTTCTGTCTAAGACCGATTTCTTCGTACATCATATAGGTAGTTTAAATTCTGTCTTTATTTTATGCGTGGATCACCCTGCATGTAGAGTGCTAACGTCAGGTACACATTTCTGACTTTGCATGCATCATAGTGTTTGACCGCGCGTCGGCTTTTTCGACTTCTCCCCCCTGCTTTTGGACTTAAAATAATCAGGAGAATCAGAAAATTCGTTAGGTGTTGTTTATTATTGACAAATATCTAAAAAATAAAAAGCATAAAATTGGGACTGCTAAACACACTTGATCATAAAAGACACTTCATCGAAAAATTTGTCTTGGGATAGCAATCCCCTCCTTGTTTGATCTGGATGAGCGAGAGAGTGACCTGCACACTAGGCTAGAGCCATATCCGACCTCTTTTCAGACTACTGGTTTCGGGTTAATCGTTCTCCAGTGAGGATCGCTCCGATTTTTGGTAAAGCGGGCCGCGATATCCTTAATAGAGCGAGTTGATCGGATAGCTGGTAAACGGTCCGCAACTTGTACTGGCTGGGAAAGATCTAGCCTTGGGATTGGGCCAGTCTCCTGAGAGTGTTGGATTCCTACCAGCTCGCTTAATCGCTCTGATAGACTGACTTATCACCTAATAAAATCGACAAGATAAAAGACCAAACCTTTACGGTCATCAGTTCAGTGTTGAGTAGGTGAATTGAGGGTTTGTTTTTCTTGACCTTGTGTATTTTCTAGATCTCATCCGCCTTTCTCCACATCACGATGATGGGATAGAGGTCCCTTAGGAAGCCTTTGGTTGCGCTGCTTTCGAGCACTCCGCCCCATTCATCTATGTTGGTTCACGAGAGCCCAGACCCGCTCTCCGAACCCGAGTTTGACTCCGACATGTTCCCCCTCGACCGTCCTTCTACCAGTCCCGCAGTGCCAGAGCAGAGACAACAACAGATCTATATTCATTTAACAGCACATGAGTTCGGATCTTTTGCCTTTGCAGAGATCATGACCATCAGCGATGAGCGCACTGATGGACCCAACCAGATGCACACGTACGTTCTTGATCAGGGTGCCATCAACAACACCATGTTAGCCTCCATGGAGACCATGCAGCGTCAGATCAGAGACCAGGGGGCTTTCATGGCCGATATGCACAGGGAGATGGCTCAGATGCGAGCAAACAAAGGAGAGCCGAACAGAGCTGGTAGTGGAGACATTCCAATGCTAGGAGGCGGAGATGGATCCCATCTCGATGAGCCCCAGGAGCCAGTCCGACCAGCACGCCTGATGAGAGAGTTGCACAACCCTGGTGCAACTCTAACACACCGTTGGATTCAGCTGCCTGCTATTTTGGGAGATTTCAAGCTCCTTCCTCAAACTATCCAGTTACTGCCCAGATTTCACGGGCTAGCCACCGAGGAGCCGCACCTCCATCTCCAGGAGTTCGAGATGATCTACAGCATGGCCCATGATCGATTCGTGGATGAGGATACCATCAAGATGGTGGTTTTTCCGTTCTCCCTCGTCGACAGAGCAGCCTATTGGCTGAATCATTTAGGGAGATACCTGACATCTTGGGAGCAACTCCAGAACGAGTACTTGAATAAGTACTATCCACTTGGCCGGACGAATGCAGCGCGAGCCCTCATCAACAACTTCTCAATGCTTCCCAACGAGCAGTTTCATGAGGCATGGGACCGATTCAGAGAGCTTATCGATCGGTGTCCACATTACGATATATTCAAGCCCAACCTCGTTCAGAGTTTCTTCTGTGAGCTGACACCGGAGCTGTAGGAGCTAGTGAATGCATCCTGTGGAGGTTCATATTTCGTCAAGGATGAGGATCAGGTCTGGGCCATCTACGAGGAGATGGTAGATAGTTATACAGTCATATCCCAGATCTGCCTTTACACACAGGGGAAGCCCACACCACAGGTCGTGTCCTATCGGAGGATAGCATGGGTCGATGCATGTCCTTCTACATCTTCAGCAGCCGCAACACATGCAGAGTCGTTAGCTACTGATATGGGCATCATCAGCGAGAAGCTGGACCGTATCGAGATCATTGAGAAAAAGCAGTGCCCGGGTATGTCACAGATCGATCAGATGACACAGATGCTGAGTAACCTAAAGACCCAGATTATGTGTCTCCAGGAGGCACAGACAGCATCTCAGCCCCGTCTCAGGTCACGGGATGACCCCAGCAGCAGCTCGACCCAGCCCTTCGCCCATTACAGACATATTCACCACATTCAGGCAGAGCCGTTCCAACAGCAGCAGCAGTACGTCCAGCTACACCGTCTCAGGACACTCAGATGGTGGTATACCAATCGGATCGGCCCCAGGCAGTCCTACCCCCACCCCTTACGAGCATGAGCCGTTGATGGAAGTCAACTGGATTTGGTATGACCGACCTCAGCCTGGGATCCACTGAGACCATCCCGAATTCCGATGGTCGACCGGAGGTGCCACATCCCAGCAGAAACCTCCAGTTCAGGGTGGGCAATACAGCCATCAGCTGCAACAGCATTAGTTCCCACACCAATCATAGCCACAACCACACTACCAGTAGGGTCCTCGTCCCTACCAGCAGGGGCAACCATGGAGGCAGCAGCAACGGCCTTAGCAGTATTCTCAGAAGTATCCCCCTCATCCGTCTCAGCAGCACCCTCACTTCCAAAGAGGCAACCCGTCCGGTTCTCATGGGTTAGCCTATGAGAACCCAGCACTTGATGACTTAGCCCGCCTTATTTCTGAGTAGAAGGCCACTTTCAGGCAGGAGATGGAGGAATTCCATCAAGAGATGAGGGAGATTGTCAAGGGCAAGGCCGCCATACCCGCTCAGATCGAGTTGAATCTGAACAACTTAAAAAGGAAGTCTGAGCAGGTACAGTTTATAGAGGTTACCACTCCTAGTGATTCATTGAGTGATATTACTTCCTATACTTTTGATGCTGACTTTGTTACACTCAGGAGTGGTAGGATGCCAGCCAGCGGTGCCTCGTCTGAGCGACGACACTATGAGGACTCAGGAGCGCCAGACGAGGAGGAGAGCGGTGATGATGCCGTTCATGATGATGATGATGATGACAGTGGTGCTGATGCCACCAAGGATGTAGATCCCGCAGATGGTACTGAGGCCGTCGCTTCACCAGATGCAGGAGGTGGTGCTGATGCCACCAGAGATTCTGATGTTGAGCCAGAGAGCGGTGCTGATGCCGCGAGTCCAGATGTCGCCGGTGGTACTGAGGCCACCCCTTCTATTCCTGTTGCATTTCCGTCTGTTTCTGTATCTCAGGACTATTTAGAAAAATCCAAAAAATAATAAAGGAAAGGGTTCTTTATTTTCGAGTCCATCTGCGATGCCTGGAGATGTTTGTATGGATTCTGTTTCATCTCAACAGCAGGGACCCGTTTCTAGCCCTCCATCTGAGGAGGGCCCAACAATCCCCTTCCATCAAGCACTCTGCTTGGCTAAGGAGAATAAAAAAGAAAATCCAAAAAATCTCATCAGTTTGAATTCAGCCAGGAGATGACAGACAGATTTCAGATTCAGCTGACTGATAACAGGCCTGAGTGACTAAGGTAAAGGTACAGAAATGGTCGTTGCGACCTCAATCACTCAGACTAAGTATATCAAGAAAAATCGAACCACTAATAGAAATAAAATCAATCAAACACTCAAATAGCGGTCCAGCTATGAGATTAACCTGGTATAGCACCCAGGGTCGAACTCAAGGAGCACGGGTTGGCCAAAGGCCTACGAAGTAGTAAAAATAAAATAAAATAAAAGACAAGTATTTTTAGTGGTTTTTAATGATTTTTATATTTTTTTATATTTTTAAATGTGAAGAAAATAAAAGAAACACAAAATCAATCACACTTTGGCTAATTATTTAATGTGTCAAAAATCAAGCAAAAATTCAAACAAAAATGTTTTATGTTTTTTAGGTTTTTTAGTGTTTTTGGTTAATTTTTGATAATTTTCTGATGTATATTTTATTTTCTAAAAATCAAACAGTGATAGAAAAGCAAGGTACTGTCCAGCCAGGACCAAAATCCCTAAATAAAATATCTAAGGATCTCAAGAGGGCCTGGAGGTATTTTTCCTGTATACTAGACAAAACAAGGAAAATTTGAGTACCAAAATTATTGTTTTTTGGGTTTTTAAATTATTTATTATAATTTTTATGAGTTTTTAGGTGTTTTTGAATTTTTAGGGTTTTTAAGCAATGAAAACTAGCCAAAATTGGCTAGAAAATAAAAGAGCACAAAAGAAACAGTACCTAATTTTTATGGAATTTTTGAGGGGGTTTTTATATTTTTTTGGGATTTTTAAAACTAGACAGTGGCTGAAATAAAGGTTTTTGAATTTTTAAAAATAACAAATAAACTCAAAAATGTGCTCAAAAATTCTCAAAAATCCTACAACATGGCAGGAGCCATGTGCCAAATTTTCATTGAATTTGGAGGTGATTTGATATTTTATTCAAAAATCAAAAGAGGGCACTGTGCACAGGGACTGAAGTGCAAATGCCCGAAGTTCTGGGGGTCCAGGTGCAATTAACCCAGCAACGCACGCGCGCGGCGCGTGCCTGGGGCACTCAGGGACCTTTTGGTAAGAAAAATAAGTCCCGAGGACCTTTTGGTAACTCGTACCAAAAGTCCAGGGGTCTGTGTTGCAAATAACCCACTAAAAGACGCACATGTGTAATTAAAACACTCACAGGGGCGTATATGCAATTACTGAAAACATTTCATTCATTTACGAGCATCCAGAACTACAGGGCTAATGTTGCAAATACACCAAACATACACGTGACGAAGCACGTGGCTCACACAAACAGGGGCATAAGTGCAAATAACTAAAGTATGAGGTCCAATGTGCAAAATACCCTAAAACTAAACAACTGACGAAAGTAATTACAGGACTAAAACGAAATAAAAACAAGAGCTGGGCCTAAGGGTAATTTACCCTTTATTATGCGGACCGTCGGATGCGCTCCACGTGGATGATCTGACGGGTACGCTGGTGGGCGCTCCAGATCTCCTCTCCAAGGATCGGACGGTGGCTGCTCCTCCTGGAATGGACGGACGAGATGGCAACTGGAGGTCGAGGCTGATCGGACGGCTGGCGAGGATCCTCGAAGAACAGGTGGCCGGCGAGTTTCGCCGGCCTCGTGCGAGTGCTGTGGTCCTCGTCTGCTGCTTCCGGAGATCGGAGAAGATGCGCGATGAAGCTCCGCAGCTGTTGGTGGTCTCCGATGGCCCAGCCGAGCCCTGGAGGGGCTCCGGCAAGGTCGACGGAGGAGAGCTCCTGGCCTGGATGTAGGGAAGCCTCAGATGGCCTCCTCTGGACCTGCAAAGTAGCTCAGAAGCTTCGCGGGTCGAGGGCAAAATGCCTCGACCCGGTTAGGCGGCGTGAAGGTGGTCTGTGCGTCGGAGCGGATGAATCCCGGCGAAGCGACGGCGTTGGGATTCGAATCCCAGCTCCTGTGCGAGCTGGGTTGAACGGAGGGGCGGAGAAGGTGCGTGGAGGAAAGGCGGAGGTGATGACGGGTTCCGATGATCGAAAGGATGCGCGAGATGGCCGGAATCGACGGAACACGGTGGCGGTACGATTTGGGGCAAACTAGAAATTAAGCTAAATAGAGAAGCTAAGGGGTTACCTGGGCGGATGGTGAGACTATGCTGGAGCTGAGGTAGCTCCTGGTCGTGGCCTCAAGGGGTGTCTCGGCCCGAGGCTCGAGCTCCTACTCTGGGCGGAGCGCGGCGGCGCTAAGTCGCCGGATCAGTGGAAACCAGCCCCTCTCCTCGCTGCGACACGGGCTACCGAGAGCTGTCACCTCAGGGGCTGCTGTGAAGGTCACGGGACAGAGAATGGGGAACCAAAGATGGCAAAAGAATGCGGCGGAGCTGGGTATTTAAATGGCTGGGGGTCCGAAAAGAGGAGCTCGGGTAGGGTCATGGAGGCGCGCGGACCCCGAGGTAGATGCCCGGCGAGGGTGTCGGATGTGGGAGGTGTCAAACGGAGCCGGGGTTTGGGTGTGAGGCAGTCGGATCTGACGGGTAGAAATTGGAGAAACGGGTCGGGCAGGTCAGACCCGGCTCTGGTGGTCCTGGGGGGAGAGTTGACCGGGGGTCAACAATCCCCCGTGGACCAATCAGAGCCCGCCAAGCTTATTAATTTTGATTTATTTTTTTGAGTTAGAAAATGACCGAATTTCTAAAAACTTAAAACATGAAAAAATTTTATTTTTTTTCTCTATTTTTTGGTGATTTTTAATTAATTTTTCAAAATAAAAATAAGGTATTTGCATAATAGGGCTATATATAGGTATATGTACAATATAGGGTTTTTAATTTTGATTTTTAATTAGTTATTTTTATACATTTTTATTCCTATTTTATATTTTATTTATTTATAGAATAAAATGAGGAATAAAAGGATATTTTTATTTTATTTTTATTATTTATATACATAGGTGAAATAAATAGTTATGTACAACTATGTACATGGCATATGTACAATATATTTTTATAATTTTAATTTTGTTATTTTTATTTGATTTTTGTTTTGTATTCTTTTTATTTATTTTATTTACAATACATAACATAGAATATTTACAAAAAGTTTAGAAAATAATTTTATTTATTTATAGGTTAAATAAATAAGGGAGGCATGGTCTATGTACATGGTGAAAGGATATTTTTGGTCTTTTTGGTTTTTAGCTTTTTGTTTTGTTTTTATACTTTATAAATATGTACAAATATTTACAACACATATTTTTGGGTGAGGAAAATATAATTTTATTTATTTACATAAATATTTACACATGAGCCCCTATCTTCCTCTACTTTGGCTTTTATGCGGTCAGCCCATGCTGAACCCTCCTTGGCTAGGTTGCTCAATATTTATTCTAAATATTTCCCTCTTTTTTCTTTTTCATCTTTATTCTTTTATTTTTGCACAAAAACATGCTAATTATAGATTTTTACAAGATGCATGCTTTTGCTAATTATTCCTATTTACAAGTATCTACATGCATTTGCATAGGTTTTTGTAGCTAAAATATAAGAATAAAGAGTGATGAATGGGTATTCATCACCCCCCTATACTATACTTTGCTAGTCCTTAGCAAACACTTATTTGAAAAAGAAGTGAAAAAGAAAGAAAGAAAAAGAAAAAGAGGATGTACATGGATCAAGGTTGATTATTAAACTTGCCTTCATTAAATTGAGGTTTGGAGCTCAATCAGATCTTTGGATTATTAATGTGTCGGAACCTTATTTAGACTTAAGCTTAAAACCTAACAGCCTCTAAGTTCCACCAATCTATAACCAAGACTCCTCAATGCTCCAGATCAGAACAAGTCATCAATCACAAACCCTGAAGACCATGAATCTTTTCTTGTCCTGTGAAAGTGAGGTCTAAGCTCTCCACCTCAGAAATGGCAACTTGACAATCCTCCTCAACAAGGTAACTCTATGACCTCAATCTGGCCACTCTTTCCTCGAGGAGCAGGGTATTCCCTTCTAAGTTCAAGTACAACCGGCTCAAGAAGAGGGGGAAGAAGAGAATGGGTCAAGGCCAGTGTAGCCAAGTACCCTTGGGAGCTTGACCAGTGTAGCCAAGTCTCCCTGCTGCAAGCTACAACAGGTGGATCATGAAACCAAGCTTTGCTTATTGCACTTATATACATACTCCGGTGGGATTATCATTTTCTCTCAGACCCACCACTTTTTTTGGAGTTCTTTTCTTTTTGCACATTTTTTTTTCGAGTGCATCTATACAACATATACATGTGCAGCATATATACAAGGAGTTTTTCCTCTTGAGCCAGTAGACTATCCCTCTTTTGAAGCTTTATTGCAACCCACAACTCCCGTCGTTAGACCTCATGGCAACCAGACCAAGTTGAGACGCACTTCCTTCACTATAAGAAGAAGAGAGGTCCCGCCTAGAAGTACTACCCTCATATGCTACCCCAAGCCAAGGAAGACTGCCTCCTCACCACCTCATCCGTAGAGAGCTCGGTGCATAGTGCGGGTGTCCAAGTAAAGCCATAATCTATATGAGTCATGTGTTGTTGTTAAGTGCTCTACTTAGGATCATTGAGATGACATGTGATCATAGCCTAGTGGACTCAAAGAATTAAGTCGCCATGGACCTGAAAAGCCTTAAACCTAAGCCCTATAAGGTTCCTCTTAGAAATTAGGTGGATTAAGATCTTAAATAAGCTCCATTTCTCAATTTGATTCCAGGCTAGTTTAAATGTCAACTATCATCCAGAAAACTATATACATATGTACAAAAAGATGCTTATTTACACAATATTTTACAATCATGCAAAATTTTTGAAAAATGTTTTGAAATCATGAATGGATGATGCCTGAAGTGCAAGTTTTGCAAAAAGGTATTTACACACATTTACACAAGATTTTTGCAAACTTTTTGATTTTCAAAACATTTTGGAAAAATTTTGTACTATATACATAATTTTGATACAAAAATATTTACACAAGCTTTACACAAAAGATTTTTGAAATCATTTTTACAAAAATAATTTGTACACTAGCTATGTATGTGCAAATAAAAGAAGATTATGTATATGAAAATTTTTTAATTTTTGTGATTTTTAGCCATTTTTATTTATTAACACACTCACACAAAGTATGAGTTATGGCTAAAGTATATATGAAATATATACACACCCCCCTATACTTAGCTCGAACGATGTCCTCAGAGTCAAGAGCGATGAAGAAGACATAACTCGTGCTATGTATAGGGAAGTGAAAAGAAAGGCTATACAAAAGAAGAATGAAAAGTCAAGAGGGGCTCAGGTCTCCCCCCTATACTTAGGATCAAGTACTCCTAAGTATAGCAGGCTGTATACTAAGGGAAAACCTGAGTGCAGAATGTACAGGGTCTACCCCCCCTATACTTGGGGTGAAATATCCCTAAGTATAGGCAGCAAAACAGGGGTAAACAGAAACAAAAGAAATACCCAAAAGGTCTCACATCCCCCCTATACTTAGGGTAAAGTGCACCCTAAGTATAACATAATCACAAGATGGAGGAAGGGATGTGGGACTAAAGAATGTGATGATATGGACATCTGGATCTATATACAGCAGAAGATCAGTGAAACTCAGGCGTGAGATGCATTAGATGTGAGTCAAAGACCACATCTCACGCAAAATGAATAGGGGCAATATCAACGACTCGCGGCTCATGATCTAGAAATGGCTTGAGCCGCTGGCCGTTCACTCGAAAGGTACTCTCAGAAGACAACTCGGATATGTCGATGCTACCGTTGTCGTGTACCTTCCGAACCAGATAAGGTCCTTTCCATTTGCTCTGTAGCTTCCCTGGAAATAATCTAAGCCTCGCATCAAACAGCCATACTCTCTGTCCAATCTCAAAATGTTTGTGGCTGATATGAGAATCATGCCACTCCTTCACTCTCTCCTTATAATGTAGGCTGCTTGAGAAAGCTGCATCTCTAAGCTCTTCCAGGGCAGCTAGCTCTGCCCTCCTCTGGTCTCCCATACCATCTGGATCCATAAGTATGTCTGTAACTGCCCAAAGTGACTTGTGCCTCAGCTCAACAGGTAAATGGCATGGCTTGCCATATACGAGGCGAAAGGGAGATGTGCCCAAAGGTGTCTTGAAAGACGTCCTATATGCCCACAAGACCGAGTCCAAAAGTTGTGACCAATCCTTTCGGTCAGGGCGGACGACTTTCTGCAATATAGTCTTGATCTCCCTGTTCGACACTTCGGCTAGACCATTCGTTTGTGGATGGTACGGTGTAGCAACACGATGATCTATGCTGAACTCGCTAGCAAGTGCCTTCACCTGGTCGTTGATGAAGTGAGATCCCCCATCAGAAATCAGAACTCGTGGAACCCCGAACTGCGTGATGATATGCTTCCTCAAAAATCTGCAAACTGTCCTCGCATCAGCGGCTCGGGCGGGGATAGCCTCCACCCAACGACTCACTTAATCGACGACCAACAGAATGTACTCAAATCCCTGACTTTTAGGGAATGGACCCATGAAATCGATGCCCCATGCATCAAAAACCTCACAGAAGTGAATGGGCTGCATCGGCATCATATCACGCTGTCCACAAGTGCCCATCCTCTGACAGTCAGTACACTTCTTCACGAACTCATCTGAGTCCCTGAAGAGGGTAGGCCACCACAAGCCGGATTGGAGCACTTTCTGTGCCGTTCTCCTCCCAGAATGATGTCCCCCTGCCTCAAGCTTGTGGCAGTAAGTGAGGACGCTATGGTGTTCCTCCTGAGGAATACACCGACGCCAGACGCTATCCCCTCCTTCGTGGTAAAGGATGGGATCCTCCCGATGGTAGGACTTGGCCTTCGCAAGGAAGGTCTCAAGTCTCTGTCTGGGCCAATCTTGTGGGACTTTCCCAACAACGAGAAAGTTCACAATATCGGCATACCATGGGAGTGAGGCGATAGCAAGGATCGCCTCATCTGGGAAGGTATCTCTAATAGGGTTAATCTGCTCAGAATCCTCAGGCTGCTCTAGTCGGGAGAGATGATCCGCCACCACATTCTTGACTCCAAGCTTATCCTTAATCTCAATGTCGAACTCCTGGAGTAGAAGGATCCATCTAGTCAGTCTGGCCTTAGCATCCTTCTTTGCCATGAGGTACCTGATGGCGGTGTGATCTGTAAACAAAGTCACTCTAGATCCAATGATATATGATCTGAACTTATCCAGGGCGAACACTACTGCTAGCATCTCCTTCTCTGTGACTGTATAATTCCGCTGGGCGGAATCCAATGTGCGGCTAGCATAGTGTATGGCAAATGGAACTCCATCCCTCCTCTGTCCCAGCACTGCCCCTACGGCAAAATCGGAGGCATCCGTCATGATCTCGAATGGAAGAGACCAATCAGGCGGCTGGAGGACAGGAGCCTCAATAACACACTGTTGGAGAGTAGCAAACGACGAAAGACACTTGTCATCGACAAGGAACTAGGTGTCTTTCGTCAAAAGGTCAGTCAACGGTCGGGCAATCCTGCTGAAATCATGAATAAATCTCCTATAAAATCCAACGTGCCCCAGAAATGACCGTAGTTGCCTCAAATTGGACGGCGGTGCGAGTTTCCTAATGACATCAACCTTGGCCGGATCAACCTCCATGCCCCTGTTGGAGATGATGTGGCCAAGCACCGTCCCTTGAGTCACCATGAAGTGACTCTTCTCCCAAGATAGCACCAAATGATACTCAATACATCGCTGGAGTACTCGATCTAGGCAGTCAAGATAAGAATCAAATCCGTCGCCGTAGATCGAGAAATCATCCATGAAGACCTTCAAACACTCCCCTACCATGTCCGAAAAGATCGACAGCATGCACCTCTGAAAAGTCGCAGGGGCATTGCATAGCCCAAATGGCATGCGTCGAAAAGCATAAGTGCCGAAGGGACAGGTAAAGGTGGTCTGCTCCTGGTCCTCAGGAGCGATGGCCACTTGGTTGTAGCCCGAGTACCCATCCAGGAAGCAATAGTGGCTCTTCCCTGCCAGTCTCTCAATGATCTGGTCAATAAAAGGCAGGGGGAAATGGTCCTTCTTGGTGGCTTGGTTGAGTCTCCTGTAGTCAACACAAACCCTCCAAGAGGTGGGTACTCGTGTAGCGATCTCCTCTCCCGACTCACTGATCACAGTCGTGATGCCCGTCTTCTTGGGCACCACATGCAAGGGGTTGACCCACTTGGAGTCGGAAATGGGATAAATAAAACCTGCACCCCACCATTTTGATATTTCCTTCATCACAACCTCTCTCAGGTTGGGGTTCAGACGCCGCTGGAACTCACGCGACGGCTTCGCCCCTTCCTCGAGATAGATATGGTGGGAGCACACTGATGGACTAATCCCATGGAGATCTGCTACGCTCCATCCGATCGCCTTGCGGTTCTTTTCAAGAACCCCCATCAAACGGGATTCCTGCTCTCCAGTCAACTCGGCGGAGATGATGACTGGGTACATCTCTGGCTCGCCCGCAAGGAATCGATACTTCAGCGAAGTAGGGAGCGGCTTCAGCTCTGGAATGCTGGGTGCCGGCAAATCTGGCTGCGGAAGAAACTGAGTGAAAGCTGCAAGGTCAGCCAAATCTGCCTGGGAAAGTGAAAGCGTACTCTCGCAAACTGGATCGGGAGAAGGCGGCTCAACTGTACTGTCTCTGGTCTGCTCTGCCTCTACCTCCTCCTCTATAGGCTCAGGTGAACTCAGGTCTGGCATCTGATCATCACAATCGGCCCAATCAGACTCTGAATCCGAGGGATCTGTATCAACCGCGGTGGCATCAGTACCACCGGAAAACAAGGTGGCCTCAGTACCACCATCACTAAACATCGTGCTGCGATCAAGGACCGGCACTGCTGCCTCAATGGTATCCGGGTCCAAGGCTGTGCTCTCCAGACTCTCCTCTGCTATCGTCTCTGCATCAGCTGTATCTGAAAGTGAGAGGGTGGTCTGTGTCTCAAGATCTGCCCAAGCTGCCTCATCATCTGTGATCACAAAATCACAGTCCTGGTGGATGTCTGGCTCTGCGTCTGTCAGCTGCTCTGAATCTGTACTCGCATCTGAGCGGGCTCTGTATCTAGCTCTGTAGTCCTCGACCGTCTCTATTTGTATACTCTCGCCCTCGATGCGAAAGTACACCTTCCCGCTATCATGATCAGTCACCGCCTTGGTTGTGGCCAAGAACGGACGACCAAGGATGATGGGGGTATCGACCACTGACTCAGGGATCTCCATGTCCAACACTACGAAGTCCACGGGGAATTTCAGGCCCTGAATCGTGACGATAACGTCTCGTAATAACCCCTTCGGCCTCTTGACAGATCGATCAGCGAACTGAAGGACTGTCCTGCTCTGTCGAAGAGTGCCCAACTCGAAGCGGTCGAGAAGGGCTGCCGGAAGAAGGTTGATCGACGATCCGCTATCTAGAAGAGTACGGTCGAACCTCTGCTCACTAATCTGGCATCTGACATACGGGGCCCCTGAATCTGGTCTCTTGGCTGGTAGGCGGTTCTGGATCGCGAAGCACGTGGCTTTGGTCAGCACATGTATCTCGGAAGTGTGGTTCCTCCTCCTCCTCCTGACTGTAGTCCTCTCTCTCAAAGATCGCTGGAGAAGGGGGATGTGCTGCAAAGCCTCCTGGAGGGTCAGCTGGATGTGGAATCGATCGATCATACTCTGGCTGAACTCCTTAAGCTCTCTCTTTTTTGGATCATTTTTCTTCCCCTTCCCCATCTGAAGGGCTCTAGGGAAGGGGATCACAGGGTCCTTCTCAGATGAAGGACTAGGAAAAGGTCTAGGCGGTTCAAGGACCGGATCCACACATACATCATGCACCACAGTGGGACCAGAAGAAAGTAAACCTTTTCCTTTATTCACAACAGAGTTCTGAGATACAGGAATACGAGGAAAAACATCATCTCTATCTGTACAAACACCGGTGGCCTCAGTACCACCGTGGGCTGACTCTGCTGCTGCTGCTGCTGGTAGACGTCGTGCGGCCTCAGTACCGCGGGCTGGCTCGGCTGAACGGGTGGCATCAGTACCACCTCCTAGATCTGGTGAAGTGGCGGCCTCAGTACCGCTGGTGGGATCAACATCCTCGCGACTGAAGACGGGGCTGAGAAGCCGTCTGTGCCTCCTGGAGACACATGAGCTGTGTCTTCATGTCGCTCAGAACCTGTGCCATCTGCTCCATCTGCGTGATACCCTGGCACTGCTTCTTCTCTATTAGCTCCATGCGGTCCAGCTTCTCGCTGATAATGCCCATGTCCGCAGCTGACGACTCTGTCTGTGCTGCTGCGGCTGCGGACGAACTGGATGGACCTGCATCTACCCGTGCTATCCTCTGGTACTGCACGGGTCCTGGCTGATGTGGCTGGGTCTTCTGAGTATACAACCTGGTCTGGGACATCACCATGTAGTTCTCAGCCATCTCCTCGAAGATGGCCCAGACCTGGTCGTGGTCCTTGGCGAAGTAGGACCCGCCGCAAGAAGCATTCACCAGGCCCTGAAGCTCTGGCGTCAACCCGCTAAAAAAGCTCTGAACTAGGTTCGGCTTGGAGATGTCGTGGTGCGGGCATCGGTCTAGGAGCTCTCGAAACCTCTCCCATGCCTCGTGGAACTGCTCGTTGGGGAACATGGAGAAGTTGCTGATCAGGGCCCTCGCTGCATTCGTCCGCCCGAGTGGATAGTACTTGTTCAAGTACTCGGTGCGGAGCTGCTCCCAGGTATAGACGAACCTCCCAAGATGCTTCAGCTAGGTGGCTGCTCTATCTGCCAGTGAAAACGGGAAGGCTATCATCCGGATCGTGTCCTGGTCCACATGCCGGTCGTGGACAGTGCTGCAAATCATCAGGAACTCCTGGAGGTGGAGGTGGGGCTCCTCAGTGGCGAGTCCGTGGAAGCGGGGTAGCATCTGCAGGGTGTTCGGGGGGAACTTGAAGTCCCCCACGATCGCCGGCACTACTACCCAGTGATGCATCAGAGTAGATCTGGGATTGTGTAAATTCCGCATCGGTCGTGGTGGTCCTCCTGCTCCTGCGGCTGCTGCCGCTGCGGCGGCGGCCGCGGCTGCTGCTGCTGCTGCTGCGGCTCGTGCCTCTGCATCCGGTATCTCCTCGGGCTCGCTCTGCTGGTCTCTCTCTGCTCTGAGCCTCTCCAACTCTCTCCTCATCTCGATCATAAATGCTCCCTGATCGCGTAACTGCTGCTGAACTGTATCTAATGAGGCGATCAAGGTGGAGTTGATTGCTCCCTGATCCATCACAACGTGCTCTGTGTGGGAACGATCCTCAGAACTGCCGGCCATGGCGACGTCTGCAAAACCAAACGAGCCCAACTCAGGTGCTGTCAAATGTATCAATCTCTCCTCGGGCTCGTGTCTCTCAGGTAGATCAGAAAGGGGGTCGAGGGGGAACAGGGTGGAGTCGTACTCGGGCTCGGAGAGCGGGTCTGAGCTCTCGCGAGCCAACCTAGATGAGGAGGCAGACGCGCCCGAAAGCGGTGCAACCAAAGGCTGCCTAAGAGATCGTCTACCCATCATCTTGATCTGGCGAGTAGGGCGGATGAGATCTGGAAAAATTATGATCTGAAAACAAACCCCCGGTTCACCAACGCAACACGAGCTGAAGACCGTGAAAGTTCGGTCAAATTATCTTGTCGATTTTATTTTGGTGAACAAACAGAATATCAGAGCGCTTACGTGACCTGTTGGGATATCCGATGCTAACCCAACCGACTGGCCCGCACGGAAGAGTCGGTAGTCAGTCGGGACTAGCAACGGGGGGCTCTACCTAGGGTGCGGGTCACTCTCTCGCGCATCCAAACCAATCAATGAGGGGGTTGCTCTCCCCAATACAAAGTTTTTAGGGTGAGCGGTTTTTAGATCAATAATTTTAGCAGTCCCAATTTTATGGTTTCACTTTTTTAATATTTTTCAAAGCAAACAAAAGGCCTAACGAATTTTTCGCTTCTCCTGATTATTAAGTCCAAAACAGGGGGGAGAAGACGAAAAAGCCGATGCACGATAAATCAATGATGCATGCAAAGTCAGAAATGCGTACCTGTCTCCAGCTCTCTACATGCAATATGATCCGCGCATAAAAGTAAAGACTGAAATAAAACTAACCTAAATGATGCAGCGGGAAAAGCCGAGTCCTAGATGAGCAAGTCTAGCGAAGAACCGTCTAACCGGTCACCGACCTCCAAGCCAAAGAGTCCGGTCTTGGCCCGTCCCTCCTCTGTTCGACAAATCGAGGGTAGGAGTAAGCGCTTTACAGGACGGGCTGCAGCACGTAGGCTACGGAGGCAAATGAATCGGTTATTTTATTATTATTTTAAGTAGGTCCAATTATCGATCTATGGGAACAGATATGCAATTAGGTGTGTGGATCCTACTAATTACGGCACAATCACCAGAAAATCCTAAATCTAGGGGCTCGAGCAAAAACCGCGAAAAACCGGAAAAGACAGAAATAAAAGAAAAAGAAAACCGCGAAGAAAGCCGCGAAAAACCGCAAAGGTCCTAAAGGGTCCCCCGAGCACACCGATGCTCGGCGAAACAGACCCGCTACGGTCAAGTCACAAGAGTGTCCAAGTCCTGTCCCTGTATTATTACAATAATAATATAAATGAAATAATAAAAAAAACCTAATCTAACCTCACACCACTCAACTCTCTCCCTCTCGCTCTCTCCTGCAGCTTCGTAGAGAAGGAAGCCGCCTCCAAGTTCCTCGGTTGCACCGGCTCCTCGAAAGTCGCCTCCGCGGTCCTCGGGCCCTCGCAAGAAAAAGAGAAGAGTGGTCAGACCAGCAAAAATAATCAAATAATAAGGAAAAAGGAATAAAAATAAAGGTGAGGGTAGATATGCAAAAATGGAAAATAAAATAAACACACAAAATAAAACAAAAATAAAAACAAAAGAAAATGAAAAATAAATCAAACAAAAACAAAAAGAAAATAGAAACAAAAGCCGCGAAAAGCCGCGAGCTCCGAAGAGCCGCGAAAAGCCACGAAAATAAAACGAAAAGAAAATAAGAAAAACTACCAAGCCGTGCTCCCCGGCAACGGCGCCATTCTGATAACAGGCCTGAGTGACTAAGGTAAAGGTACAGAAATGGTCGTTGCGACCTCAATCACTCAGACTAAGTATATCAAGAAAAATCGAACCACTAATAGAAATAAAATCAATCAAACACTCAAATAGCGGTCCAGATATGAGATTAACCTGGTATAGCACCCAGGGTCGAACTCAAGGAGCACGGGTTGGCCAAAGGCCTACGAAGTAGTAAAAATAAAATAAAATAAAAGACAAGTATTTTTAGTGGTTTTTTAATGATTTTTATATTTTTTTATATTTTTAAATGTGAAGAAAATAAAAGAAACACAAAATCAATCACACTTTGGCTAATTATTTAATGTGTCAAAAACCAAGCAAAAATTAAAACAAAAATGTTTTTATGTTTTTTAGGTTTTTTAGTGTTTTTGGTTAATTTTTGATAATTTTCTGATGTATATTTTATTTTCTAAAAATCAAACAGTGATAGAAAAGCAAGGTACTGTCCAGCCAGGACCAAAATCCCTAAATAAAATATCTAAGGATCTCAAGAGGGCCTGGAGGTATTTTTCCTGTATACTAGACAAAACAAGGAAAATTTGAGTACCAAAATTATTGTTTTTGGGTTTTTAAATTATTTATTATAATTTTTATGAGTTTTTAGGTGTTTTTGAATTTTTAGGGTTTTTAAGCAATGAAAACTAGCCAAAATTGGCTAGAAAATAAAAGAGCACAAAAGAAACAGTACCTAATTTTTATGGAATTTTTGAGGGGGTTTGTATATTTTTTTTGGGATTTTTAAAACTAGACAGTGGCTGAAATAAAGGTTTTTGAATTTTTAAAAATAACAAATAAACTCAAAAATGTCCTCAAAAATTCTCAAAAATCCTACAACATGGCAGGAGCCATGTATCAAATTTTCATCGAATTTGGAGGTGATTTGATATTTTATTCAAAAATCAAAAGAGGGCACTGTGCACAGGGACTGAAGTGCAAATGCCCGAAGTTCTGGGGGTCCAGGTGCAATTAACCCAGCAACGCACGCGCGCGGCGCGTGCCTGGGGCACTCAGGGACCTTTTGGTAAGAAAAACAAGTCCCGAGGACCTTTTGGTAACTCGTACCAAAAGTCCAGGGGTCTGTGTTGCAAATAACCCACTAAAAGACGCACATGTGTAATTAAAACACTCACAGGGGCGTATATGCAATTACTGAAAACATTTCATTCATTTACGAGCATCCAGAACTACAGGGCTAATGTTGCAAATACACCAAACATACACGTGACGAAGCACGTGGCTCACACAAACAGGGGCATAAGTGCAAATAACTAAAGTATGAGGTCCAATGTGCAAAATACCCTAAAACTAAACAACTGACGAAAGTAATTACAGGACTAAAACGAAATAAAAACAAGAGCTGGGCCTAAGGGTAATTTACCCTTTATTACGCGGACCGTCGGATGCGCTCCACGTGGACGATCTGACGGGTACGCTGGTGGGCGCTCCAGATCTCCTCTCCAAGGATCGGACGGTGGCTGCTCCTCCTGGAATGGACGGACGAGATGGCAACTGGAGGTCGAGGCTGATCGGACGGCTGGCGAGGATCCTCGAAGAACAGGTGGCCGGCGAGTTTCGCCGGCCTCGTGCGAGTGCTGTGGTACTCGTCTGCTGCTTCCGGAGATCGGAGAAGATGCGCGATGAAGCTCCGCAGCTGTTAGTGGTCTCCGATGGCCCAGCCGAGCCCTGGAGGGGCTCCGGCGAGGTCGGCGGAGGAGAGCTCCTGGCCTGGATGTAGGGAAGCCTCAGATGGCCTCCTCTGGACCTGCAAAGTAGCTCAGAAGCTTCGCGGGTCGAGGGCAAAATGCCTCGACCCGGTTAGGCGGCGTGAAGGTGGTCTGTGCGTCGGAGCGGATGAATCCCGGCGAAGCGACGGCGATGGGATTCGAATCCCAGCTCCTGTGCGAGCTGGGTTGAACGGAGGGGCGGAGAAGGTGCGTGGAGGAAAGGCGGAGGTGATGACGGGTTCCGATGATCGAAAGGATGCGCGAGATGGCCGGAATCGACGGAACACGGCGGCGGTACGATTTGGGGCAAACTAGAAATTAAGCTAAATAGAGAAGCTAAGGGGTTACCTGGGCGGATGGTGAGACTATGCTGGAGCTGAGGTAGCTCCTGGTCGTGGCCTCAAGGGGTGTCTCGGCCCGAGGCTCGAGCTCCTGCTCTGGGCGGAGCGCGGCGGCGCTAAGTCGCCAGATCAGTGGAAACCAGCCCCTCTCCTCCCTGCGACATGGGCAACCGAGAGCTGTCACCTCAGGGGCTGCTGTGGAGGTCACGGGACAGAGAATGGGGAACCAAAGATGGCAAAAGAATGCGGCGGAGCTGGGTATTTAAATGGCTGGGGGTCCGAAAAGAGGAGCTCGGGTAGGGTCATGGAGGCGCGCAGACCCCGAGGTAGATGCCCGGCGAGGGTGTCGGATGTGGGAGGTGTCAAACGGAGCCGGGGTTTGGGTGTGAGGCAGTCGGATCTGACGGGTAGAAATTGGAGAAACGGGTCGGGCAGGTCAGACCCGGCTCTGGTGGTCCTGGGGGGAGAGTTGACCGGGGGTCAACAATCCCCCGTGGACCAATCAGAGCCCGCCAAGCTTATTAATTTTGATTTATTTTTTTGAGTTAGAAAATGACCGAATTTCTAAAAACTTAAAACATGAAAAATATTTATTTTATTTTTCTCTATTTTTTGGTGATTTTTAATTAATTTTTAAAAATAAAAATAAGGTATTTGCATAATAGGGCTATATATAGGTATATGTACAATATAGGGTTTTTAGTTTTGATTTTTAATTAGTTATTTTTATACATTTTTATTCCTATTTTATATTTTATTTATTTATAGAATAAAATGAGGAATAAAAGGATATTTTTATTTTATTTTTATTATTTATATACATAGGTGAAATAAATAGTTATGTACAACTATGTACATGACATATGTACAATATATTTTTATAATTTTAATTTTGTTATTTTTATTTGATTTTTGTTTTGATTCTTTTTATTTATTTTATTTACAATATATAACATAGAATATTTACAAAAAGTTTAGAAAATAATTTTATTTATTTATAAGGTTAAATAAATAAGGAGGCATGGTCTATGTACATGGTGAAAGGATATTTTTGGTCTTTTTGGTTTTTAGCTTTTTGTTTTGTTTTTATACTTTATAAATATGTACAAATATTTACACACATATTTTTGGGTGAGGAAAATATAATTTTATTTATTTACATAAATATTTACACATGAGCCCCTATCTTCCTCTACTTTGGCTTTTATGCGGTCAGGCCCATGCTGAACCCTCCCCTGGGCTAGGTTGCTCAATATTTATTCTAAATATTTCCCTCCTTTTCTTTTTCATCTTTATTCTTTTATTTTTGCACAAAAACATGCTAATTATAGATTTTTACAAGATGCATGCTTTTGCTAATTATTCCTATTTACAAGTATCTACATGCATTTGCATAGGTTTTTGTAGCTAAAATATAAGAATAAAGAGTGATGAATGGGTATTCATCACTGACTCTACAGGAGGCCGTTGAGCACATCCCTCTCATGCAGAGGAACCTTAGAGAGAAGACTACCATTCGCAGGAAGAATAGGAACCATCATGCAGAGATCCATGTGCTCACTCGTGCCACCTGCTTCGCCATTCAGAACCGTCTGCCAGCCAAGAGGCCAGATGCATGAGCTCCCTATATCCGATGTCATATACATGAGCAGAGGTTCGATCAGACTCTATTAGACAACGGCTCTTCTATCAACCTACTTATGATAGCCTTACTCGACCGATTCGAGTTTGGCCCTCTTCGACAGAGCAGGACAGTCCTTCAGTTTGTTGATAGATTTGTCAAGAGACCGGAAGGGTTGTTGAAGGACGTGATCGTCACAATTCAGGGCCTAAAATTCCATGTGGGCTTCGTTGTATTGGACATGGATATCCCTGAGTCTGTGACTGATACCCCCATCATTCTAGGATGCCCGTTCTCGGATACAGCTAAGGCAGTGTCCGATCATGATAGCGAGAAGGTGTACTTTCACGTCAAGGGTGAGAGTATACAAATAGAGACGATCGATGAGACCAGAGAGCGAGATTCAGCTTGCTCCGAGCAGCCCAGTGATTCAGAGCAGATGACAGATGCATAACGAGACGTCCACCAGAAGTGTGATTTTGTGATTACATATGATGAAGTCGCTTGGTCTGATCCCATTTCATGAGCCATCCTCTCACATTCAAATGCCACAGATTTCCAGATTCCAGCAGAGGAGAGCTTGGAGAGCACACTCTTGACAGAGGACATATTCGAGGCTGTAGACCATGTTCAGGATAGCGA
Source organism: Ottelia alismoides (assembly GCA_037367405.1). NCBI lineage: Eukaryota > Viridiplantae > Streptophyta > Magnoliopsida > Alismatales > Hydrocharitaceae > Ottelia > Ottelia alismoides. The sequence goes on along the minus strand of JAZKJV010001154.1, from coordinate 586,436 downwards.
GGCAGTTGATATTCTTGTGATTCAGATTCAGATCCCTCAGAGTCAGATATCGATTGGGTAGAGTTCGACGAGTTGATACCGTGTCTGATTCCTACAGAGCCAGCAGTCAGGGTGGAGACTAATCCGCTACAGAGTACAGATACACCAGTAGAGCAGTCTTCACCAGATTTCCATGATCCGCAAGAGTTCTCTCATGCAGATTTGGTTACCTTCACTCAGACTTTTCAGAGGCCAGATTTGCCAGCTCCCAGTTACCCAGAGTTGAAGCCCTTGCCGCAGTCGCTGAAGTATAGATTCCTTGCGGGCGAGCATGAGATGCACCCGGTCATTATCTCAACAGATTTGACTGGAGGGCAAGAATCTCGTTTGATGGAGGTTCTTGAAAAGAACTGCAAGGCGATAAGTTGGAGTGTAGCTGATCTCTAGGGGATAAGTCCGACCCTGTGCTCCCACCATATCTATCTCGAAGAGGATGCCAAGCCATCGCGTGAGTTCCAACGATGGCTGAACCCGAACCTTCGAGAGGTTGTCATGAAGGAAATCTTGAAATGGTGGAGCGCCGGTTTTATCTACCCCATCTTCGACTCCAAGTGCTTTAGTCCATTACATGTGGTGCCCAAGAAGACGGGCATCACTACAGTTGTGAGCGAGTTTGGAGAGGAGATAGCTACCTGGGTACCCACTTCTTGGAGGGTCTGTGTGGACTATAGACGATTGAACCATGCCACTAAGAAGGATCATTTCCCGCTGCCTTTTATTGATCAGATTATAGAGATGCTAGCTGGGAAGAGTCATTACTGTTTCCTTGACGGGTACTCCGGCTTCAACCAAGTGGCCATTGCGCCCAAAGACCAGGACAAGACTACATTCTCCTGTCCATTTGGGACATATGCTTTCAGACGGATGTCCTTTGATCTATGTAAGGCCCCGACGGCATTCCAGAGGTGCATGTTGTCCATCTTCTCAGACATGGTGGGTGAGTGCTTGGAGGTCTTCATGGACAACTTTTCGGTCTATGGTGATGGGTTTGATGCTTGTATTGACTGCCTAGACCGTGTCCTTCAGCGATGCATCGAGGTCCATCTTGTCCTATCATGGGAGAAGAGTCACTTCATGGTGACTCAAGGGACAGCTCTTGACCATATCATCTCCAACAAGGACATGGAGGTTGATCCGGCTAAGGTGGATATCATCAGGAAACTCAATCCACCGTCCAACTTGCGACAGTTACGGTCTTTTCTGGGGCACGTCGGTTTCTATCGATGATTCATTCATGATTTCAGCAGGATTGCCCGACCGTTGACTGATTTTCTGACCAAAGACACGGAGTTCATTGTAGATGATAAGTGTCTTGCATCATTTGAGACTCTCAAGAGTCTAGTTGTTGAGGCTCCTGTCCTCCGACCACCTGATTGGTCTCTCCCATTCGAGATCATGACGGATGCCTCCAATTTTGTTGTAAGGGCAGCGCTGGGACAAAGGAGGGATGGAGTGTCATTCGTCATTCAGTACGCTAGCCATACATTGGATGCCGCACTGCAGAACTACACCGTCACTGAGAAGGAAATGCTAGCCATAGTTTTTGCCTTGGATAAGTTCAAGTCATACATCATTGGGTCAAAGGTGACTATCTTTACTGATCATACTGCCATCAGATACCTCATGGAAAAGAAGGATGCCAAAGCGAGACTGACTAGACGGATCATTCTACTCCAGGAGTTTGATATTTAGATTAAGGATAAACATGGAGTCAAGAATGTTGTGGTGGATCATCTCTCCCGATTAGAGCATCTTGAGGGATCTGAGCAGATTGATCCCATTTCTGAGACCTTCCTAGATGAGGCGATCCTTGCTATCGCCTCACTCCCGTGGTACACCGACATTGTAAACTTTCTTGTTGCCAAGAAAGTTCCACAAGGTTGGCCCATACAATTGATGAGCGTGAAATTTGCCTCTTTAAAAATAGATGATTTACGTAGTATAGGAGGCAAATTCGGTTCAGCAAAAACCACACTCTTTGAATATTGTGGAATATTTTTTACTTGGCAAGTCTACTAAGGCCGAACACAGGGAACGATGATTTTCAGTTATGTGGTTTTAAATTAAATTAAATAATTAATTAACATTTGATTAGTTTCTGTGTTGGGCTAATATACAATGCAATGAAATGCAATTAGATGCAAAAATAAAGAGATAACAGTTCAGCACAGGATCTGAGATTAAGATTTTTACTCCAAAATATGTTAATCAATATCCTCTAAATTTATCACATATCAAAAGATATAGTTCAAGAGAAATATTCAAAATGTCAATAAATAATCTAATAAGTTCAGGGATCTGTTGAAATTTTCTTTTAATTTCCCTATAAATTATTCCTTAAGCGATAATCACTATCTTTGAAAAATACAAGGGAAATAATTTCTCAATCTTCCTTTTTTGAAGCTCCTGCACAGATTAAATCCTCAAAAATAATTATTAAATAATGTATGAGGATTAATTTCACAAACTTTTCTCAATGAAGTCCCTACATAAATATCATTAATTTCTCTATTTAATACAGCGCAACTATGTCAAAATTTAGCCTGCAAGAGTCAACAAAGATCTGCCCACAAACTATGCTGAATGATAGAGCATGAAAATAGCTTCAAAATGACATATTATATGCTTAAATCAGAGTTCATACGGAAAAGATATGATGAAATGAAATTTCAGGGACTAAAATGTAATTAAAATAAAGTTTTTCCTTCAAACAGGTCCCTGGAGGGACTTACTATAATTTAGCAAAGTCGTGGGGGGGGGCTTCTCCGCAATTTACCCCTGGCGGGGGTATATCTGCAATATCAGGAACTGGCAGGGCCCTTTCTGCAATTTTCCCAATGCGTGCGTGCATCGCACGTGTGCTAGTAGGCTCGGATGTCGAGGCTCAGGCTCGGGGTTTCCGAGCCTAGGTGGCAGCTGGCGGAGGCTCGGGGACCCCAAAGCAGAGGGTCGGGCGCGAAAGGGAGGCTCGGGGGTCCCGAAGCGGAGGTTCGGGCGCCCCGAACCTCGAGGCTGGCGGGAGTGGAGGCTCGGTGACATGTCTCAATAGGAGCCATCGGATCAAGGGTTGCCTGCCCGATCCGACGGCAACTGTGCGCTGCTAGGCAGAGGGAGATCGGGGCGGCCGGCTGCGAGGAGCGGCGGTCGAGGCGCGACGGTTATTTGCCTGGGGGCGGTCGAAGCGGCCGACTATGGCGGTGCCTCCGTGCAGTGGAGGCTGAAGTGGAGGGGCGGTCGAGGCGCGGGGGCCGTTTCGGAGCGGCGGTCGAGGCGTGGGGGTCGTGGAGGAGGAGCTGCTCACCGGCGAGCTCCACGGTCGGAAATACGGAGGAGCAGAAGCTCCGTGTTCCTGCAAGGAGTTAGGCAAAACACGATGGAAAGACGGAAATAAAGTCGCCAGGATCTGGAGGAGATGGAGCTCTCTTCCAATGTCGTGGCTCGACTCTCTCCAGCGAAGGAAGAGAGGAGCTCGTCTGCTCATGAAGTTGAGAAGCAGCAAGGTGTTAAAGGAACACCTTGTATCACGCCACCATGAGGTTCGTGTCACTGTCATCGGCGAGCTTGTAGAAGGGCGGATGGGTTGTGTGGCCGGCGAGCAGGGGATCTTTATACGTGGTGATGGCGGGCTGTTACGCGAGCGAGGGGAGTGGCGACGGTTACGTGAGGGGATGGTGGACGATCGGGCATTGACGAGGGAGGTGTGTAACGACCAAGGGTCGTGCATGGCAGAACCGCCAAGGAAAAAATGACGGAGCGGCCTGGGCTGCCACGTGACACCCCAAAAAAATTTCAAAATTTAAAGATAAAGAAAATTAGAAAAGAAATAGAAGGAGCCCTCGGATTGAAAAATTTCCTTCACAAAAGTTGTTCGTCTCGACGAGATCTACAACTTTCATGAAGGACCCGGGAGCAAAGGAGGTCAAGTGGTATTTTTGGTGGTTCTCCATGTGTATAGAAAACCGGCTCTTTGGAGTTATGTAATTTTTTGGGTGGTTTTAGAGAGATTAAAAATCTAGAAAAATTATGACAAAATACAAGAAATTTTATTTACATACTAATCTATTTTTTGGATTTTTAATAAATAATAAAATAGGAAAATAAAATAGAAGTATGAAACACACAATTTTTGTACAGACTCACAACAGACACTTGGACTTAGTCAATTTCTTTGATTTCAGTTTTAATCTGGATTTAGATTTTTATGTTGCTTAATAAAACTTTCATCAAAGAATACAAATGAAGAAGAAATAAAATTAAAAGAGTTAATTATGTACATAAAAACTCAGGTCAAAAATAGCAAAAAGTCAAAATGCGCAAAAGAGGCCCAAAACCCAACTGTCAGATATGAGCTCCGAATTTTACGAAATTGATCTTGTTTTGAAGGTATTTAAAAATGGAGTATTTTAAAAGTGAGTAGACCAAAATCGGACATTGTATGAGGGAGATATGCTCGTTTTAGTCTGTCAGATGTGAAATTAGACTGGGATTATTTGACACTTATTGGAGTTAGTATTTTTTGTATTTTTTATTTAATAATATTAGTAATATCTACACAATGGATTGGTTTGGGGTCAATCTGAGTTAGGAAGAATTAATTAAAAATAAGAGAAGTTAGCAGCTTTTTGGGCTAATTTACACTTGAGATTTTTAATGCAATTATGCATGATGAAATGCATTTATTATTCACACATGTATGAATGCTAATAATGATCTATTAATGATTAAATGCATGTGAATTTTGGGGAACAGAGCCTAATTGACCAATTTTTGCATGATGAATACGAGATTCATCATACCCCTATACTTAAACCTTGCTCGTCCCCGAGCATCAATGAATGGATGTCTTAATTGAATACATCCTTGATTGTGCATGTGAATTTTCAAGTCTCAATTCATAGAAGACCCTTAATTTGAGTGATCCTAAAATTATAGACTCAACCATGCTTTAATCAGAAGGAATCCAACTTTTCTAATTTTCAGACTCTCTATTTGTACATGTACTATAAGGATATAATTTTTAGTGTACTGCATTCATGAGAGTCAAGTCGAGACATCACCCAAAGTTCCAATCCAAGAGAATCTCCTCCAGACCTAATCCTCAATACTAGGGAATAAGTCTATTCTTGCTTCAGTCAACCGTCCCATTAGTTTTTCAGTCTTGAAAGTATAGATGGACGGCCAGATGATGGAGGGCATAGGATTGTGTCTAATTTTTTCTCCCTCACATTGGAACAAGGTGTCTCTCGAGTGCCTTATTACTCAACACAAGTATATTTTTATTTTGTTGATCACTGTGTCCGTCAAGAGATTTTGGAGTCGTCTGCACTTATTTTTCTGGGAGTACACCAGGGTGTGACTCTTTTGAGTATCTAAGATACCTTCGACACCCAGACTTGTATCGCTTACGATGCAGAGCCCTTTTATGGTGTCAACACGACTCCTTGGTCCTAATTAGCGCTTGGTCCAAGTGAACACTTTGAAAATGTAATCATGCTCCTCTCCTGAGAGGAATCTCGAGGAGATATATTAGGACAACTAGGGGCTTCTGACCTGGGGCTTCAGAAAGAGATTTTCGTGGGAGCGCTCGCCATTGGTGGAAGCTCATTTGGAATTTGACTTTGGATGATAGAGCTTTTCTTTGACATTTCTTTTTCTTTTCTTTTGTTGGCTAGCTCCACTGCTTTTACCAAAAGTTATCACACATTGATAAACAATTTTCATTAAGTTTCAACACACCCTGGCACTTAGGTCAATATCAAAAGGTAGCATATGAACTTGTTCACATACTGGCTAGGATTTTGCTGACACTCAGGTTTTCTGAAGCCTTCATTAACTTTATCCCATCCTTAAATATCATTAAGTTAGGTCTAAAATCAAATCTCTAGTCCTAGTTCCTCAAGTGATAACTCAACTCATCTCATCAATCATGCAGTTGTGAAAGTGATTGTGCGATCATATTCTTTCTGAAGGCAGACATGAAGAGTGCATTATAGCGCTCAAATCTTTCAAACTAGGGAAGTGTGGATAATTAAGTTCAAAACCGTAATGACTAAAGCTGGCTAACTCAGAATCTCAAGATCTCAGAAATCAAATGTCCTCAAAAATCCCCAAGCCTTGAGTGATAGTGAATGTGTCAGGGATATATCAACCAAGGAATGCATGAAATGCTTGATGAATTGCAAGACTATGAGTGATTATATATACATATATATATGCAAAAAGTTTTTTTTGGAAAAAACATGTATTATATACATAATATACACTACTTGTACCTATCCCCGATGTTAGATAAAAAAAGTGATTAAAGTACGAGCTATGGATAAAGTAGATAAAATATATATACAAACACCCCCCTATACTGAGCTTGTGCTATGTCACCATGGCATCAAGTGAAATGTAGACATAGCTCGTACTCAGTATAGATGAGTTAAAAATAAAAGAAGAGAAGCGATGTATAAACAACTGTACCGGTCCCCCTATACTTAGGCTCAGGTCAGCCTAAGAATAATCGAATAAATACAGATGGGGAACCGGGTAGATTTGCGGATGTACAAGATCAAGGAGGTTTGTGACAGAACTTCTTGCGGGAGTGTGGAGGGAGATAGTATGGAGATGTGGAGGGCGATGAAGAGGGGACCGATGAAGAAGACCAGCCATCGTCAGAGTCGTCCTCAGGAGAATAGTAGTCGTATGCAGAAAATCTCCAACTATTGTCAATAAGAGGTAAGTGCCCTTGGATCAGAGCTGTACTTATTGCACTTATATGATGAACCACTTCAGGATCGGACGAGGACTCTTCAGAAATCACCTGGTGTCTAAGGTCAAAGGTGACTTTCTTAGTCGGTTTGTTTCCTTGGGAAGTATTGGGAGGAAGTTGGATAGTCTTCATCTACTTGTCTTGAGCAACCGATGTGGCATTCATGAGTTCCTCATCAGATGAATCTCCGTAAAAGTCAACCAATTCTTGTAGTGTCATACATTGCTTCGGTCGAGAGAGACTATTCCTAGTGGGTTTGTGTGTTATGGATGGGGGTGTTGATGTCACTTCCGGATGATCGTGAATTTTGGTGACATCGGATGTTTCCAGAGTCGGATCCTTATATGGTTCAAGTATTTCGTGAATTATTGTCGACTCAAAGATTGGACCACTCAAATAATTGTGACGATCCTCAATAATATGGTCCAATTCTGCAGAAGTTCCAAAATCTTGATTTTTCCTAGGAGCAGTGATAGGGTGGTGAGAATTCGAAGTTTGTCCAACAGTCAGTCTTTCAGGTGACTCTCCCAGGGTTTGTATCTGTGTGCCATGCGGAGATGTCTGATAATGTGAAATATTTGTCTCCTGATCACAATTGTCTGTTTTAAGTTGGTTTTCCTCAGAGCATGTCATGTCATTGAGGGTTTGTTCATTGTGGATTGAGTTCGGGAACTTGATTTCCTGAGTCTCACAATCGACGATCGCCTTAGCGGAGGCTAAGGACGGCTTTCCTAAAATGATAGGAGACTCAGATAACCTTTCGGGGTGCTCAATGTCAAGGACAATAAAGTCCATCTTATGTTCTTTACCTCGGAAAGTTACGACGATAGAAACGATCCCCTGCGATGTTTTGGTAGATCGATCAGGTAATTGAACGATCACCCTAGTCATTTTGAGTTGTCCGAGTTTGAGTTGGTCAAAGACGGACTTGGGGAGGATGTTTAATGTGGAGTTGTCGTCTAACCGAACAGGAGTGAATGTAGAATCCTCAATTTCACACGTGATCCGAGTCAACCGCTTAACTTTGCAGCTTTTGATTTTATGATTCATCACCAAAGAACTAGCCATAGATATGACATGATATTCAGTCCTGGATCGTTTCTTGCTCGTCTTTTTGGGTTTCAGTCGACTCTTCACAAATCTCTTAAGATCGGGTAGATATTCTATGGCTTTGATCAATGGAATCTCTAAGATCAGACTCTTGCAAAATGCTTCCATTTCAGAGTTGTCCAACTTTTTCTGATTTTTCTATTTTTTCAATTTTTTGGTATTTTCTGTAATATGGTCAATAGGGGGGGTCAGAGGTCAGCGATGGTTGTGCCTGATTGTGAGTCACATGATGATCCAGTAGTTCGCATGGTGGTGGCCTCACTTCTTCTGAATTTTGCATAGACCGGATGAGATCATATATTCTCTCAGTTGAAGTGTCTGCTCTATGATTAATCTGAGCAATCTCATCCTCAAACATCTCATGACTAGTGATTGAATGATCATTCTCCATGTGTCGTGACCTGGCAGGGGTATTTCTACAATATCACAAAGCTCCAGGGGCTAACATGCAATTTTACCAAAATATTACAACTTAAATGAAAAGTTTCTAGACTGAACTGAAATAAAAAAACCCCAGGGGGGTCCTTGCAAAATGCCCACCACCCCACGTGCACGAGTCACATGAGGTGACGTGGACTGGACCTAAACACAAATAATAAAAGTACATGGGTCTAAATGCAAATATTACAGAAATATTAAAACTACAGATGAAAGTTTGTGGACTAAATAGTAATACAAAAATAGGCGAGGGTGTAGGTGCAAAATACCCAACGCCTGGCGATCCAACGGCTGATATCTTCTTCTGGACATGTGGCGAGTCGTGGACGGCCGATACCCCTTCGTGGATGAGGGGCCAGGATTAGATCCTGACTCTTGATCGAACGACGGCGAACGGGTGAGATCCAACGGTGGAGGATCGAACTGGAGCGGCGACCGAATTGGACGACGGAGAGGCAACGAGGAAGAACGGGGAAGAACTCCGGCGAGGCGAACTTCCCCGAGCTGAATCTCAGGTCTCCGGCGATGCTTCGGGCTCAAAATCGGTCAGGGAGCTCCTGGGAGGTCGCTCTATGTGCTGGAGGACTCGACGTTGTCGGAGGGGCTCTGTGGCGCTGGCGCGAAGGCAGCGGAGCTTCGAGCTCCAGGTACCTCCGGCGAAATACGAAGACGGGTCTCCAGGGGTCGTTACGTGCGATTGACCTGCAAAAATGGATGAAAGGATCCATGGCAAACTGCTTGGACCCTGCGGAGGCGGAATGGACGATGGAGATGGGCTATGGAAAGCGGAGGAGATTCGGCCGGAGGCGTGCTCCGGCGATGGATCGATGGACGGCGAGATAGGGATCGGCGAGGGAATCTAAGTGGCCTAAACTACTCCTACAACTACAGGGACTAAGAAAATGCAAAAAGAGATGAGGGAGAAGGGATACCTCGATGGTCGAAACCAAAGGAAGGGGACCTCGATGCCGGTGGTCGGCGGAGATGGTGGAGACCGCCTAGTCCCTTCCTCGACCCACCTGAAGGCTGGAGATGGAAGCTGTCACCTTCCTCTCGCTCTAGAGCGTGCTAGGTGGGGAGAAAGCGGATCCAAAGGGGTTCAAAATTGAGCTCGAAGCTGGCGGTCCGTTAAGTAGAGAGATGGTTGCAAGACTTGCGGGCAAGACCACGCGCTAATGATGGAGATCTGGAGCAATCTGAAGGCACGACGAGAATCACGGATGTACAGAGAGAAGAAGTCAAGAAGAAGGCGACGAAGGAAGATGAAGGGATTTGGCTAAAAAAATGGGCGAAATCAGGCCGAAATCAAGTTGTCAGAAGGTTGACAGGCCTCGGTCAGGGAGTTGACCGAGGTCAACAAATGACCGCACATGGTTGGTCCACGTGGACCAACCAGGAAAATACAAGCAAAAATTATTCGTAAATTCAAAATAAAATAGTAAATGATTTTATTTATTTTAGGTTATAAAATAAAAAATGTTCCTTATTTTATAAAAAATTTTATGGTGATTTTTATTTATTTTTATGAGGTATAGAATTACAAGTTACCTTTTATGTCCTATATAGGTATATTATTCTATATATTTTAATATTTTATTTTTATTTGGTATATTTAATTTTATTTATTTTGTTTATTATTTTGTAAATTTATAAACTATTTTTATACACTTAAATATATTTTTATTTGATTTTTTTGATGTATTTTGTATACTTAATAAAATATAAATAGTAATTCTATTGGTATATGTATTGGTATTGTACCTATGTATTATATTCATGTATTTTATTTTTGAATTTTCTTTAGGTTTTTTCTGATTTTAGTGTACATATATATTGCAAATAATATCTATAAAATTATAAAAAAAATATATAATTAAGAAAATAATGAATAATAAATAGATTGAATATTTTAATCTGTACAAGTATACAATAGGATTCCAAAACTCAACTTTCAAACCGTAGCTCCGCAAAATGCGAGACCACCATCATTAAATAGATTATTCAAAATTATATACAATTAAAGGTGATTTTGATGCTTTTCGAGCTTTTATTTAAGAGATACAGGTATGGGAAGTCGGGATTCTGGAATCTTATTCCGATCATATCTTTTTATATATACATTATTTTTGAGTGAAATCAATTTTGTATTTCTATATTTAATTATCTACAACTTTCATGTACAAAGTTTCTTTATTTGAGGTATAAAAAGTGGAACCAAAAATAGGTCCCAAAATGAATAAAGAATGAATTAAATAAAAGGGATTTTATTGGTATTTAGACCCTTATCTCCCCCTACTTTATTCCTTGTTGACTTATTTATCCAGATGCCTAGGTCTCAGGGTTTCGGGTCATAAAATATTTACAATATTTTATTCTTTTTTTCTTTTCTCTATTCTATAATTTTGGCTTTAAAAATTGTATTTTATACACTATTTATACACACATGCATGGATGCTAAAATGTATGAATTAACAGTATTTTCATGCATTTGCCAGGATTTTTGAGGCCAAAATGATAGAATAAAGATGATGAAATGTAGATTCATAAGAGCAGTGGCGGAGCGACGGTCGAGGCGCGGGGGCCATGTCGAGGCACGAGGGCCGTGGTAGAGGAGCTGCTCGCCCGCGAGCTCCACTGTCGGAAATACGGAGGAGCGGAAGCTCCGTGTTCCTGCAAGGAGTTAGGCAAAACACGATGGAAAGGGGGAAATAAAGTCGCCAGGATATGGAGGAGCTGGAGCTCTCTTCCAATGTCGTGGCTCGACTCTCTCCAGTGAAGGAAGAGAGGAGCTCGTCTGCTCGTGAAGTTGAGCAGCAGCAAGGTGTTAAAGGAACACCTTGGGTCACGCCACCAGGAGGTTCACGCCGCTGTCACCGGCGAGCTTGGAGAAGGGCGGATGGGATGTGCGGCTGGCGAGCAGGGAATCTTTATAGGTGGTGATGGCGGGCTGTTACGTGGGCGTGGGGAGTGGCGGCGGTTACGTGAAGGGACGGTGGATGGTCGGGCATTGACGGGGGAGGTGCGTAACGACCAAGGGCCGTGCATGGCGGAATCGCTAAGGAAGAAACAACTTGAGGTGGAAGAAGGTGAGGTCACATGCTGGGCATGTGACTCGGAGTGGCATGGAGAGAGAACGTGGGGTGCCACGTGGCACGCCCAGGGGATGCCACGTGGCACCCCAAAAAAATCAAAATTTAAAGATAAAGAAAAATAGAAAAGAAATAGAAGGAGCCCTCAGATCAAAAAATTTCCTTCACGAAAGTTGTTCGTCTCGACGAGATCTACAACTTTCACCAGGAGCAAAAGAGGTCACCTGTGTGAAGTGGTATTTTTGGTGGTTCTCCATGTGTATAGAAAACCAACTTTTTGGAGTTTTGTAATTTTTTGGTGATTTTAGAGAGGATAAAAATCTAGAAAAATTACGACAAAATACAAGAAATTTATTTACATACTAATCTATTTTTTTGGATTTTTAATAAATAATAAAGTAGGAAAATAAAATAGAAGTATGAAACACACAATTTTTGTACAGACTCACAATGGACACTTGGACTCAGTCAATTTCTTTGATTTCAGTTTTAACTAGATTTGGATTTTTATGTTGCTTATAAAACTTTCATCAAATAATACCAATGAATAAAATTAAAAGGGTTAATTATGTACATAAAAATACAGGTCAAAAATAGCAAAAAGTCAAAATGCGCAAAAGAGGCCCAAAACCCAACTTTCACATATGAGCTCCGAATTTTACGAAATTGGTCTTGATTTGAAGGTATTTGAAAATGGAGTACTTTAAAAGTGAGTAGACCAAAATCGGACACTGTATGAGGTAGATATGCTCGTTTTAGTCCGTCAGATGTGAAATTAGACTTTGGGATTATTTGACACTTATTGGAGATAGTAATGTTTTGTATTTTTTATTTAATAATATTAGCTACATAATGGAGGTGGTTTGGGGTCAATCTGAGTTAGGAAGAATTAATTAAAAATAGGGAAAATTAGCGACTTTTTGGGCTAATTTACACTTGGGATTTTTAATGCAATTATGCATGATGAAATGCAATTATTATTCACACATGTATGAATGCTAATAATGCTCTATTAATGATTAAATGCATGTGAATTTTGTGGAACGGAGCCTAATTGGCCAATTTTAGCATGATGAATACGAGATTCATCAGCAGTGACTTGAGACCTTCCTTGCGAAGGCCAAGTTCTACCATTGGGAGGATCCCATCCTTTATCATGAAGGAGGAGATGACATCTGGTGTCGGTGTATTCCTCAGGAGGAGCACCATAGCATCCTCACATGCTGCCACAAGCTTGAGGCAGGAGGACATCACTCTGGGAGGAGAACGGCACAGAAAGTGCTCCAATCAGGCCTATGGTGGCCTACACTCTTAAAGGATTCTAATGAATTCGTGAATAGGTGTACTGACTGTCAGAGGATGGACACTTGTGGATAGCGTGATATGATGCCGATGCAGCCCATTCACTTCTGTGAAGTTTTTGACGCATGGGGCATCGATTTCATGTGTCCATTCCCTAAGAGTCAGAGATTTGAGTACATTCTGTTGGCCGTGGATTATGCTAGTCGTTGGGTTGAGGCCATCCCCGCCCGAACCGTAGATGCTAGGACTGTTTGCAGATTTTTGAGGAAGAATATCATTTCACTGTTCGGGGTACCTAGAGTTTTGATATCTGAGGGGGAGTCTCATTTCATCAACGACAAGGTAAATGCCCTTGCTAGCGAGTTCAGCATAGACCATCGAGTAACCATTCCATATCATCCTCAGACTAATGGTCTTGCTGAAGTGTTGAACATGGAGATCAAGACGATATTGCAGAAGGTAGTTCGCCCAGACCGAAAGGATTGGTCACAGCTTTTGGACTTGGTCTTGTGGGCATATCGGCCTTCCTTCAAGACTCCTTTAGGTACATCTCCCTTTCGCCTCATTTGTGGCAAGCCCTGCCATTTACCTGTTGAGATTAGGCACAAGTCACTTTGGGCTATCACATATATATTTTTGGATCCAGTGAGTGTAGGAGATTGATGAATACCCATTCATCACTCTTTATTCTTATATTTTAGCTACAAAAACCTATGCAAATGCATGTAGATATTTGTAAATAGGAATAATTAGCAAAAGCATGCATTGTGTAAAAACCTATATTTAGCATGTTTTTGTGCAAAAATAAAAGAATAAAGATGAAAAAGAAAAAGAGGGAAATATTTAGAATAAATATTGAGCAACCTAACCCAAGGGAGGGCTCAGCATGGGCCTGACCGCATAAAAGCCAAAGTAGAGGGAGATAGGGGCTCATGTGTAAATAGTTGTAAATAAATAAAATTATATTTTCCTCACCTAAAAATATGCTTGTACATATTTGTATATATTTAGAAAATATTAAAAACAAAATAAAAATGTGAAAATCAAAAAGAACAAAAATATCCTTTCACCATGTACATAGACCATACCCCTTTATTTATTTAACCTTATAAATAAATAAAATTATTTTCTAAACTTTTTGTAAATATTCTATGTTATATATTGTAAATAAATAAAATAAAAAGAATCAAAACAAAAATCAAATAAAAATTACAAAATTAAAATATAAAAATACATTGTATATATACCATGTATATAAATGTATATATCTATTTATTTCACCTATGTATATAAATAATTAAAATCAAGTAAAAATACCCTTTTATTCCTCATTTTATTCTATAAATAAATAAAATATAAAATAGGAATAAAATTGTACAAAAATAATCATTAAAAATCAAAAATAAAAAACCAACATATTGTACACATATCTATATATAGCTATATATTGTAAATACTTTATTTTTATTTCCAAAAATTAATTAAAAATCACCAAAAAATAGAAAAAAATAAAATAAAAATATTTCATGTTTTGGGTTTTTGCTGATTCGGCCCCTAGCTATGCGTATTTGTCATTCTTTGATCCAGCCGCGTGGCCGTCAACCATTGGTCCTGGGGATGTTGACCGCCCGGTCAACTGGCCCCCCCAGGACCACTTCCCACGGGTTCGAGCGGCCAACCCAATTTCTCCATTTTATACCCGCTCGACCCGATTGCCTAACACCCAAACCCCGGCTCCGTTTGTCACCTCCTACATCCGACACCCTCGCCGGGCGTCAATCTCGGGGTCCGCGCGCCACCGTGACCCTACCCAGCTCATCTTTTCGGACCCCGAGCCACTTAAATACCAAGCTCCGCCTCCTCATTTTGCATCTTTGGCTAATCCACTCCACCCCAGTGAGCTCCAGCACCCGAGCGTGAGTGACAGCTCGCTCCAGGTGCCGTCGCAGCGAGGAGAGGGGCTGATTTCCATTGATCCGGCGACTTAGCACAGCCGTGCTCCGCCCAGAGCAGGAGCTCGAGCCTCGGGCCGAGACAACCCTTGAGGCCACGACCAGGAGCTCCCCCAGCTCCAGCATAGTCTCATCGACCGCCCAGGTAATCCCTTAGCTTCCCTATTTAGCCTAATTTCCATTTTGCCCCAATCCGCTCCGCCACCGTGCTCCATCGATTCCGACCACCTCCCGCGTCCGTTCGATCATCGGAACCTATATTCACCTCCGCCTCCCCATCGCGCACCTTCTCCGCCCCTCCGTTCAACCCAGCTCGCACAGGAGCTGGGATTCGAATCCCCTCGCCGTCGCTTCACCGGGATTCGTCCGCACCGACGCACAGACCACCTCCACGACGCCTAACCGGGTCGAGGCATTTTGCCCTCGACCCGCGAAGCTTCTGAGCTACTTTGCAGGATCAGAGGAAGCCATCTGAGGCCTCCCGACATTCGGGCCAGGAGCTATCCTCCGCCGACCTCGCCGGAGCCCCTCCCGGGCTCGGCTGGGCCATCGGAGGCCACCATCAGCTGCGGAGCTTCATCGCGCATCTTCTCCGATCTCCGGAAGCAGCAGACGAGGATCCCAGCACTCGCACGAGGCCGGCGAAACTTGCCGGCCACCTGTTCTTCGAGGATCTTCAGCCACCGTCCGATCAGCCTCGACCTCCAGTTTTCATCTCGTCCATCCATTCCCGGAGGAACAGCCACCGTCCGATCCTTGGAGAGGAGATCTGGAGCGCCCACCAGCGTACCCATCAGATCATCCACGTGGAGCGCATCCGACGGCCCGCTTAATAAAGGGTAAATTACCCTTAGTCCCAGCTCTTGTTTCTATTTAGTTTTAGTCCTGTAAATATTCTAGCAAGTTGTTTTAGTTTAGGGTTATTTGCACATCGGACCTCGCACTTTAGTTTATTTACATTTATGCCCCTGTGAGTGTTTGCCACGTGCTTCGTCACGTGTATGTTTGGTGTAATTGCAAGATATTCCCTGTAGTTCTGGATGTTAATTAATGAATGAAAACTTTTTAGTATTTGCATATATGCCCCTGTGAGTGTTTAATTGCGCATGTGCGTTTATTTGGTGGGTTAATTGCAACACAGCCCCCTGGACTTTTGGTACGAGTTACCAAAAGGTCCTCGGGACTTGTTTTATTTACAAAGAGGTCCCTGAGTGCCCCAGGCATGCGCCGCGCGCGAGCGTTGCTGGGTATTTTGCACCTGGACCCCCAGAACTTCGGGTATTTGCACTTCAGTCCCTGTGCACAGTGCCCTCTTTTGATTTTTGAATAAAATATCAAATCACCTCCAAATTCGATGAAAATTTGACACATGGCTCCTGCCATGTTGCAGGATTTTTGAGAATTTTTGAGGACATTTTTGATTTTATTTGTTATTTTTAAAAATTCAAAAACCTTTATTTCAGCTACTGTCTAGAGTTAAAAATCCCAAAAAAATATAAAAACCCCCTAAAAAATTCTATAAAAATTAGGTACTGTTTATTTTGTGTTCCTTTATTTTCTAGCCAATTTTGGCTATTTTTCATTGCTTACAAACCATAAAAACTTAAAAAAACCTAAAAACTCATAAAAATCATATTAAATAATCTAAAAACCCAAAAACAATAATTTTGGTGCTCAAATTTTCCTTGTTTTCTCTAGTATACAGGAAAATTACCTGCATGCCCTCTTGAGATTTTTAGATATTTTATCTAGGGATTTTGGGCCTGGCTGGACAGTACCCAGCCTTTTTGTTACTGTTTGATTTTTAGTAAATAAACTATACATCAGAAAATTATCAAAAATTAACCAAAAATATTAAAAAACCTAAAAAACATAAAAACATTTTTGTTTGAATTTTTGCTTGATTTTTGACACATTTAATAATTAGCTAAAGCTTGCTTGCTTTTGTGTTTCCTTTATTTTCTTCACATTTAAAAATCCAAAAAAATATAAAAATCACTGAAAATCATTAAAAATCCTTGTCTTTTATTTTATTTTATTTTTACTACTTCGTAGGTCTTTGGCCAACCCGTGCTCCTTGAGTTCGACCCTGGGTGCTATACCAGGTTAATCTCATAGCTGGACCGCTATCCGTTGTTTTGATCGATCTTTGATTTATTTAGTGGTCTGATATTTTTTTCTTGATACACATCGCCTGATCGCTCGGGTCACAACGACCCTATTTCTGTACCTCATACCCGAGTGGTCAGGCCTGTCATCAGAATGGCGCCGTTGCCGGGGAGCACGGCTCAGTAGTTCTTTGTGTTTTTATTTTCGTTTTTGTTTTCGCGGCTTTTCACGGCTTTTGTTTCTATTTTCTTTTTGTTTTATTTTGATTTATTTTTCATTTTCTTTTATTTTTATTTTTGTTTTATTTTGTGTGTTTATTTTATTTTCTATTTTTGCATATATACCCCCATTTTTATTTCCATTTATTTTTCTGATATTCTCATTTGATTATTTTGGTCTGACCACTTGTCTCTATCTCTTGCGAGGGCCCGAGGACCGCGGAGGCGACTTTCGAGGAGCCGACGCAACCGCAGAACTTGGAGGCGGCTTCTTTCTCTATGAAGCCGCAGGAGAGAGCGAGAGTGAGAGAGTTGAGTGGGTGAGGTTAGATTAGGCTTTTATTTTATTTTTATTGTAATAATACAGGGACAGGACTTGGACACACTTGTGACTTGACCGTAGCGGGTCTGTTTCGCCGAGCACCGGTGTGCTCGGGGGACCCTTTAGGACCTTCGCGGTTTTTCACGGCTTTCTTCGCGGTTTTATTTTTCTTTTATTTCTGTCTTTTCCGGTTTTTCGCGGTTTTTACTCGAGCCCCTAGACTTAGGATTTTCTGGTGAATGTGCCGTAACTAGTAGGATCCAAACACCTAATTGCATATCTGTTCCCATAGATCGATAATTGGACCTACTTAAAATCAATAATAAAAATAACCGATTCATTTGCCTCCGTAGCCTACGTGCCGCAGTCCGTCCTGTAAAGCGCTTACTCCTACCCCCGATTTGTCGGACAGAGGAGGGACGGGCCAAGACCGGACTCTTTGGCTTGGAGGTCGGTGACCGGTTAGATGGCTCTTCGCTAGACTTGCTCGTCTAGGACTCGGCTTTACCGCTGCATCATTTAGGTTAGTTTTATTTCTGTCTTTACTTTTATGCGCGGATCATATTGCATGTAGAGAGCTGGAGACAGGTACGCATTTCTGACTTTGCATGCATCATTGATTTTTCGTGCATCGGCTTTTTCGTCTTCTCCCCCCTGTTTTGGACTTAATAATCAGGAGAACCGAAAAATTCGTTAGGCCTTTTGTTTGCTTTGAAAAATATTAAAAAAGTGAAACCATAAAATTGAGACTGCTAATCTTATTGATCTTAAAATCTGCTCACCCTAAAAACTTTGTCTTGGGGAGAGCAACCCCCTCATTGTTTGGTTTGGATGCACGAGAGAGTGACCCGCACCCTAGGTAGAGCCCCCCGTTGCTAGTCCCGACTGATTACCGACTCTTCCGTGCGGGCCAGTCGGTTGGGTTAGCATCGGATATCCCAACAGGTCACGTAAGCGCTCTGATATTCTGTTTGTTCACCAAAATAAAATCGACAAGATAATTTGACCGAACTTTCACGGTCTTTAGCTCGCGTTGCGTTGGTGAACCGGGGGTTTGTTTTCTGATCGTAATTTTTCCAGATCTCATCCGCCTTACTCTCCAGATCAAGATGATGGGTAGACGGTCTCTTAGGCAGTCTCTGGCTGCACCGCTTTCGGGCGCGTCTACCTCATCATCTAGGTTGGCTCGCGAGAGCTCAGACCCGCTCTCCGAGCCCGAGTACGACTCCACCCTGTTCCCCCTCGACCCCCTTTCTGATCTACCTGAGAGACACGAGCCCGAGGAGAGATTAATACATTTGACAGCACCTGAGTTGGGCTCGTTTGATTTTGCAGACGTCGACATGGCCGGAGCCGGCAGTTCAGACGATCACTCCCGTCATCCAGAGCATATTGTACTAGACCAGGGAGCGATCAACTCCACCCTGATCGCATCACTCAATACAGTCCAGCAGCAGCTCCGCGATCAGGGAGCATTTATGATTGAGATGAGGAGAGAGTTGGAGAGGCTCAGAGCAGAGCGAGATGAGCAGAGCGAGCCTGAGGACGGACCTGATGCAGAGGCACGAGCCGCAGCAGCCGCAGCAGCAGCAGCAGCCGCGGCCGCAGCCGCAGCAGCCGCGGGAGGAGGACCACCTAGACCGATGCGGGAGTTGCACAACCCTGGATCTACACTGATGCACCATTGGGTGGTGGTACCTGCTATCGTGGGGGACTTCAAGTTCCCCCCGAACACCCTGCAGATGCTTCCTCGTTTCCACGGACTCGCCACTGAGGAGCCCCACCTCCACCTCCAGGAGTTTCTGATGATTTGCAGCACTGTCCACGACCGGTATGTGGACCAGGACACGATCCGGATGATAGCCTTCCTGTTTTCACTGGCAGATAGAGCAGCCACCTGGCTGAAGCATCTTGGGATGTTCGTATATACATGGGAGCAGCTCCGCACCGAGTACTTGAAAAAGTACTATCCACTCGGGCGGACGAATGCAGCGAGGGACCTGATCAGCAACTTCTCCATGTTCCCCAACGAGCAGTTTCACGAGGCATGGGAGAGGTTCCGAGAGCTTCTGGACAGATGCCCGCACCACGACATCACGAAGCCGAACCTTGTGCAGAGCTTCTTTAGCGGGTTGACACCAGAGCTACAGGGCCTGGTGAATGCTTCTTGCGGCGGGTCCTACTTCGCCAAGGACCACGACCAGGTCTGGGCCATCTTCGAGGAGATGGCTGAGAACTATATGGTGATGTCTCAGACCAGGTTGTACACTCAGAAGACCCAGCCACATCAGCCAGGACCCGTGCAGTACCAGCGGATAGCACGGGTAGATGTAGGTCCATCCAGTTCGTCCGCAGCCGCAGCAGCACAGGCAGAGTCATCAGCTGCGGACATGGGCATTATCAGCGAGAAGCTGGACCGCATGGAGCTGATAGAGAAGAAGCAGTGCCAGGGTATCACGCAGATGGAGCAGATGGCACAGGTTCTGAGCGACATGAAGACACAGCTCATGTGTCTCCAGGAGGCACAGACGGCTTCTCAGCCCCGTCTTCAGTCGCGAGGCGACGCCGGCAGCAGCAGCAGCTCGTCCCAACGCTCCAGCACCCACGTGCAACCTAGACAGGTCCATCTTGTACAGGCGGAGCCGTACCAGCAGCCGCAGCCCACCTACCAGTCCCCACCATCTCCAGAGATGCAGATGGTGGTCTACCATCCGGACCAGCCTCTGGCAGTACTCCCGCCAGCCCCCTCCGATGCCAAGCCGTTGATGGATGTCAACGGGATTTGGTACGACCGCCCCCAGCCTGGGATCCGACGAGACCATCCCGGATTCAGGTGGGGGAGTGGTAGTACCCAGCCCCAGCAGCAGCCGTCAGGACAGGGAGGGCAGTACTCCCAGCAGAGAGACCAGCACCAGCCGCAGCAGCAGCCCCCAGCATATCAGCAGCACCAGTCATCCTTCGGTCCGCGTCCCTATCAGCAGCAGGGACAGTCGTGGAGACGTGAGCAGCAGGCTCACCCGGGATACCAGCAGCAGCACCCTCCATCATACCCCTCTTACCAGCACCAGCAGCAGCAGTTCCAGCAGCTTCACCCACAGAGAGGCCACCCGTCGGGCTCCCACGAGAGCCCCGCTTTGGATGACATCGCCCGCCTCCTCACGGACCAGCAGGCCACATTCCGACGGGAGATGGATGAGTTCCGCCAGGAGATGCGGGACCTGGTGAGAGGGAAGGCCGCCATACCAGCCCAGATAGAGCCGAATCCGAACAACCTCAAGAGGAAATCTGAGCAGGTAGTACATACTGAGTTAGCCACTCCTAGTGACCCATTTGATGATACATCTTCGGATCTATTTGATGCTGATTTTGTCACACTTAGGAGCGGTAGGACCCCAGCAGGCGGCGGCGCCTCATCTGAGCTTCACCACGAGGACATTCCAGAGGCGCCACATGAGGAGGAGGAGAGCGGTACTAAGGCCGCTCCAGATGATGACGGTGGCACTGAAGCCACCAAGGATGCTGATCCCACCGGCGGTACTGAGGCCGCCGCTTCACCAGATCTAGGAGGTGGTACTGATGCCACCCGTTCAGCCGAGCCAGCCTGCGGTACTGAGGCCGCACGACGTCTTCCAGCAGCAGCAGCAGAGCCAGCCCGTGGTGGTACTGAGGCCACCGGTGTTTGTACAGATAGAGATGATGTTTTTCCTCGCATTCCTGTATCTCAGAACTCTGTTGTGAATAAAGGAAAAGGTTTACTTTCTTCTGGTCCCACTGTGGTGCATGATGTATGTGTGGATCCGGTCCTTGAACCGCCTAGACCTTTTCCTAGTCCTTCATCTGAGAAGGACCCAGTTTTCCCCTTCCCTAGAGCCCTTCAGATGGGGAAAGGGAAGAAAAATGATCCAAAAAAGAGAGAGCTTGAGGAGTTCAGCCAGAGCATGATTGATCGATTCCATATCCAGCTGACCCTCCAGGAGGCTTTGCAGCACATCCCCCTTCTCCAGCGATCTTTGAGAGAGAGGACTACAGTCAGGAGGAGGAGGAGGAACCACACTTCAGAGATACATGTGCTGACGAAAGCCACGTGTTTTGCGATCCAGAACCGCCTGCCAGCCAAGAGGCCAGATTCAGGGGCCCCGTATGTCAGATGCCAGATTAGTGAGCAGAGGTTCGACCGTACTCTTCTAGATAGCGGATCGTCGATCAACCTTCTTCCGGCAGCCCTTCTCGACCGCTTCGAGTTGGGCACTCTTCGACAGAGAAGGACAGTCCTTCAGTTCGCTGATCGATCTGTCAAGAGGCCGAAGGGGTTATTACGAGATGTTATCGTCACGATTCAGGGCCTGAAATTCCCCGTGGACTTCGTAGTGTTGGACATGGAGATCCCTGAGTCAGTGGCCGATACCCCTATCATCCTTGGTCGTCCGTTCTTGGCCACAGCCAAGGCGGTGACTGATCATGATAGCGGGAAGGTGTACTTTCGCGTCCAGGGCGAGAGTATACAAATAGAGACGGTCGAGGACTACAGAGCTAGATTCAGAGCCCGCTCAGATGCGAGTACAGATTCAGAGCAGCTGACCGACGCAGTGCCAGACATCCACCAGGACTGTGATTTTGTGATCACAGATGATGAGGCAGCTTGGGCAGATCTTGAGACACAGACCACCCTCTCACTTTCAGATACAGCTGATGCCGAGATGATAGCAGAGGAGAGTCTGGAGAGCACAGACCTGGTTCAGGATACCATTGAGGCAGCAGAGCCGGTCCTTGATCGCAGCACGATGATTAGTGATGGTGGTGCTGAGGCCACCTTGTTTTCCGGTGGTACTGATGCCACCGCGGTTGATACAGATCCCTCGGATTCAGAGTCTGATTGGGCCGATTGTGATGATCAGATGCCAGACCTGATTCCACTTGAGCCTACAGATGAGGAGGAGGTAGAGGCAGAGCAGACCAGAGACAGTGCAGTTGAGCAGCCTTCTCCCGATCCAGTTTGCGAGAGTACGCTTTCACTTTCCCAGGCAGATTTGGCCGACCTTGCAGCTTTCACTCAGTTTCTTCCGCAGCCAGATTTGCCAGCACCCAGCATTCCAGAGCTGAAGCCGCTCCCTACTTCGCTGAAGTATCGATTCCTTGCGGGCGAGCCTGAGATGTACCCAGTCATCATCTCCGCCGAGTTGACTGGAGAGCAGGAATCCCGTTTGATGGGGGTTCTTGAAAAGAACCGCAAGGCGATCAGATGGAGCGTAGCAGATCTCCATGGGATTAGTCCATCAGTGTGCTCCCACCATATCTATCTCGAGGAGGGGGCGAAGCCGTCGCGTGAGTTCCAGCGGCGTCTGAACCCCAACCTGAGAGAGGTTGTGATGAAGGAAATATCAAAATGGTGGGGCGCAGGTTTTATTTATCCCATTTCCGACTCCAAGTGGGTCAGCCCCTTGCATGTGGTGCCCAAGAAGACGGGCATCACGACTGTGATCAGTGAGTCGGGAGAGGAGATCGCTACACGAGTACCCACCTCTTGGAGGGTTTGTGTTGACTACAGGAGACTCAACCAAGCCACCAAGAAGGACCATTTCCCCCTGCCTTTTATTGACCAGATCATTGAGAGACTGGCAGGGAAGAGCCATTATTGCTTCCTGGATGGGTACTCGGGCTACAACCAAGTGGCCATCTTTTCGGACATATGCTTTTCGACGCATGCCATTTGGGCTATGCAATGCCCCTGCGACTTTTCAGAGGTGCATGCTGTCGATCTTTTCGGACATGGTAGGGGAGTGCTTGGAGGTCTTCATGGATGATTTCTCGATCTACGGCGACGGATTCGACTCCTGTCTTGACTGCCTAGATCGAGTACTCCAGCGATGTATTGAGTATCACTTGGTGCTATCTTGGGAGAAGAGTCACTTCATGGTGACTCAAGGGACGGTGCTTGGCCACATCATCTCCAACAGGGGCATGGAGGTTGATCCGGCCAAGGTTGATGTCATTAGGAAACTCACACCGCCGTCCAACCTGAGGCAGTTACGGTCATTTCTGGGGCACGTTGGATTTTATAGGAGATTTATTCATGATTTCAGCAGGATTGCCCGGCCGTTGACTGACCTCTTGACGAAAGACACCGAGTTCCTTGTCGATGACAAGTGTCTTTCGTCGTTTGCTACTCTCCAGCAGTGTGTTATTGAGGCTCCTGTCCTCCAGCCACCTGATTGGTCTCTCCCATTCGAGATCATGACGGACGCCTCCGATTTTGCCGTAGGGGCAGTGCTGGGACAGAGGAGGGATGGAGTACCATTTGCTATACACTACGCTAGCCGCACATTGGATTCCGCCCAACGGAATTATACAGTCACAGAGAAGGAGATGCTAGCCGTAGTGTTTGCCCTGGATAAGTTTAGATCATATATCATTGGATCTAGAGTGACTTTGTTTACAGATCACACCGCCATCAGGTACCTCATGGCAAAGAAGGATGCCAAGGCCAGACTGACTAGATGGATCCTTCTACTCCAGGAGTTCGACATTGAGATCAAGGATAAGCCTGGAGTCAAGAATGTGGTGGCGGATCATCTCTCCCGACTAGAGCAACCTGAGGATTCTGAGCAGATTGATCCTATTAGAGATACCTTCCCAGATGAGGCGATCCTTGCTATCGCCTCACTCCCATGGTATGCCGATATTGTGAACTTTCTCGTTGTTGGGAAAGTCCCACAAGATTGGCCCAGACAGAGACTTGAGACCTTCCTTGCGAAGGCCAAGTCCTACCATTGGGAGGATCCCATCCTTTACCACGAAGGAGGGGATAGCGTCTGGCGTCGGTGTATTCCTCAGGAGGAACACCATAGCGTCCTCACCTACTGCCACAAGCTTGAGGCAGGGGGACATCATTCTGGGAGGAGAACGGCACAGAAAGTGCTCCAATCCGGCTTGTGGTGGCCTACTCTCTTCAAGGACTCAGATGAGTTCGTGAAGAGATGTACTGACTGTCAGAGGATGGGCACTTGTGGACAGCGTGATATGATGCCGATGCAGCCCATTCACTTCTGTGAGGTTTTTGACGCATGGGGCATCGATTTCATGGGTCCATTCCCTAAGAGTCAGGGATTTGAGTACATTCTGTTGGCCGTCGATTATGTGAGTCGTTGGGTGGAGGCTATCCCCGCCCGAGCCGCTGATGTGAGGACAGTTTGCAGATTTTTGAGGAAGCACATCATCACGCGGTTCGGGGTTCCACGAGTTCTGATTTCTGATGGGGGATCTCACTTCATCAACGACCAGGTGAAGGCACTTGCTAGCGAGTTCGGCATCGACCATCGTGTTGCTACACCTTACCATCCACAGACGAATGGTCTAGCCGAGGTGTCGAATAGGGAGATCAAGACTATTCTGCAGAAAGTCGTCCGCCCTGACCGAAAGGATTGGTCACAGCTTTTGGACTCGGTCTTGTGGGCATATAGGACGTCTTTCAAGACACCTTTGGGCACATCTCCCTTTCGCCTCGTATATGGCAAGCCATGCCATTTACCTGTTGAGCTGAGGCACAAGTCACTTTGGGCAGTTACAGACATACTTATGGATCCAGATGGTATGGGAGACCAGAGGAGGGCAGAGCTAGCTGCCCTGGAGGAGCTTAGAGATGCAGCTTTCTCAAGCAACCTACATTATAAGGAGAAAGTCAAGGAGTGGCATGATTCTCATATCAGCCACAAACCTTTTGAGATTGGACAGAGAGTATGGCTGTTTGATGCGAGGCTTAGATTATTTCCAGGGAAGCTACAGAGCAAATGGAAAGGACCTTATCTGGTTAGGAAGGTACACGACAACGGTAGTATCGACATATCTGAGTTGTCTTCTGAGAGTACCTTCCGAGTGAACGGCCAGCGGCTCAAGCCATTTCTAGATCATGAGCCGCGGGTCGTTGATCTTGCCCCTATTCACTTTGCGTGAGATGTGGTCTTTGACTCACATCTAATGCATCTCACGCCTGAGTTTCACTGATCTTCCGCTGTATATAGATCCAGATGTCCATATCATCACATTCTTTAGTCCCACATCCCTTTCTCCATCTTGTGATTATGCTATACTTAGGGTGCGCTTTACCCTAAGTATAGGGGGGATGTGAGACCTTTCGGGTATTTCTTTTGTTTCTGTCTACCCCTGTTTTGCTTCCTATACTTAGGGATATTTCACCTAAGTATGGGGGGGTAGACCCTGTACATTCTGCACTTAGGTTTTCCCTTAGTATACAGCCTGCTATACTTAGGATTATTTGATCCTAAGTATAGGGGGGAGACCTGAGTCCCTTTTGACTTTCCATTTCCTTTTGTATAGCCTTTCTTTTCACTTCCCTATACATAGCACGAGTTATGTCTTCTTCATCGCTCTTGACTCCGAGGACATCGTTCGAGCTAAGTATAGGGGGGTGTGTATATATTTCATATATACTTTAGCCATAACTCGTACTTTGTGTGAGTGTGTTAATAAATAAAAATGGCTAAAAACCACAAAAATTAAAAATTTTTCATGTACATAATCTTCTTTTATTTGCACATAATAGCTAGTGTACAAATTATTTTTGTAAAAATGATTTCAAAAATCTTTTGTGTAAAGCTTGTGTAAATAATTTTGTATCAAAATTATGTATATAGTACAAAATTTTTCCAAAATGTTTTGAAAACCAAAAAGTTTGCAAAAATCTTGTGTAAATGTGTGTAAATATCTTTTTGCAAAACTTGCACTTCATGCATCATCATTCATGATTTCAAAACATTTTTCAAAAATTTTGCATGTTTGTAAAATATTGTGTAAATAAGCATCTTTTTATACATATGTATATAGTTTTTCTGGATGATAGTTGACATTTAAACTAGCCTGGAATCAAATTGAGAAATGGAGCTTGATTAAGATCTTAATCCACCTAATTCTAAGAGGAACCTTATCGGACTTAGGTTTAAGGCTTTTTAGGTCCATGGTGACTTAATTCTTTGAGTCCACTAGGCTATGATCACATGTCATCTCAATGAGCCTAAGTAGAGCACTTAACAACAACACATGACTCATATAGATTATGGCTTTACTTGGACACCAGCACTATGCACCGAGCTCTCTACGGATGAGGTGGTGAGGAGGCAGTCTTCCTTGACTTGGGGTAGCATATGAGGGTAGTACTTCTAGGCGGAACCTCTCTTCTTCTTATAGTGAAGGAAGTGCGTCTCAACTTGGTCTGGTTGCCATGAGGTCTAACGACGGGAGTTGTGGGTTGCAATAAAGCTTCAAAAGAGGGATAGTCTACTGGCTCAAGAGGAAAAACTCCTTGTATATATGCTGCACATGTACATGTTGTATAGATGCACTTGAAAAAAATGTGCAAAAAGAAAAGAACTCCAAAAAAGTGGTGGGTCTGAGAGAAAATGATAATCCCACCGGAGTATGTATATAGAGTGCAATAAGCAAAGCTTGGTTTCATGATCCACCTGTTGTAGCTTGCAGCAGGGAGACTTGGCTACACTGGTCAAGCTCCCAAGGGTACTTGGCTACACTGGCCTTGACCCATTCTCTTCTTCCCCCTCTTCTTGAGCCGGTTGTACTTGAACTTAGAAGGGAATACCCCGCTCCTCGAGGAAAGAGTGGCCAGATTGAGGTCATAGAGTTACCTTGTTAGGGAGGGTTGTCAAGTTGCCATTTCTGAGGTGGAGAGCTTAGACTTCACATTCACAGGACAAGAAAAGATTCATGGTCTTCAGGGTTTGTGATTGATGACTTGTTCTGATCTGGAGCATTGAGGAGTCTTGGTTATAGATTGGTGGAACTTAGAGGCTGTTAGGTTTTAAGCTTAAGTCTAAATAAGGTTCCGACACATTAATAATCCAAAGATCTGATTGAGCTCCATACCTCAATTTAATGAAGGCAAGTTTAATAATCAACCTTGATCCATGTATATCCTCTTTTTCTTTTTCCTTCTTTCTTTTGCACTTCTTTTTCAAATAAGTGTTTGCTAAGGGACTAGCAAAGTATAGTATAGGGGGGTGATGAATACCCATTCATCACTCTTTATTCTTATATTTTAGCTACAAAAACCTATGCAAATGCATGTAGATATTTGTAAATAGGAATAATTAGCAAAAGCATGCATTGTGTAAAAACCTATATTTAGCATGTTTTTGTGCAAAAATAAAAGAATAAAGATGAAAGAGAAAAAGAGGGAAATATTTAGAATAAATATTGAGCAACCTAACCCAAGGGAGGGCTCAGCATGGGCCTGACCGCATAAAAGCCAAAGTAGAGGGAGATAGGGGCTCATGTGTAAATAGTTGTAAATAAATAAAATTATATTTTCCTCACCCAAAAATATGCTTGTACATATTTGTATATATTTAGAAAATATTAAAAACAAAATAAAAATGTGAAAATCAAAAAGAACAAAAATATCCTTTCACCATGTACATAGACCATACCCCTTTATTTATTTAACCTTATAAATAAATAAAATTATTTTCTAAACTTTTTGTAAATATTCTATGTTATATATTGTAAATAAATAAAATAAAAAGAATCAAAACAAAAATCAAATAAAAATTACAAAATTAAAATATAAAAATACATTGTATATATACCATGTATATAAATGTATATATCTATTTATTTCACCTATGTATATAAATAATTAAAATCAAATAAAAATACCCTTTTATTCCTCATTTTATTCTATAATAAATAAAATATAAAATAGGAATAAAATTGTACAAAAATAATCATTAAAAATCAAAAATCAAAAACCAACATATTGTACACATACCTATATATAGCTATATATTGTAAATACTTTATTTTTATTTCCAAAAATTAATTAAAAATCACCAAAAAATAGAAAAAAATAAAATAAAAATATTTCATGTTTTGGGTTTTTGCTGATTCGGCCCCTAGCTATGCGTATTTGTCATTCTTTGATCCAGCCGCGTGGCCGTCAGCCATTGGTCCTGGGGATGTTGACCGCCCGGTCAACTGGCCCCCCCAGGACCACTTCCCACGGGTTCGAGCGGCCAACCCGATTTCTCCATTTTATACCCGCTCGACCCGATTGCCTAACACCCAAACCCCGGCTCCGTTTGTCACCTCCTACATCCGACACCCTCGCCGGGCGTCAATCTCGGGGTCCGCGCGCCACCGTGACCCTACCCGAGCTCATCTTTTCGGACCCCGAGCCACTTAAATACCAAGCTCCGCCTCCTCATTTTGCATCTTTGGCTAATCCACTCCACCCCAGTGAGCTCCAGCACCCGAGCGTGAGTGACAGCTCGCTCCAGGTGCCGTCGCAGCGAGGAGAGGGGCCGATTTCCATTGATCCGGCGACTTAGCACCGCCGTGCTCCGCCCAGAGCAGGAGCTCGAGCCTCGGGCCGAGACAACCCTTGAGGCCACGACCAGGAGCTCCCCCAGCTCCAGCATAGTCTCATCGACCGCCCAGGTAATCCCTTAGCTTCCCTATTTAGCCTAATTTCCATTTTGCCCCAATCCGCTCCGCCGCCGTGCTCCATCGATTCCGACCACCTCCCGCGTCCGTTCGATCATCGGAACCTATATTCACCTCCGCCTCCCCATCGCGCACCTTCTCCGCCCCTCCGTTCAACCCAGCTCGCACAGGAGCTGGGATTCGAATCCCCTCGCCGTCGCTTCGCCGGGATTCGTCCGCACCGACGCACAGACCACCTCCACGACGCCTAACCGGGTCGAGGCATTTTGCCCTCGACCCGCGAAGCTTCTGAGCTACTTTGCAGGATCAGAGGAAGCCATCTGAGGCCTCCCGACATTCGGGCCAGGAGCTATCCTCCGCCGACCTCGCCGGAGCCCCTCCCGGGCTCGGCTGGGCCATCGGAGGCCACCATCAGCTGCGGAGCTTCATCGCGCATCTTCTCCGATCTCCGGAAGCAGCAGACGAGGATCCCAGCACTCGCACGAGGCCGGCGAAACTCGCCGGCCACCTGTTCTTCGAGGATCTTCAGCCGCCGTCCGATCAGCCTCGACCTCCAGTTTTCATCTCGTCCATCCATTCCCGGAGGAACAGCCACCGTCCGATCCTTGGAGAGGAGATCTGGAGCGCCCACCAGCGTACCCGTCAGATCATCCACGTGGAGCGCATCCGACGGCCCGCTTAATAAAGGGTAAATTACCCTTAGGCCCAGCTCTTGTTTCTATTTAGTTTTAGTCCTGTAAATATTCTAGCAAGTTGTTTTAGTTTAGGGTTATTTGCACATCGGACCTCGCACTTTAGTTTATTTGCATTTATGCCCCTGTGAGTGTTTGCCACGTGCTTCGTCACGTGTATGTTTGGTGTAATTGCAAGATATTCCTTGTAGTTCTGGATGTTAATTAATGAATGAAAACTTTTTAGTATTTGCATATATGCCCCTGTGAGTGTTTAATTGCGCATGTGCGTTTATTTGGTGGGTTAATTGCAACACAGCCCCTTGGACTTTTGGTACGAGTTACCAAAAGGTCCTCGGGACTTGTTTTATTTACAAAGAGGTCCCTGAGTGCCCCAGGCACGTGCCGCGTGCGTGCGTTGCTGGGTATTTTGCACCTGGACCCCCAGAACTTCGGGTATTTGCACTTCAGTCCCTGTGCACAGCACCCTCTTTTGATTTTTGAATAAAATATCAAATCACCTCCAAATTCGATGAAAATTTGATACATGGCTCCTGCCATGTTGTAGGATTTTTGAGAATTTTTGAGGACATTTTTGATTTTATTTGTTATTTTTAAAAATTCAAAAACCTTTATTTCATATACTGTCTAGAGTTAAAAATCCCAAAAAAATATAAAAACCCCCTAAAAAATTATATAAAAATTAGGTACTGTTTATTTTGTGTTCCTTTATTTTCTAGCCAATTTTGGCTATTTTTCATTGCTTAAAAACCATAAAAACTTAAAAACACCTAAAAACTCATAAAAATCATATTAAATAATCTAAAAACCCAAAAACAATAACTTTGGTGCTCAAATTTTCCTTGTTTTCTCTAGTATACAGGAAAATTACCTCCAGGACCTCTTGAGATTTTTAGATATTTTATCTAGGGATTTTGGGCCTGGCTGGACAGTACCCAGCCTTTTTGTTACTGTTTGATTTTTAGTAAATAAACTATACATCAGAAAATTATCAAAAATTAACCAAAAACATTAAAAATCCTAAAAAACATAAAAACATTTTTGTTTGAATTTTTGCTTGATTTTTGACACATTTAATAATTAGCTAAAGCTTGCTTGCTTTTGTGTTTCCTTTATTTTCTTCACATTTAAAAATCCAAAAAAATATAAAAATCACTGAAAATCATTAAAAATCCTTGTCTTTTATTTTATTTTATTTTTACTACTTCGTAGGCCTTTGGCCAACCCGTGCTCCTTGAGTTCGACCCTGGGTGCTATACCAGGTTAATCTCATAGCTGGACCGCTATCCGTTGTTTTGATCGATCTTTGATTTATTTAGTGGTCTGATATTTTTTTCTTGATACACATCGCCTGATCGCTCGGGTCACAACGACCCTATTTCTGTACCTCATACCCGAGTGGTCAGGCCTGTCATCAGAGATCAAAGGAAGGCAGAATTGGCAACCCTGGAAGAGCTTAGAGACAACCTTTTCGAGCAGCCTACAATACAAGGAGAGAGTGAAAGAATGGCATGATTCTCATATCAGCCATAAGCAGTTTGAGCCAGATCAAAGAGTATGGTTGTTTGATGCTCAACTTATATTATTTTCAGGGAAGTTGCAGAGCAAGTGGAAGGGACCATACCTGGTCCGAAAGGTATATGACAATGGAAGTATTGACATATCTGAGATGTCATCTGAGTCTACCTTTCGTGTTAACGAGCAACGGCTCAAACCATATCTAGATCATGAGCCACTGGTCGTTGACGTCGCCCCTATTCATTTTGCATGAGATGTGGTCTTTGACTCACATCTATTGCATCTCATGCCTGATTATCACCGTCTTCCACTTTGTATAGATCCAGATGTCCATATCATCTCATTCTTCAGTCCAACACCCCATTTGCATATTATGCTTATACTATACTTAGGGTGTATTTTACCCTAAGTATAGGGGGGTGTCAGACTTTTGATTTCTCTTTTGATTCTTTTTACCTCTGTTTTGCTGCCTATACTTAGGGATATTTTACCCTAAGTATAGGGGAGGTAGACCCTGTACATTCTTCCACTCGGATTTCCCTTTACGTACAGTCTGCTATACTTAGGATTACTTGATCCTAAGTATAGGGGGAAACATCGAGATCCGTTCATTCTATTCTTTGATTTGCCGTTGTAATATAGCATTTCTTTTCACTTCCCTATACTAAGCACGAGTTATGTCTTCTTCATCTCTCTTGATCCACTCTGAGGACATCGTTCGAGCTAAGTATAGGGGAGTGACATATATATTTCATATATACTTTAGCCATAACTCGTACTTTGTGTGAGTGTGTTAATAAATAAAATGGCTAAAATCCTTTATCTAAAAACCGTAAAATTTTTAAAATTTTTCTTGTATATAAAATTCTTTCTTGCACATACATATCTATTTATAATTTTTTTTATACAAATATTTGTAAAAATGTTTTGTGTGTAAAAAGTTTGTAAAAATTTTGGTATAAAAATTATGTATATAGTACAAAATTTTTATAAAATGTTTGAAAAATAAAAGTTTGCAAAAACCCTTGTGTAAATGTGTGTAAATAGTTTGCAAAACTTCTACATCCATGCATGCATTCGTTCAAACATTTTTCAAAAATTTTGCATGCTTTCAAAAATTTGCATAAAAAGCTTTTTATATACTTATATTCTTTTGAATCATAGATTGACATTTAAATTAGTCTGGAATTAAATTGAAAAATAGAGCTTGGTTAAGACCTTAATCCACCTAATTCTAAGAGGAACCTTATAGGGCTTAGGGTTAAGACTTTTCAGGTCCATAAGTGACTTAATTCTTTGAGTCCACTAGGATATGATCACATGTCATCTTGATGAGTCTAAGTAGAACACTTAACAATGCACACATGACTCTCGCAGATAACGGCTTTACTTGCACCAGCACCTTACACATAGCTCTCTACGGATGAGGTGGTGAGGAGGCAGTCTTCTTTGGCTTGGGATAGCATATGAGGGTAGTACATCTAGGTGGAACCTCTCGTCTTCTTTTAGTGAAGGAAGTGCGTCTCAACTTGGTCTGGCGACATTGAGGTCTAAAGACAGGAGTTGTGGGTTGCAATAATGCTTCAAAAGAGGGATAGTCTACTGGCTCAAGAGGAAAAACTCCTTATGTATATATGTTGCACCATGTAGATATGTTGTACATAGGCACATCAAAAAAAATGTGCAAAAAGAAAGAAAAACTCCAAAAAAGTGGTGGGTCTGATAGAAAATGAAAATACCCATCGGAGTGTATATAGCCAAATAAAGCAAAGCTTATGTTACCCATTCTCATCGCATGAAGCTTGTAGCAGGGAGACTTAGCTACACTGGTTGGGCTCCCAAGGATACATGGCTACACTGGTCATGATCCATTCTCTTCTTCCTCCTCTTCTTGAGCCGGTTGAACTTGAACTTAGAAGGAAATACCCCGCTCCTCGAGGAAAGAGCTGCCAGACTAGGGCATTAGAGTTACCTTGTTAAGGGGGGCTGTTACTTTGTCGTTTCTGAGGTGGGGAGCTGCATATCACTTACACAGTATAAGAAAAGATTCATGGTCATTAGAGTTTGTGTATGTAGACTTGTTCTGATCTGGATTATTGAGGAGTCTTGACCATAGATTGGTAGAACTTAGAGGCTGTTGAGTTTTAAACCTAGGTCCAAATAAGGTTCAGACAAACTAATAATCCAAAGGTCTGACTGAGCTCCATACTTCAATTTAATGAAGACAAGTTTAATAATCAATCTTGATTCTCCTTCCTTTTCTTTTTCTTTCTCTTTTCACTTCTTTTTTAGATAAGTGTTTGTGAAGGGACTAGCAAAGGTAAAGTATAGGGGGGTGATGAATCTTTGTTCATCACTCTTTATTCTTTTATTTTAGCTAATTATCTTGGCAATGCATCATGTAGATAGGTGTAAATACAATAACTTAGCAATATGCATGCATGTGTTAATATTACATAATTAGCATGTATTTGTGCAAAAATAAAAGAATAAAGAATAAAAAGAAAAAGAAGGAAGTATTTAGAATAAATACTGAGTGACCCAAATCCCAAGAGAGGGCCAAGCATTGGCATGATCGCCAAATAAAATAAGTAGAGAGAGAGAGATAGGGTCCACTCTATACTATGTATATATCATGTGTGTAAATAAATAATTATTTTTACCAAAATCAAAATAAAATATTCTTTTTACCTCCTTACTTGTATTTATAAAAATAAAATAAAAATTAGAAAAATAAAATAAAAATAGAATAAAATCCTCTCTCTCACTTGTACATAATACATGTATATAGGTCTTCTTCCCTATTTATTTGATACTTGTAGATAAATAATAAAATAAAACAAAAATTATTTTATACTCCAGAAATTATATTGTAAATAAATAAAATATAAAATTGGAGTATTTGTGCAAAAATAACAAATTAAAAATAATTGTACAAAATACATAGGTATAATATACCTGTATACAATACAATATACTGTATATACATTAATTTGTTTTTCATAAAAATAAATAAAAATCACAGAAAAATTCCTTGAAAAATAATAAACAGTTTTCAATTTATTTATTTTTAAATTTAAATTCATTTATTATTTTTAATTTATTTATCTTTTTTTCCTTACTAGTTTGTCTTGTAGTGGGTTTTGTCCTTATTCCAGCCCGCTTCTGATTGGTCCACGCCAGATTGTTGACTCGGGTCAACGCCATCTTCCAGGCATGACCTGACTCGGTTGTCGTGGCCGGACCTTCTTCTCGGAATTTCCTAGGGCGGATCGCACATCCATTTATTTCGATTCTTCGCCCGCACCTTCCCTGTGGATCCGTGACCCTCGGGATCCCTAGGAAGGCACGAATCTTCCTCGGTTCGTGCGCTTCTACCCGATCTCTCCAGCCTCTTGGGAATGTTGTTTAATCGCTTCATCCGCTCCCCGAGGTCCGCAGCTCGTGCCTCGCTCCCATCTGAAACCCTAGCCACCTCCATCTGAGTGACAACTGCCTGGAGCGCCGTCTGGCGATCGATTTGGTGCAGCGGAGCCGACGCTCCCCTTTCGTGGCCGGTCCTCCGCCGCGAGCAGCCTCCCCCGACTACCGCATCGAGGTCGAGCCCATCACCCCGACTACCACCTTCGCCTGGAGATCATGACCACATCTGGACCTTCAGGTAACCCCTTTATCCTTACTAGTTTTCCAGTTGATCGAATCTTTCCGTTGTTCTTCGTCGTCGTTCCATTAGCTACGACCAACCGTTCGGAGCTCCTTCACCCACGCCCAACTGCTCCGATACCCTCGCACTCTCACCCTCCATCTTCCTTCGCGACCTGATCACCCTGATCATCGACCATCTAGTCGAGATTAGGCTCGAGATTTCCCCTATCGCCTTCGTCGGAAACCAACTTCCGCCCCCTATCGCATCTTTGGTTTTCAGTCTCAATAACCTAGACCCGAGCGTAGCCCCGAGTCTCGGCTTCGCATTACAGGTACCCTTGAGCCGTGAGGAGCCTCATTTGTCTTCCAGTTGCACGACGGAGCTGCTCTAGACCTTGCTCCACCATCCAATCCATCCGACCGTCCGTAGGACGATCAGAGCCCACTGCTCGACGCGGAGTGCCTCCCCGGAGGTGATCGACCTGTTGGAGGTCTGATCGGCCTTGCGGATTTGCCCAGGTTCCCGCTTCAAGTTTGCCAGCCCCTAGTTCGTCCACCATCTCCCGTCGCCGTTGGATGAAGAGCGGAGCGCCAGTTCACTTCTGAACCGTCCGACGTTGCAGCTTTCCAACCGTTGATCTGACACCATCTGACACATCTGCGCCACACGTAGGGAACATTCCCTGAGCGTCAGATCCGCCTTTATAGAGGATCAGAGCCGCACGATCGAGCCCACACCAACGGACGACACCTGGCTTCCCACGCGCGACTCACATGCCTTGAGGGTATATTGCTCTTTTTCCCTTGTGTTTATTTCAGTTTATGTTTTGGTCTGTAAAATAAAAGTTATAGTTGAAGATTTTTGTGATCTAGTCCATGTATTTTCAGATATTTGCATTTCAGTCCTCCCTGTCTGAGACACGTGCTTGGTCACGTGCATAGCGGTGTATTTGTACTATCTACCCTGAGCTTTTTCTATGTTATTGATTGAATGTATGTTTTCTTAATTCGCATTTATACCCCTTGTGAACATGGATTTGGCACGTGTGCGGATTTAAGTGGATAAATTACATTTTTGACCCTGTGCTTTTTAGGCTTGTTAATGTTTGGTCCTGAAACTTAAAATAATTGCATTTAGGTCCCTATAACATGTTGTACTATTTTTAATTAAATAAATATCAAAATTACTCTAAAAATTCCCAAAAATTTATACGTGGCTCCTGCTATTGCATAATATTTTTAACAAATTTTAAGACAGATTTTGGTTTTATTTGTTGTTTTCTAAAATTCAAAAACCTTAAAAGTGTCCTTGTCTATTTTAGAAAATCAATTAAAAATATCAAAATTTCTTTAAAAATTCCAAAAAAATTATGAGTGTCTATTTTGTATTGTTTTGATTTCTTTGTCATTTTCATTCCATTATCTTTTTATAACACACCTAAAAATTATAAAAGACTAAAAACCTTATAAAAATCATTAAAAATTCATTAAAAATAAAAAAAAATGTGTTTCAGTTTCTGTAGGTAGATTTTATTTTATATTTTCATAAAAAATATTGCCAAGATTTTAGGGTGCTTTACATATTTTTAATATGCCTTTTCATCTAGGCTGCACACTGCTTATTATTTTTGGCTTTCTTTTATTTTTAAAAAATTATATAAAAATCATAAAACCCCCATAAAATCCCCAAAACACTTGAATATTCTAAAAATCTAAAAACATCTTTGTTTTGAATTTTTGAGTATTTTTAGACCTTTAAATAATTGCTTGAGTATGACTTTTGGGTATTTCCTTATTTCTTTTCTTAATAGAAAATCATAAAAAAAATTAAAAATTAAAAACCACCAAAATTATTTTATTTCTTGGATTACCTGACTACTTCGTAGGATTTTTCCCGTGCTCCTTGTGTTCGACCCTGGTGGCTATACCATGTTAAATAATTAGCAAGACCGCTCTTTTAGATTTTCATGCTTGATTATTTTTATTGGTGGTCTGATTTTTCTTGTTGAGTCCGGTTCGAGTGGTTGAGGTCGCAACGACCTTTGATATCACTTAACCTTAGTCGCTAGGGCCGCTCACCAACGAGCACCATCTCAGTTCAGACTGATATTGGATGTGTAATGAAGGATGTTAGGCATGTTCTCGACTTACAGCTTAGGCTCATATCAGGTTCTCAACTGGATGGAGAGGGCTACCATCTGAAGTTTGGCGACAACAGATGCAAGATCAGCAAGGGCTCTCTTATCATGGCCAGAGGCAAGTTGTGTTGCATGCTCTACAAGACTCAGATGAAGGTCATGGATGGCAGCCTACATGCTAATGAGGCTGACACGTCGGATCTCTAACATCTTCGGCTTGGACACATGAGCTAAAAGGACTTACAATTTTTGAGCAGGAATGAGTTGATACCATGCCACACTGACAAATTGTTATCACCTTGTGATTCATGTGAGATTGGAAAGAACAAGAGTGCTCCTTTTAAGACCATATCAAAGGTGAAGGAAGACCTTCTGCAGTTGATTCACTCCGATGTGTGCGGTCCCATGGACACAACGTCTTTGGAGGAAACAAGTTTTTTCTAACTTTCATTGACGATGCATCAAGGAAAGTATGGGTTTATATGCTGAGGACGAAGGATCAAGTCTTTGATTGCTTCAGGAAATTTCATGCCATTGTGGAGCGTGAGACAAGCAAAGTGTTGAAGTGTCTGCACATAGACAATGGAGGGGAGTACACCTCTTACAGCTTCCAAAGCTACTGTGTAGAGCACGGGATCAAGCATGAAAGGACAGAGCCTGGCACACCCCAACACAATGGTGTAGCTGAACGTTGTAGATAGAGTTTGCTGCATGCTGAAGACATCGAAGCTGCCCAAGACCTTTTAGGCTGAGGCAGTTCGGACTGCCTGCTACTTGATTAATCGATCTCCATCTGTTCCATTGAATTTTCAGGTTCCTGAGTGCATTTGGACTGGAAAGAATCCCTCATAAACTCATATGAGGGTATTCGAATGCAAAGCTTATGCATTTATACCGAAGGAATAGAGGAAGAAGCTTGATGAAAAGGCAGTATCATGTATTTTTGTTGGTTATGGAGATCAGGATTTTGGATACTGACTTTGGGATCCAAGGAAGAAGACCATCACCAGGAATAAAAATGTGATTTTCTATGAGAACCAAACTTTGGATGAGGACGATAATGGTGATATTGACTCGGATGGGATTGCTATGGATGATGACAACGATGAGGACTCATATCCTTCTCTGGTACTAGGTACAGATAGAGAAGATGCACCGCAAGAATAGCATGAGCCAGATGCATACCCCACTATTGTAGGTCCAGGGGATCCTGGGCAGGGGGAGAAACCTCATCAAGAAGTAGATGCAGCAGAGCCTCAGGTCAGGAGATATAGGAGGGCACATCAGTCATCATCTCGCTATACTACTTCCCTATACGTGATGCTGATTGATCATGATGAACCACACACTTTTGAGGAGACATAAGAGCATAAGGAGAGAGATCATCGGTAAATTGCAATGAATGAAGAGATGCAGTCTCTAAAGAAAAATCATACCTATGATCTTGTTGAGCTTCTTACAGGCAAGAGAGCGTTGAAGAACAAGTGGTTCTACAAGCTGAAGTCAGATGACGGTAGCAAGCAACTGACGTACAAGGCCGGATTGGTTGTGAAGGGATTCAACTAGAAAGAGTGCATGGACTATGATGAGATCTTCTCACCAGTTATGAAGATGAATTCTGTAAGAGTGGTGTTAGGTCTTGTTGCAAGCCTAGACCTTGAGCTAGAGCAGATGGACATGAAGAAAACTTTTCTTCACGGCGATCTGAAGGAAGAGATCTATATGGAGCAGCCACATGGCTACCGGGATAAGGGAAAAGAGATTATGTTTGTAGGCCGATATAGAGTCTCTATGGCTTGAAGGAAGCCCCTAGACAGTGGTACTTGATGCTTTCATGACGAAGCAAATTTCAAGAGGACTACAACGAATCCATGTATGTACATTCAACATCCTTCCAATGGTGGGTTTAATATCCTGTTGATATATGTGGATGATATATTGATAGTTGGTCATGATCCCAGGTTGATTTTAAAGCTCAAAAGGGAACTCTCCAGGAAATTTGAGATGAAGGATTTTGGCAAGGCAAGCAAAATGCTTGGGATGCAGATTACTCACGATAGGAAGAAACACAGGTTGTGGTTGTCACAAGAGAAGTATGTTGAACGCATTATGGAGCAGTTCAACATGAAGAATTTGAATCCTGTCAGCACGTCCCTTGCCACTCATTTCAAGTTGACGAAAGAGACATGTCCATCTACTTCTGAGGAGAAAGCGGAGATGACCAAGATTCCTTACCAATCCGCAGTTGGCAGCCTTATGTATGCCATAGCTTGCATCAGACCCGATATTGCTCATTCTATGGGCATAGTGAGCAGATTCATGTCGAATCCAGGGAAGGATCACTGGGAAGCTATGAAGTAGATCCTGAGATACTTGAGAGGGACCTCATGTATGTGTCTGATTTTTGGGAGGTCAAATCCCAAACTCTGTGGATAAACAGATGCTGACATGGCGGGAGATGTGGATAAGAGGAAATCGACTTCCGGGTACATTTTCTCTTTCATAGGAGGAGCGATTTCGTGGTAGTCCAAGTTGTAGAAATGTATTGCACTGTCAACGACTGAAGCCGAGTACATTGCGATATTAGACAAAAGAAAGGAAGTGATGTGGTTACATCGATTCCTTGGTGAACTTGGATGCAAAGACATCGAGCCAATTGTCTTCTGGATAGACAGAGCGCCATTGATCTGAGCAAGAGCACGGTGCACCATGCTCGCACAAAGCATATAGATGTGTGATATCATTGGCTAAGAGATGATATTGATAAGAAGCATCTCATTCTGAAGAAGGTCCATAGATGAAAATCCATCAAATATGTTGACGAAGGCCGTGACTCGTGACAAGTTGTACCTATGTAGAGAGCTAAGCGGTGTCACCTCTCAGTGATCATCTTCTTGGTGACACCTCCCTATTGGGACCGTTGTTGGATAGTTATTATCCGTTTCCAAAAATAAAAAAGAGAGAGAGAGGTTATTGGACAATTATCCCTTTGGGGTCCTATTCCAAATAAGACTAGGAGGAGAGAAAGGAGGTAAGAGTAGTATAAATAAGGCCCCATTCATGGTATTGGGGTTCATCCCAACTCAAGCATCTCTTCCTCTCTTCTCTCTTAGTTCTCTCTCCCCAAGCAAGGAGAGAAGTAGCCCACACAAAGCGTGAGGAGCAAGTTCACGCAATGCACGAAGAGTTAGCATGCAGGGGAACGAAGAGAAGTCACATCCACAAGGAGCGTATGCGCCGGAGGTGCGAGGAGCAGCCGCCAGGGAGGTCCGTTCTCAAGGAGGGATATCACTTGACAAGGAGAAGTAGTGGTATCGTGTTATCCAAGTACAAGGTGATAGTTATCTGATTTTATTCTTGTAACTGAGCCTCAGTTTTGTTGGACAACAAAAATGAGAAGACATTATGCCCTTTCATTTTTCGGCCTATTGCATTTTGTTGCGGGTCATCGTGCCTCGTGGGGTTTTCCCCTCTCTCACATCGAGGAGGGTTTTCCCACTTAAATTCTCGTCTCTCTGTGATTGCTTGATTAGTGTGCTATGATTATTTTTCTTGGTTCCCGTGTGGGGAACATTCCGCTGCTAGTCATCCTTTGCATGACATGTTAAGGGAACCCCTTGATTTCCCAACACTCTCTTTGATATACACATTAAATTTTATATGTGCCATTGATGATGGAAAAGAACTATCGACCGAGGAGATTGGATGTTCTGACTATGTATCCTAAAGAGTCCATGATTTACAATCCATTCCAGATTTGATAATTTGATTTTAAAATTTCATATTGCAACATGCGATCCTAAAAGTATGTAGAACAAAGCAAGTTGTTGAAAATTGATACAAAAATGGATTGTACTAGTACGGAGTGAGAGGATGAAGTCCAAACTCCCTCTAGGTAGATAATCGACACGAAGACACAATTTAAACCACCTCATTGTCATCGAGAGGAATTTTCCATGGAGGGTTCAGGGGAAAAATAATTCCAGTAATATGTATGAATTCAAAATAATTCACATTAGGCATGAATCGGCAAACCATTTGCCGTGCACGGCAAATGGTTTGCCATTTTGTTGATGCCATGCCTCTCCTCTGCAGCCTCTCCACCTCCCTTCCTCAGCAGCCTCTGCCTCCACTTCCCCCTCCGCCTCCATGTCCAGTCCATCTCGACAACGGGGAGGGAGCGAAAGAAGTAGATGGCATCGTGGAGGCAGTTCTCCTTGCAGAAGCCGGTGTGGAGGACGCTGTAGCTAATGAGGTTGGGCTTGCCTCCCTTGGAGACGATCTTGAGTAGGAGGCGGTGGGACTCGCCGACATCATGCTGCTTGTAGTCGGCATGGAGGAGGAAGGAGAAGGTGAATACATTGGGGACACGGAAGGTGAGGTGGAGGGGGCAGTTAGGGTAGAGGCATGGAGGAGCGAACAAGGAAGGGGGAGAGGGAGAGGTGGCAGAGGAGCTGCAAGGCGTGGCCGACAATGCCACGCTTGCACATGAGTGTGACGAGGAGGGTGGGGTCGGAAGGGTATGGGTGGAGGAGACAAGGAGGTAGAGGAGGTGGAGGGCGAGCTTTCCAAGGTCGAGGAGGAGGGAATAGGGGTAGGAATTAGGGCTCGCCGGTGTACACATCAGCAAAACAACAAACCATTTTCCACGCACGGTAAATGGTTTGCCGATACATGCCCAATGTGGGCATTATGCCTTTTTCTGGAATATTCCTTCCCTCCAACCCTCCATGGGAAAAAGCTCTGTCATTGAGCGATATGCGAAGAGATGTTACAGGTCTTCCAGATGTGATTGACAGAGTGGACAACAATCAATCTTTGCTTCAATCTGACTTTGAAAGAAATATTGACATTAAGAACCCTTCAAAGAAATAATCTGATCATGGGGTAGAGGTCCTTAGCGTGCCATATTGATTTACAAAGAGTAGCGAGACATGAATAAAAAATTCTGCCTTCGGTGACGAGCAGTTGATATGCAAACTTGGTTCTAATCCTTAGGACCTGGTTGGTGAAGTTGTGATCAAAACACTGTTGAAGCATCAAATCTTTCTAATTTTTTGCGGACGAACAAAATGCATTTGAAGTATAGAAACATGAAGGTGGAAAATAAATGCTTGAAACTGATGAGGAAATACACTATATATTTTTAAAATACAAAATTGAAAGATTATCTACAAAGACTGCCTAGAAAATTGCAAAGTTGACTAGCATTATAATTCCTAAAATGAGAAGAAACTAATACAAATAAGGAAACACCTATATGGAAGTGAATTTGTTATTACTGTAGTGAACCCTATTTTAAGCAGGGGTGGAAAATGAGTTTCCTTATGTAAAAAAAAATTCTTTTTTTTGGAATACATTTTGAAATGTATTATAATAGTAAGATATAATAGTAAGATGTGGACATGATTCGACTTGGATTTAACAAATGAGGTAGAATTTACAAAGTAGAATTATATTTACTAATAAGCATCTGATAATTACAAAACAATTCCTCAAACGTGATTTAATTTTGAAAAAAAATCAAAATTAGACATCTGATATACAAAAGAATGTCAAGATTAGTAATTACTGCTCATATTATACATTCTCGAATGATGTTTTGGAATATGTTTAGAAAAGTGGAACAATACTACGATTTGGGGCATGGTTCATATGACTCGTATTTATTTAAGCTATTGATATGTACAAACTATACTCATATTATACTAATAAGCATTTTCATATTTACATATTTTTGACCTAGAAGTGAATTAGTGCTATGATAAATATTCAAATTTAGACATCTGTGTTACCAAAGAATGTCAAAAATCAGAAATTATCGCTACCATTTTACAAATCTCATTGATATTTTGTTAACCATTTAATGAAGTGAGAGCTTAGAAATATATTGAAGTGGACGAAACATGATTTTGATAGGGGGGCTAAGAGAATTATTGCACATGAATCTTTTACAAAAGAACAATGAAATGTATCACTAGACAAAGTGAATGACAATTTCACATTACATCTTACAAATTAAACACTAGACAAATAATGAATTATATCACTTAATTTTACAAAAGAGTGGTATTGATCTTTCTTTTGTGAATTAAATGAATTTTAACATCTTACAAAACACTAGACATACAATGAACTATATCAATTTATTTTACAAAGCATTGATATATTTCGCAAATATGTTTATATAAATTAATGATATTCAGATAAGTATTTTATAATATATGTTAAACTACTAATATAAACGAATATAAAATACAAAATTGTAAGTTATTTTCTTGATACCTAAATCAAATTATATGAGATAGGAAAAATTCTTGCATTTGTAGAAAGTAAATTTATATTATTGACGAATTAAAAATATATTCATTAAAAGAAAATTCATTGGTATGTACAAAAAAGGGAATAAGAATTACATGCCCTGATCTTAAAATTGATTAATAAAAAAAACTCAAAAAAATAGGAAATAGCTTTAAGAGTCCGATTTAAAACTTTAGTTTGATATGATTTAAAATGTAGGTTGTTCGCGGATTATTTTCCAATCAAGCTTTGGCAAAACCCAACAGTATATGAAATAACCGAAAGAGATGAAAATAACATAACTATAATAATGCATTAATATACTCTAAATCAAACCATGTGAAAAAAATAAAAAAATAAATTCAATAAAAGAGTGAACAGATGAAGATAGGATATTAGAAAAATTTTATTAAGAAGAACACTGTCGAATATCGTTTATTCCAATGAATCAGTTAATTACGATGTAGAATACAAAAAACGATGTTATTTTATAAATGTATCAACCTTGGTAGAACAAGTGGAGGATATAATACTTTAAATTCAAATAAAATTTTAAAAGAAATTACAAACAACGTACCCATGGCTTGAGGAAACGCTCTGAACATTTTGGCGGAGATAATGGAGCCACATTTAAAATTTGGGATGCTAAACAAGGATGCCAATGGTATATTTCTATGTTTAAATTAAAAAGTATTTATAAAAAGGGTAAAATGGGTTGCAACCATGGGATGAGCTAACTTGGCTTCCCCGTGTCATTTCGTCCATTATTTTATTTTATTTTTTTAAAATTTCTTCCGTGGACTTTCATCAATATATCCCTATATTATGTCATTAAACTTTCGTGTGAAACATAGACTCTTACGACCTCCATCCAGACGAAGTTGATTTTAGCAATTCTGTTACCGTTAAAAAATGACTGTCTAGATGGAGGTTGTAGGAGTATCTGTTTCGCATGAAATTTCAATGACATAATATAAGGATATATTGATAATATTTCACGGAAGAAATTTTCAAAAAAAATTAAAAATAGAAAAAATTGGATGAGGGGAGTCAAGTTAGCTCCTCTAGGGGGCAGCCCCATTTAACTCTAGTAAAAAAAGTAAAAAAATAATTATTAAATGTCGAATCAAATGCTAAACGAAATTACTTAGGGTTATGGGTGTAAAAATCCCTAAAAAGAATAATGAAGTCTTCAGTAGTACCCTATCCAGAGTACCCCCCACCACCGGTGATCCTCCCAATATGTGTACTCGTGACTCCCATCCCTTCCGTGATTAATGAGATGGCGGAAATCACAGGGTTCTTTCTATGAGATTTTTACACCCATAACCCTGAGTAATTTCACAATAACAATCATAACCCTGCATAATAGCGAATTACACGAGAAACCCTGGATAGTCACTCCATCTCACACTCATGACCCTCCTTTAATTTTTCTCTTAACTAAACCAT
Organism: Ottelia alismoides; assembly: GCA_037367405.1. Taxonomy (NCBI): domain Eukaryota; kingdom Viridiplantae; phylum Streptophyta; class Magnoliopsida; order Alismatales; family Hydrocharitaceae; genus Ottelia; species Ottelia alismoides. The sequence continues at coordinate 541,886 of JAZKJV010001154.1, read as the reverse complement.
ATCATTGTGTTAATCTAATCCTTACTCTATCCAACGATCGCTAAAAAATTTCAAAAAAAACCTTCTTCCTCCTCCATAGCCGACCCCTCCCCTTGTTCCTCATCCGCCCCTCCGCCTGTGGCCTCGCCTCTCCTTCGCCCCTCCACCTGCAGCCACCCCCTCCGCCCGCAGCCTCGCCCCTCCTCACCTCCAGCTCGCCACCCCCTCCCTCCAGGCTAACCGCCTTCCCTCCAGGCCCGCCTCCCACTAGGTGCCCCCCTCCTTCCCTCACCTTCGATCAACCCGCGCCTCCAGACCTTGCGCGGCCGCGGCTGACCTGCAGAATCGTCGGTCGCCACGCCCTCTGCCACTCCTCTCTCTCTCTCCCATTCCTTCCGCCCCTCCACCGGTGCTGCAACCGCCCAACCACCCCTCCGCTTCACGTGGCGATTGCGCGACCCACGTCGCCCGCACGGCGCACCAGCCCCCTTGGCCAAGTAACCACTCGCGATCACCTGCTTCTTTATCTCCCCCGCAGCTTCTGCCTCTCTTGTCCATTTCTCTCTCTGATCACTCTGCCTACAACCCCCCTCTTCCTCGGGGGCACTGCAACCACCCATAAAGATCGCCTCCCGCTCCATGTGGCCACCCCCTTCCTTTCCGCCTCCCCCTCCAGGCTCACTGCCCCCTAGCTCCACGCTAGCCGCCTCCCGCTCCAGGCCCGCCTCTCGCTCCAGGCTGCCACCCCTCCAGGCCTACCCACCCCCTCCCTCAAGGATAGCCAGCCCCCCTCCCCCCAGGCTAGCCACCTCCCACTCCAGACCCGCCGCCCCCTCCCTCCAAGATGCGGTTCTACCCTTTGCCTGGATATTACGCGTATCCGATAGCCTGCAGCAACTTCGGCATTTGCTAGAAGAACATGTAATGTGATTCTATCCTGCAGAGTTTTTATTCATCGAAATCGTTATATTGTTGTAAAGAATTCTCTAATGAAATAAATAAAGCAATTACTACAAGACGGTTGGAAGAGTTTTTATGTGAAAATTCCTAGGAGTAGATCCTCTGCTCTGGGTTTACCCAAGGAAGAGAGATATAGGGTATGATTTGCAAATAAGGTTAAGATTAGGGGTAACTTTGACTTTTTCTAACCTAAATCGTCAACTATAACAGACATCATAAACATACCATAACACATGGTTATGATATGTAAGAGTTAAGCATTACTCGGGGTTTCTCATGTAATTCGTTATTATTTAGGGTTATGATTGTAATTGCGAATTTACTCAGGGTTATGGATGTAAAAATCCCTTCTTTGTATATTCGGCTCATACTGGGAACCTAGATATTATGTGTTTTTTTATCGTGAGTTTTTTTAATCGATACAAATGAATATGGATGTTTGAGGGAATTTAAAAAAAACGTTTGAGTATGGGTTTCATTTTTTTGAAAAACAATTATCAATTTTGGTAATATGGTTCACTGCATACTTATATTTTAAAGAAATATACAACTGGGTATTGCTGATATGATCAATGGTTGATGTGTATAATAGATGATAACGTATTGCATCTCACATCTTGTCCTAATAATCACTAGCTGCTATTTGGTTTAATTTGCCAAGGGAGCTATATACATTGCCTCTCATTTTCAATGTTCAATTGATATATATATATATATATATATATATATATATATATATAGGGAAATTATCCAGTGAGTCCTATGCTCATTTGAGATGAGATGAGCCCACTCATTTTTTACCATTATTTCCTATCATTTTGTTCTTAATAATTATTTATTTACAAGTGTTATAACATATTCTTACTACTAGTAACTATTTTCAGAAGAAAAAAAGTTGAATTCATACAAAATAATTGTATTATTATTCGAATTACTAGTGTCCTTTTTATTCTTACTAATGACCATTTCCTGTGAATATAAGGTTTTCTTTATATGAAAATAGTTACTAATAGTAAGAATATGATATAACAACTGTAAATAAATAAGCATTAAACTCAAAATGATAGAAAATATTGGTAAAATATGAGTGGGCTCATCTCATCTCGAATGGGCACATGTCCCATTGGATAAGTCCCCTATATATATATATATATATATATATATATATATATATATAGGATTTTTATCCAGAGGGCACTGTGCCCATTTTTTATAAAATGAGCACTTATTCTGCACCGTTAGATTAAATCATGAGATCCCATGATTTTAGGAACCGCGTTTGTAACTGCAATTTTTGAAAAAAGGAAATTTAATTACATTCCTTAATTAGCAAATGAGTCATTTCTTCACGCGTCATTTTCGTTCGAGGAAAAAAACCCTTCTTGTCATCCGCGAGATCGTCGAGCGATTCTTTACTCGTAATCTGCAACCAAAGGTACTTTGATTTGCAATTTTTAATTTTTTATATTTTTTTTGTTATATGTATTCGTTTCTAATATTTATTTAATAGGTTCGTGTATGGATAATTCGCGATTAGTTTTTGATCTTGATACGTATGATTCAACGATGGAAGACTACTTTGGCCATGGTTCAGAAAGTGAAGAATATTTATGTGAATTAGAAGATGAGGGCAATCTTTTCGATCTGATTGATGTCAACAAGAAATCTGGAAGATTAGGTATTATTTATATATTTTACGTAATTATATCAATTTTATTTTCAAGTTGTTCATTGTATCATTGAAATTTTGAAATTCGTTTCATTATCAATTATAAACAAGTAATATATGAAAGATCAAACCGTAGCACTTGTAAATATCAGTAATATTTATTATGACACAAGTAATATTATTATATTCAATAGTAATAGTTGCAAAAGAATCAGTAAGGACCAGTGAAGCACATGTAAGTATCAGTAAGCTTTACTTTGACATAAGTAATATTTTTATATTCAATAGTAATAGTTGCAAAAGAATCAGTAAGGACCAGTGAAGCACATGCAAGTATCAGTAAGCTTTACTTTGACATAAGTAATATTTTTATATTCAATAGTAATAGTTGCAAAAGAATAAGTAAGGACCAGTGTAGCACATGTAAGTATCAGTAAGCTTTATTTTGACATAAGTAATATTTTTAATTTCGATAGTAATATTTGCAAATGAATAAGTAAAATCCCATGTCTCAGATGTATCAGTAAGTTATATGGTATCACGAAGTAATATTATCAATTTCATTAGTAATAAATGCAAAAGAATAAGTAAGTATCAGTAAGCTATTGTATTTGTAAGGTATGCAATATCATGATGCAACATTAATAAACTCATTAGTAATAATTGCAGAAGAATAAGTAAGTTTCAGCAAGCATACTGATGCTTTAATAAGTAAGTTTCAGTAAGAATAAGTAGTATATGAAATATCAAACCGTAGCAATTGGAAACATCAGTAATATTTATTATGACACAAGTAATATTTTTATATTCAATAGTAATAGTTGCAAAAGAATCAGTAAGGACCAGCGTAGCACATGTAAGTATCAGTAAGTCTACTTTGACATAGGTAATATGTTTATATTCAACAGTAATAGTTGCAAAAGAATCGGTAAGGACCAGTGTAGCACATGTAAGTATCAGTAAGCTTTACTTTGACATAAGTAGTATTTTTAATTTCGATAGTAATTTTTGCAAAAGAATAAGTAAAATCCCATGTTTCAGATGTATAAGTAAGTTATATGGTATCACGAAGTAAGTATCAGTAAGCTATTGTATTTGTAAGGTATGCAATATCATGATGTAATATTAATAAACTCATTAGTAATAATTGCAGAAGAATAAGTAAGTTTCAGCAAGCATACTGATGCTTTAAATATGCATACTGATACTCCTTTTATGGTTTATTCTTTTAGTCAATGATGAATATGAATGCGTTGAAGATTTAAATGATGATGATTCCCCTATATCAGCCGTTGATCCTGATATTATCCCTCGAGAGGGTCTATCTTTCTCAAACCTAAAGGAATGTGAAATGTTCTATGAGAAATATGCTACTGAACTTGGCTTTAACATTAGGAGGAATAGCACCAAATATTGTTTTGATCGGAAAAACAAAGTTAAGAATCTATCTTTTAAAAAATATGTTTGTTGGAAGGAAGGACAATATGTTCAAAATGCCAAAAAGAGGAAGATATCATCTAGCCTGTCAGTGGTAGATGCTGAAGCTAATCTTGATGGAATAGACAGCGAGGGTAGACGATGTGGAATAAGCCGTTGTGGTTGTAAGGCAAAGATGTGTGTTAAATTAAATCAGATATCTAAACAGTGGGATGTGGTCTCATTCGTTGAGGAACATAACCATAAACTTGTTTCTCCAAGTAAGAGAAAATACTTGAGACCGAATAGGAGAATAACTAAGGCCACAAAGAATCTACTAGCTTCTATGTCTCAAGTGAACATCCCTACTGCCAAACAAATTGCTTTTTTGGACAAACAAAGTGGATCTGACGAACGCATTGGTTCTATAGCCAGAGACATATACAATTTGAAGCGTGATCAGAAGAAAGAAATTGAAGGTCATGATGCTGTCATGTTGTTGGAACATCTTGAGTATTGCAAAAGCGTTACACCTGAATTTTTTTATGTGTGCAAGCAAGATGAGGATTTGTGTTTAACTCATTGCATGTGGATAGACTCCTATTCCATGGAAGATTATAAATTGTTTGGAGATGCTGTTACTTTTGATACAACATACGATACAAACAAGTATAAGCTAATTTTTGCTTCTTTTTGTGGAGTTAACAATCACAAACAGACTGTATTCTTTTGCAACGCATTCTTAATGAATGAGACAAAGGAGTCTTTTGTATGACTTTTTAAGAATTTTCTGATGGCTGTTAATGTCGCTCCCAAGACAATTATTACTGATCAGTGTCCATCCATTAATGCTGCTATAAGAGAAGTCTTCCCCTCTACCAAGCATAGATATTGTGGTTGGCATGTTACAGCTAACATGAAGAAGAGGATTGGTTTAACAAAGAAAGCTGATATAGCAATTCCTGCATTGAATAAGATTATTTGGGGCGCAAAAAGTCAACAAGATTTTGAAGCTGAGTGGGACAGAATAGTTACAGAATGTAATTTAGAAAAAAATAGATGGATTAATGTTATGTATCGTATTAGGAGAAAGTGGGTTCCTATTTACATGAGAAGATATTTTTTTGCTGAGATGAATACAACACAGAGGAGCGAGAGCATGAATTCATTCTTGACTAACCATGTCAATCAGCTGAATAGTTTATATGAGTTCATGACTAGATTTCAAACCGCAGTTGAAAGAATGAGAGAGCATGCTAATAGGTTGGATAATGAAAATGAGAATAAAAGTCCTAAATTGGCTACGCAGTGGAGCATTGAGAAACAATTTTCTGAGCATTTCACAAAGACCGTGTTTTATATGGTTAAGACAGAGCTTTTGGAAGGTATTGAACTAAATGTGATTCCATTTCCTTCTGTTGATGATGTTATACAATTCAGAGTATATCCTATTGGGAGGATTGAAGATTTCAACAGTGTTACTTTTAATGCTTGTTACAATAAATTCAAATGTGATTGTATGAAGATGGAATCAATGGGTATTCCTTGCAGACACATTATTAGTGTTTTAAAACACACTGATGCGTTAGACGTTCAACCCTCTCTTTTATTAAGAAGATGGAAGAAAGATATCAAGCGAAATGGTTACTACCCACTTTATAGGAGGAGAACAGTGCAAGATGATAATAGTCATCTAAGAGTATTGGCAAATGAACTTATTAGCGAAGCTGATGGCAACAAAGAAGTATATGATTACATTAAGAAGGCCCTTATAGATGCTTCTGAAGGAGTCAAAGCTATTAAGAGCAAAATGATCTATGTAAATGTCGAAGATGTCCATGATGTTAATGAAAAATGTGATAAGTCAGTATTTGTTGTAAAAGATCCTAATGTAGCAAAACCAAAAGGGTCTGGAAAAGGTGGTAGACCAAAGGGCAGCACTAATAGATTGAAATCAATTAGTGAAGAGAATTCGTCAAAGGGTAGACAATGCAAATTATGCCACAAATTCAATGCAGGACATGATTCAAGGAATTGCCCTTCAAAATCTTAATATAATGCATGATGGTAAGAAATATTCGTGTTCATATGGTTTATATAATACTTTTTGTTTATTATAGTTCTGTTAACAATATGTATATTTTTGTTCCATTACACAGTTGGTTACATTATAAATGAGCTGATATTTGAAAGTTTTGAAGTCAGATGTTATTCAAAGGACATGAGAAGACTGATGGTAAGATAAATTATTATTCATATGGTTTATAATGTAATTTTAGTATATTAACGTTCTGATCACACTATGTATATTTTCTCCATTTCACAGGTGGTTACATGATCAATGCTGCTGATTATAGAGAGTATTGAAGTCATATGATATTCAAAGGATCGAGAAGACTGAAGCATATTTTGCATACCACATTGCACTTTATAGAAGAATTCAATTTTTTTATGTTCCCCTTCTATGTATTCTTTCTATATTGTGTACTATTCATCGAGTATGAAGTTGTGTGTTTATGATCTGGTTGTAAGTTATTTTCTATTGTTCAATTTCCATTTGTAATTTTCAAGTATATATAAGTAAGTTGGTACTTGTCTATGGTCTTGTAAGTATGAATCATGTTTCAGTATATTATGTGAATGAATCAGTAAGTTATGTCTCTAACATATTTTGGTAAGTTTCGAATATGCATCAGCAAATTTGAAGAATGAATCAGTAAGTTAATTGTATTAATCAGTATATATTACCCATATTTTCTTTGACGTATGCGTCAGTAAGTATGAAGCTTGTATAAGTAAGTTAATTGTAAGTATGAAGCTTGCATCAGTATGAAGCTTGTATTAATTGTCCATCATAAGTAAGTATGAATCATGTTTAATTTAATTTGTTGTATAAATCAGTAAGTTCTTGCTTTTGTCATGTATTAGTAAGTTTTGTATGTATCAGTAACAGTGTAGAATGCATCAGTAAGTGGATTTTCTTTGACAAATACATCAGTAAATAAGAAGATTTTATCGGTAAGTGTGTAGAAGACATCTGTAACATTCACAATTATAAAACGTAAACTTCTGAAACTAAGACAATAACTACGATTTTGGTATAATATCTAACTACAAGTTACTAACATGTCACAAGTACTATACACAAAATCATTAGTAAATTATTACGTATCATTTGTAACTATTAGTTACTTATAGCATAATATCTTTTAATCCGCAAGTTCTTAGCTTATACAAGTAAGATTTTCAAAATCATCTTTAAGTTCTAATAGTACTATATTTCAGTACTAGTAAGTTATACATTACTCAATTAATATTGTATAAAGCTATAGTAACTTTTTTAGTTAGCTATGTATGTATCAATACCTTAATGCATCTTTAGGTATCAGGTAGTAGACCAATGTATCATATGTAATAATTTCAACAAACAACAATCAATAATCATCAAAATTTCCTCATTCACAAAGAAATCAATGCTCAAAAGAAAGATACTACATTTAAATTTTGAACAGTACATGTACATATTTACATCATATCTATCTAAATGTCTAAGATATCACATTTATGTTAATCTTTCTTTGCTATGTTTTTTTGCATCATAGATAACTATAAGTAAGTTACTAATAGGTCACAAGTATTATTCTTAAAATCATTAGTAAATTATTACGTATCATTTGTAATTATTAGTAACTTATAGCATAATATATTTTAATCTGTAAGTTCTTAGCTTATTCAAGTAAGAGTATCAAAATCAACTTTAAGTTCATAAGTAGTACATTTAAGTAGTAGTAAGCTATACAATACTCAAGTAATATTGTCTAAAGCAATAGTATCTTTTTTATTTAGCATTGTTTGTATCAATAACTTATTGCATCTGTAAGTATCAGGTAGTAGACGAATGTATCATCTGTAATAATTTCAACAATCAACAACCATCAAAATTTTCTCATTCATAAAGAATTTCATGTTCAAAAGAAAGATACTACATTTAAATTTTGAACAGTATATGTACATATTTACATCATCTCTATATACATGTCTAAGATATCAAATTTCTGTTAATCTTTCTTCTGACCACTTGTAAGTAGTATAGCTGCTATCTCCGCACGAAACTTGGGGATATCTTCGTTTCGGAACACTGGATCTTTTCCTTTGCAAATGAATTCCATATACTTCATTACATAAACCCCACAATCAATGGAATCACTTCGTTGCATTGGGATTCCTTTTTTTATCTCTACTGGCCACTTTTCAAGGTGCTCTCCAGTAAATAGCATGAAGTATTCTGCCATCCAATCAACCTAAGGGTATTGTTAAAGAAATATGTTAGTAAAAAATATATCAAAAATGGATGTATTACAAAAATTAATATCTTTTTACCCATTTTCTAACGTCCATGAGGTGTTTTTTCATCCCAGCAAGTGAATTGTATGAAATGAATTTCTTCTCATCAAAATCAGCCACGAGAAGATGCCAATGATTGGAGGTGTGGATTACACAAAAGGCTTTTTTTACACTGTCAAACATCGTTCTTGTGCATGAGAACAAATTATTTAGAGGCTCATAATCTTCTTCTGATGCTTCTTTTACAGTCTTTGGGAACAATTGCTGAAATGAATAATATTTAGTTAATATAAATTAAATAAAAAACAAAAAATAGGTAAGTACTATTACCATTTGAGCTGTATTTGCAAAAATAAATGGGCACTCCACATCACTTTCTTGATACGATTTGTAAAGCACATCCATGAACATGTCCAAAATCACATCTATGACCATCTTATTATAAAGTAGGTCTTCAATGTGTATTCCATTGCAAAAGTTGTCTCCTGGACCATGGTAAGTTGCTCCCATACTGAAATGTAAGTTAAGTTGTAACATTACAAATAAATCATCATAAATATATCACGAAATGGGTCTAATATATTTATTAAATATCCCCTTACTTGGCGACAGGATCCTTCAGAAATTCATGAATGGTTGCCCTCTCTGATTCAGAAATTGCATCATATCCAGCGTAATCGATGCGATTTAAATTGTAAACCTATAAATAAATTAAAGAAATATTATAATTATTTGGGTCAGTAAGGTATGTCAGGACACAAGTAATATACATAAATTCAATAGTAGCACTAGTGTAGCAAATGTAAGTATAAGTAAGCCTTAAACATGACATAAGTAATATTTCCATTTTCGTTAGTAACTCTTGCATTTGAATATGTAAGATCTTATGTTTTAGACGTATCAGTAAGTTATATGATATCAGTAAGTTATATGAAAATTTTATGATATCAGTAAGTTATAGCATATCAGTAAGTAATATATTCATATCATCAAGTATAAGTATAGCACTGGTAAGTAATATACATAAATGCAATAGTAGCACTAGTGTAGCAAATGTAAGTATAAGTAAGCCTTATTATGACATAAGTAATATTTTCATTTTCGTTAGTAACTCTTGCAATAGAATAAGTAAGCTCTTATGTTAAGACGTATCAGTAAGTTATATGATACCAATAAGTAATATTTTCATTTTCGTTAGTAACTCTTGCATTTGAATATGTAAGATCTTATGTTTTAGACGTATCAGTAAGTTATATGATATCAGTAAGTTATATGAAAATTTTATGATATCAGTAAGTTTTAGCATATCAGTAAGTAATATATTCATATCAGCAAGTATAAGTATAGCACTGGTAAGTAATATACATAAATGCAATAGTAGCACTAGTGTAGCAAATGTAAGTATAAGTAAGCCTTATTATGACATAAGTAATATTTTCATTTTCGTTAGTAACTCTTGCAATAGAATAAGTAAGCTCTTATGTTAAGACATATCAGTAAGTTATATGATACCAATAAGTTATATGAAAATTATATGATATCAGTAAGTTATAGCATATCAGTAAGTAATATATTCATATCAGTAAGTATAAGTATAGCATTAGTAAGTAATATACATAAATTCAATAGTAGCACTAGTGTAGCAAATGTAAGTATAAGTAAGCCTTATTATGACATAAGTAATATTTTCATTTTCGTTAGTAAATCTTGCTTTAGAATAAGTAAGCTCTTATGTTAAGACGTATCAGTAACTTATATGATATCAATAAGTTATATGAAAATTATATGATATCAGTACGTTATATCATATCAGTAAGTAATATTTTCATATCACTAATATTTAGCATATGCAATTTATTGAATAATGATCATTTGAATGACACTAATTAAATAAAAAATTTATAATCAACACTATATGTAAAGTATGGAAGATTGATTTCATACCTCCAAAGCTTGCTCTTTGTTGTCTTCAATCTTTGGAATTTCATCTCCATCTTCTACAGTCATCACTTCTTCGAAATTCTTTTTTTCAAGCTTTCTTTTTTTCCTCACTTTTTTCTCCTTTATTGGGATGGTTTGTGCTTTTTCTTCTTCCATTATTGCTCTTCTTGACTTGACCCTTTTGGACATGCTGCTAGGAGTAATAAGCTTCTTGCTTCTACCCCTCTTTGGAACACATGGTTTAATTTTACAACGATCTTCAGAATCCTCATCAATTCCAAGATCAAAGGATGGTGATTCGATCTTTTTTGTGATATTATTTTGTTCTTCTTGTTCACCAAACTTTGATTTCTTCTCTTCTTGTTGCTTGACACTAACTGATTTTGCAAAGAATTCCTCAAATCATTGCTTTAGAATAGATATTTCGATCTTTAGCTTCTCATTCTCCCTTAATGTATTCTCATATTGTTCTTTCATGTTTTTGTATTCATCCAAAGTGGGCATCTGTGAAATGAAACTCTCCAAATCACTTATTTTCTTCTTGTGTTCTTCACATTTACACTCTGGTGTATTTTGATGTGGACCATGCTTCAATATTGATGTCATTGAACAATCATCAAGTTGTCGTTGTTGCGGTACAATGACACGCAATGCATATGCAGTTGAGATGAAACCCTCTGTTACGAATGTCTCATAATCAAATATGAATTCATTTGGGTCAATCTTGAATAGCTCTTTTTCTTCATAGTCCAGATGGACAACAATCTAATGAAATGAAAAATTTTTAACCGTCAATCAAAGTTCATTTTAATACAAAGTATCCTTTCAAGTTATATTAATAATAACAAGCATTAACAATATTAAATGTATCAGGCTGTCATTAGATTTTAAATCAGTAGAATTGACCCATGAAGTATATATGTAGCAATCAGTAAATATGAATCGTGTACAAGTAACTTTGATAATGGCAACAATAGCTAAATTAATTTTTTCATAACATGCATCAATCACTTGATCCAGTAACTTTCAATACTTGCATCAGTAACTTACAAAATTATATTCAATATTATGAATCGTGTACAAGTAACTTTGATAATGACAACAGTAGCTAAATTAATTTTTTCATAACTTGCATCAATCACTTGATCCAGTAACTTTCAATAATTGCATCAGTAACTTAAAAAATTATATTCAATATTATGAAACGTGTATAAGTAACTTTGATAATGGCAACAGTATCTAAATTATTTTTTTCATAACTTGCATCAATCTCTTGATCCAGTAACTTTCAATACTTGCATCAGTAACTTAAAAAATTATATTCAATATTAAAATCACAAATGAAAATTTAAATAAAATTTTGTTACCTGATCTTCATCAAAGTTCTGGAATTGTTCTATGGTGACTTTGCAAGGAGTTGACCATTTCCTAATTCTTGGCAAGAGATTTTGATTCAATGCATGTGTTGGGAATAAGTGCTCGAGAGCCCATGCCTTAAAATAATTTTACATAATTAAATATTTGGTAAATATTTTTTAAAAGCAAAGAAGCAATTATAGATTAAAAAAACTTACATATAAACACGCTGCACATCCAGTTAAGTAGCCAACTGTGCCTTTCCCTTCAGATGATGAACGCTTCCTCATTTTTTCCACTATATCATCCATGCGTTGCATTAACATAGTCCCAACTGCATTAGACCAATTGAAGAATCGTGTATCTTCAATTGAATCTATGTAATTTAGTAGGACCTTCGGGAAGCAGAAGTTCGTTTCGGGGAATAGAAATGTACAAAACATCAAAGATATTAGGCATCTTATGTACATTCTATTTGAATTATCATCATCTTGAGATCTTAAAGATTCAAGCATGTCACAAATGTTGTGACGATTTAATAACATGCTTGGTTGGCAAAATTGCTCTTCAAATGAACTTGGCCATTCAAACGAAAAACCACGTAGTTGAATAGGAAATCCTGATGAAGGCAACCCCAAAATCAAGCCTATGTCATTATCGGAAAATGTGAGTTCTTTCTCTCCAAACTTGAAAATCCTATCTCCTTGATATCTTTGAACAATAAAGTCCAATACTTGATAATTAATATCAAGTTTTGTAATTGATACCAATCTTGAGAAAGCGGATTTGTCTATCAACTCTTTATGCCTTCCAGACAACTTGTTGTTACCAAGATATGTTACAAATTGTTTTATGTAACATCTGTGTTGGACGCAATATCTCGCTGCATTAATGAAATGAAAACCATTTAAAAGTTTGCAATATAAAATACTCGTTTCTTAACTTACAATCTTAGTGTTTATTTCTTAACCTGGCAGTGGTTCTAGCTTTGCATCATCCTTTACATTTGCAAGACTCAAAACTGATGCTCTTTCTACAAAGCATAATAGTTTGTGAATAGTAAGTTATGATATTAACTATTAACAATATGTTAATATACATACTTACCAGTGGAAATTTCAGTAGTTTTATCTCCCTCAAAACTTGTATCTGCATTAATTTACTTGTTAAGACATAATTGAAATATATTATATGTTTTCAATTAAAAAATCACAAATTTACCACTTGCAGATTCCATTGTTCCTTTTTTTACACTTTGCGGTGTTCGTCTCTTGTAAGAAACATCAAACGTTTTGGCTTGTTCCATCTGCAAAATAGTATATGCAACACTAATGTCAATTACTCATATAAGAATTTTAGTGATATCAAAAGGAACATCAAGTATTAACTAAGTTACTGAATCAAAAATTTGTGTGATATTCAGTAACCATTTTTATATTCAATAGTAATAGTTGCAAAAGAATAAGTAAGGACCAGTGTAGCACATGTAAGTATCAGTAAGCTTTATTTTGACATAAGTAATATTTTTAATTTCGATAGTAATAGTTGCAAATGAATAAGTAAAATCCCATGTCTCAGATGTATCAGTAGGTTATATGGTATCACGAAGTTATATTATCAATTTCATTAGTAATAAATACAAAAGAATAAGTAAGTATCAGTAAGCTATTGTATTTGTAAGGTATGCAATATCATGATGTAACATTAATAAACTCATTAGTAATAATTACAGAAGAATAAGTAAGTTTCAGCAAGCATACTGATGCTTTAATAAGTAAGTTCCAGTAAGAATAAGTAATATATGAAATATCAAACCGTAGCAATTGGAAACATCAGTAATATTTATTATGACACAAGTAATATTTTTATATTGAATAGTAATAGTTGCAAAAGAATCAGTAAGTATTAACTAAGTTCCATCTGCAAAATAGTATATGCAACACTAATGTCAATTACTCATATAAGAATTTTAGTGATATCAAAAGGAACATCAAGTATTAACTAAGTTACTGAATCAAAAATTTGTGTGATATGCTACTTCCTACTCGCTTCCGGAGCGAAAAGCTCTTTCCTTTACCTCATCGCTTTGCTTTAAGAACTGCTTGTACTTTCGTTTGAACGAAGAAGCTTCTACCTTATCTTTCTCTTTGGCCCCCTGCCCTCGATTGAACTTCCCTGCTATCGTCCAGGTTACGACCCGATCTCTTTCTCCTGATGTCCTTGCTGATCTCAATAGGCACCTCTGTCGAGTGGTACTCAGTATCTTCCTATCCGGATAAGAAAAAAATGCAACCGCAAAATTAAAAAACTATAATTAATTGCAAAGAATTACTAATCATATGTATGCAGCTCTTGGAATTACTAATCAAAGAATTACATATCATTACAATGGAAGGGCTTATTTAATATGCATGCAGTTCTTGGAATCATCTTTCTCAATATTTAATATGCATGCAGCTATATCTAGATAAGCCCTCTATATCTAGATAAACCCTCTATATAGGATTTTTATCCAGTGGGCAAAGAATTACTAATCATATGTATGCAGCTAATGGAATCATCTTTCTCAATATTTAATATGCATGCAACTCTTGTATTCATACCTAAGTGTTCAAACTTTAAAGGATTTGTTTTCGTAACCCTAATACGTTTAATTCCAAAAAAAAAACTCATTTACGAAGAAACGTATCATTACAATGGAAGAAGACGAAGAAACGTATCATTACAATGGAATAAGACGGTTTTTATTCTTTCACTAACCGTGTTTGACCGTGATTATCTTTCTCCGCACTCGTTGCAATCGTCGATAAGGCCTTCGCTGCTCCGCCGCGTACCGAGCTCCCACATCTCAAGTAAGTTTTTAAAATTTAACCTAACTTGTGATTTATGAGAAGGCGGTAAAAAGTAATTTATGGGAAAGTAATTTATAATATCATAATGGTAATATTATATGTATGGCAAGTAACTTTTGTAAGTATACATGTAAGTACCAGTAAGTTCACGATGCACATCGATATCAGTAACTATGATACGTGCATCAGTAATTTCAAGCTTCAAAAAAATTATTCGTAAGATCTTAACACTTATCAGTAATATTGAATAATGCTTCAGTAATAAATTTCATTGCATCAGTAATTATTGCCATATTACATTTGAATATTACTATCAGTATATTTGATGTATCTATCAGTAAGTTTGATGAAGACATTAGTAAGTTCCAACATCTTATCAGTAACTTTAATCTTTAACTTAAAATAACAATATATTTATGATTGTAACATTGGGATATGTATCAGTAACATAGATACTAGGCAGCAGTAACTTACAATAGTTAATCTGTAATATCGATGTAACATTAGTAATTTCTAAATTTTATCTATCAGTAATGTTTTAACTTTTCAAAGCTTATTTGTAAGATCGTAACACATATAAGTAACATCGAAGAATGCATCAGTAAGTATATCTAAACTATCAGTAAAAATTTCTCAGATTACTTCTGGAGAATACTTTCATTAACTTCGAATGTTCGATCAGTAAGTTTGATTAATGTTTCAGTAACTTCGAATGTTCGATCAGTAAGTTTTATGAATGTTTCAGTATTTTCCATCATTTTATCAGTAATATTAATAATTACACTTAAAATATCATTGGAGTTACTCTTTTAATTTTAGAAATTGTATCAGTAACTTGGAATCATCAAGCAGTAATTTTATTTTACTTTTAAGTAACTAAATTTAATTTAATATCTTAGAAGCTTTAATATATTTGTTCTTAAACGAAAAAAGTAATCGTTAAATCATTTCAACATATTTGAATCGATAATCTATTTCTTCTTAATCGAACAACCACAATTTTTGATACCATCAGTACATGTACATGATTTTATAAAAAGTTTGCATCAAATTAAATGAAAGAAAGTACTTTCAAAACGTTCTTCAAAGACGAATATACATAAAAACTTACTGATATCGAAGATTAAGCGACCTGTAAACGATCTTCAATGTCGAACGAAAGAAGGCATTGGCTTTGTTTGATCGCTGTTCTTCGTAATAAGGATACGCAATTTTTGTTTAGCATATTTGTTTTGTTAATCATCGATCCAAATGGCGTCAACGTAATTAATTTACATCCCATAAATCTCGCGATATCAGTTATTGTAACCAAAATATGCCTTATTTGCATTTATCGTTGAATCTTTATTTAGATCACACGATCATAATCCGACGTCTACAATTAGGGGCCTACTAAGTGCCAAATCGGCACAGTGCCCTCTAGATAAGCCCTCTATATATATATATATATATATATATAGAGAGAGAGAGAGAGAGAGAGGGGGGGGGGGTAAAATGTGTATGCCCCCTAGGGGAGCTAACTTAGCTCCCCACCCCATTTTTCACGTGTTTTTATATTTTTTTTGAAAATAAAAATTATGTAAATTCATTATTATATCCATGTATTATGTCATTTAAATTTCATGCAACTACGACCTCCATCCAGACGGGGTCGATTTAAAAAATCCTGAGATCGTTAAAAAATGACTGTCTAGATGGAGGCCGTAGGAGTCTCTGTTTCACACGAAATTTTTATGACATAATATAGGGATATAGTGATGAATATTCACGGAAAAAAATTCGAAAAAAAATAAAAAATTTAGCTCCCCATAGGGGGCAGCCCCATTTTCCTCTCTCTCTCTCTCACACACACACACACACACACACATAGGGATAAATGGGGCTGCCCCCTAAGGGGAGCTAACTTGGCTCCCCCGCCTCATTTTCACCATTCTTTTATTTTTTTTTGAAAATTTCTTCCATGAATATTCATCACTATATCCCTATATTATGCTATTTAAATTTCGTGTGAAACAGAGACTCCTACGACCTCCATCTAGACAGTCATTTTTTAACGGTAACATGATTTTTTAAATCGACCCCATTTGGATGGAGGTCATAGGAGTCTCTGTTTCGTATGAAATTTGAATGACATAATATGGGGATTTAATAATGAATTTATACAATTTAGATTTCAAAAAAAATAAAAAAATATGTCAAAAAGGGGCGGGGGAGCTAAGTTAGCTCCCCCTAGGGGGCATACACATTTCCCCATATATATATATATGAGGAAAATGGGGCTACCCCCTAAGGGGAGCTAACTTAGCTCCTCCCGCCCTATTTTCTTCATTTTTTTTATTTTTTTTCAAATTTTTTTCCGTGAATATTCATCACTATATCCCTATATTATGTTATAAAAATTTCTGTGAAACATAGATTCCTACGGCCTCCATCCAGACAATCATTTTTTTAACGGTCTCAGGATTTTTTAAATCGACCTCGTCTGGATGGAGGTCGTAGGAATCTCTGTTTTGTATGAAATTTGAATGACATAATATAGGGATATAATAATGAATTTACATATTTTTTTATTTTCAAAAAAATAAAATAAAAAAAACACGCGAAAAATGGGGTGGGGGGAGCTAAGTTAGCTCCCCTGATGAATACCCATTCATCACTCTTTATTCTTATATTTTAGCTACAAAAACCTATGCAAATGCATGTAGATATGTGTAAATAGGGTCAATTAGCAAAAGCATGCATTTTTGTAAATATAGATAGTTAGCATGTTTTTGTGCAAAAATAAAAGAATAAAGATGAAAAAGAAAAAGAGGGAAATATTTAGAATAAATATTGAGCAACCTAACCCAAGGGAGGGCTCAGCATGGGCCTGACCGCATAAAAGCCAAGTAGAGGGAGATAGGGGCTCATGTGTACATATTTGTGAAAATAAATAAATTACATATTTTCCTCACCCAAAAATTTGTTGTAAATATTTGTATATATTTTGTATATATTTAGAAGCTATTAAAAACAAAATAAAAACTTAAAAATCAAAAATCCAAAAAGAACCTTTCACCATGTACATAGATCATTACCCTTTACTTAGTTCACCTTGTAAATAAAGTCATTTATTTTCAAAACTTTTTGTAAATATTCTATTGTATATATTGTAAATAAAATAAATAAAAAGAAACAAAACAAAAAAATCAAATAAAAATTACAAAATTAAAATACAAAAATATATTGTATATATGCCTTGTATATAGTTGTATATAACTAATTATTTCACCTATGTATATAATTAATAAAAATAAAATAAAAATAGCTTTTTATTCCTCATTTTATCCTATAAATAAATAAAATATAAAATAGGAATAAAAATGTATAAAAATAACTAATTAAAAATCAAAAATAAAAAATCATATATTGTATATATACCTATGTATAGACCTATATTGTAAATACCTTATTTTTATTTCCAAAAATTAATTAAAAATCACAAAAAAATAGAAAAAAATAAAATAAAAATATTTTGTGTTTTAAGTTTTTGAAAATTCGGCCATTTAATGGCCCAAAAAAATCAAATAAGGATTTAAGGCTTGGCGGGCTCTGATTGGTCCACGGGGGATTGTTGACCCCCGGTCAACTCCCCCCCCAGGACCACCAGAGCCGGGTCTGGTTCGCGGACCCGACTTATTCCATTTATCCCCGCCAGATCCGACCTCCATTTAGCCTAATCCATGGTCCTAATTACCCCCAGGAATCCGGGAATCTCGCCCGACATCGTTCCTAGGGATCCGTGCTCAATCGAGCCGGACCCGAGCTCTTCTTCCCGGACCTGCACCCACATAAAAGCCGAGCTCCGCCACACTTTATTTCCATCTTTGGCTCGCCACTTTCATTCCCGTGACCTCCAGAGCAACCACCGAGGTGACAGCTCGCGTTTTCCCCTGTTGCAGTGAGGAGAGGGTGCCCCGACCATCGATCCGGCAGCTTTGCGCCGCCGTGCTCCGCCACTCAGCCGGAGCTCGAGCCTCAGGCCTTGACGCCCTTCGAGGCGACGACCAGGAGCTAGGCAAGCTCCAGCCCAGTCTTTCGCTCCACCCAGGTAGCCTTTTAGCTCGCCCATTTCGTTTAATTTGTAGTTTCGCCCAAATCGACTCTCCGACGTGTTCCTCTGATTCCGGCCATATCGCGTACTATCTCGATCATCGGAGCACACTATCACCTTCGCCACTCCCTCACACACGTTCTTCGCCCATTCATCCAACCCAGCTCGCCCCGGAGCTGGGAGTCGAGTTCCACCATCCTCCGCTCGCCGGAGCTCGTTCGCCCCGATCCCTTGTTCACCCTCACGCCGCTTCTTCGGGTCGAGGCACTTTGCCCTCGACCCGCGAAGCTTTTGGTTCGCTTTGCAGGTCAAGAGGGAGCCATCTGAGGCCCCCTCACATTCAGGCCAAGAGCTCCGCACCGCCGACCTCGCCGGAGCCCCTCCAGGGCTCGGCCGGGTCATCTGAGGTCTTCAGCAGCTGCGGGACTTCACCGCCGATCTTCTCCGATACTTGGAGGCAGCTGAGGAGGAGCCTAGCACGCACACGAGGCCGGCGAAGCTCGCCGGCTGAGTGTTCTTCCACCATCCTCCAACACCGTACCATCCGGACCGTCAGATCAGAGAGAAGGGAACCCACAGCACCTGACCCGTTGGATCATCCACGTGGCCCCCTCTGCACCGTCGATCGGCCACGTGCGGAAGAGAAGAGAAGCGCCACCCATTCTGAGCCGTCCGATCACCTACGTGGCGCCTATCCAGCCGTCGACGAATAAAGGGGTAATTTACTTAGGCCCCCTCGTAGTTTGCGTCTTTTATTTCTAATCCTGTAAATACTTTAGTAGTTTTATTTACGTAGGGTAAATTGCATTCTGGACCTGGTGCTTGTTTGTATTTGCTTTTATGCCCCTGTGTATGTGATCTCACGTGCTTCGCCACGTGCCTTGTCTGGGATATTTGCATCTATTACCCTGTAGTTCTGTTGGGTTCTTTAATGAATGAATACTTTCTGGTATTTGCATTTGTGCCCCTGTGAGCATTTTATATACACATGTGCGGATTTTAGTGGGTAAATTGCAACCGTGCCCTTGGACTTTTTGGTACGAGTTACCAAAAGGTCCTAGGAGTTGGTTTTTATTACCAGAAGGTCCCTGAGTGCCCCAGGCACGCGCCACGCGCGTGACTTGCTGGGAAAATTGCACCTGGACCCCCAGAGTTTCGGGTATTTGCACTTAAGTCCCTGTGCACAGTGCCCCCTTTTTGATTTTTGAATAAATATCAAACCATCTCCAAATTCTATGAAAATTTGACACATGGCTCCTGCCATGTTGCTGGATTTTTGAGAATTTTTGAGGACATTTTGGATTTTATTTAGTATTTTTAAAAATTCAAAAACCTTCTTTTTAGCTACTGTCTAGGTTTAAAAATCCCAAAAAAATATAAAATCACCCCCAAAAATTCTAAAAAAATTAGCTACTGTTCTTTGTTTGTTGTTTGATTTTCTAGCCAATTTTGGCTATTTTTCATCACTTAAAAACCCTAAAAATCTAAAAACCCTTAAAAACTCATACAAATTATAATAAATAATCTAAAAATCTAAAAACAATAATTTTGGTGCCCAAATTTTCCTTATTTTCTCTAGAATACAGGAAAATTACCTCCAGGGCCCTTTGAGATCCTTAGATATTTTATCTATGGGTTTTGGGCCTTGCTGGACAGTACCCTTTCTTTTTAGCACTGTTTGATTTTTAGAAAATAAAATATACTTTAGAAAATTATCAAAAATTCACCAAAAACACTTAAAAACATAAAAAACATAAAAACCATTTTTCTTGAATTTTTGCTTGATTTTTGGTGTGTTAAATAAATTGCCAAAGTGTGTTTATATTTGCCTTCTTTTATTTTCTTCATATTTTAAAAATCCAAAAAAATATAAAAATTATTAAAAACCACTAAAAAATACTTTTCTTTGATTTTATTTTCTTTTTACTACTTCGTAGGCCCTAGGCCAACCCGTGCTCCTTGTGTTCGACCCTGGGAGCTATACCAGGTTAATCCCATAGCTAGACCACTCTCGTTTTTGTTTTGATTGATTTGACCTATTTTGAGTGGTTGATTTTTCTTGATATACCCATTCTCTGAGATCCGGGTCGCAACGACCCTTGTTTCATTACCTTCACCTGGGTCTTAGAGGTTTTTGCGGTTATCAGAATGGCGCCGTTGCCGGGGAGCACGGCTTAGTAGTTATTTTTGATTTTCTTTTTATTTTTGTTTTCGCGGCTTTTCGCGGCTCTTCGGAGCTCGCGGCTTTTCGCGGCTTTTGTTTATAGTTTCTTTTTGTGTTATTTTGTTCTCTTTTTATTTTCTTTTATTTTTTATTTTTGTTTTATTTTGTGTGATTATTTTATTTTCCATTTTTGCATATATACCCTCATTTGTATTTTCTTTTATTTTTCTCTATTATTTGATTATTTTATTGGTCTGACCACTCTCTTCTCTGTTTCTTGCGAGGGCCCGAGGACCGCGGAGGCTACTTTCGAGGAGCCGGTGCAGCCGCGGAGTTCGGAGGCGGCTTCTTTCTCTACGAAGCCGCAGGAGAGAGCGAGATAGAGAGAGTTGAGTGGGTGAGGTATTAGGGTAGTTTTATTTCATTTATTCATTATTATTGTAATAATACAGGGACAGGACACTTCTGAGACTGTTTGGACTTGACTACCGTAGCGGGTCTGTTTCGCCGAGCACCGGTGTGCTCGGGGGACCCATTAGGACCTCGCGGCTTTTTCGCGGCTTTTCTCGCGGATTTCTTTTTATTTTCTTACTGTCATTTGCCGGTTTTTCGCGGTTTTTGTCGAGCCCCTAGATTTAGGACTTTCTGGTGATTGTGACGTAATTGAGTAGGATCCACACCTTAATTGCCTATCTGTTCCTATAGACCGTAATTGGACCTACTTAAAATAAATAATAAAAATAACCGACTCGCTAGCTTCCGTAGCCTACGTGCCGTAGCTCGTCCTGTAAAGCGCTTACTCCTACCCCCGATTTGTCGGGCAGGGGAGGGACGAGCCAAGACCGGACCCTTTGGCTTGGAGGTCGGTGATCGGTTAGACGGTTCTTCGCTAGAAGTTGCTCGTCTAGGACTCGGCTTCCCGCTGCATCATTTAGCTTAGTTTACTTTCTGTCTTTATTTTATGTGCGGATCATTTTGCATGTAGAGAGCTGGAGGCAGGTACGCATTTCTGACTTTGCATGCATCATTGATTTCTCGTGCATCGGCTTTTTCGACTTCTCCCCCCTGTTTTTGACTTAATAACCAGGAGAATCGAAAAATTCGTTAGGCGATTTTGTTTGATTTGAAAAATACCTAAAAAGTGTAACCATAAAATTGGGACTGCTAAGACTATTGACCTTAAAACTCGCTCACCCTAAAAATTCCGTCTTGGGGAGAGCAACCCCCTCATTGCTTGGTTTGTATGCGCGAGAGAGTGACCCGAACACTAGGTAGAGCCCCCCGTTGCTAAACTCGACTGACTACCGACTCTTCCGTGCGGGACAGTCGGTTGGGGTTAGCAGCGGATATCCCAACAGGTCACGTAAGCGCTCTGATATTTGTGTGTTCACCAAAATAAAATCGACAAGATAATTTGACCGAACTTCACGGTCTTCAGCTCGCGTTGCGTTGGTGAACCGGGGGTTTGTTTTCAGATCATAGTTTTTCCAGATCTCATCCGCCCTACTCGCCAGATCAAGATGATGGGTAGACGATCTCTTAGGCAGCCTTTGGCTGCACCGCTTTCGGGCGCGTCTACCTCATCATCTAGGTTGGCTCGCGAGAGCTCAGACCCGCTCTCCGAGCCCGAGTACGACTCCACCCTGTTCCCCCTCGATCCCCTTTCTGATCTTCCCGAGAGACATGAGCCCGAGGAGAGACTGATTCATTTGACGGCACCTGAGTTGGGCTCATTTGATTTTGCAGACGTCGAGATGGCCGGCGCAGGCAGTTCTGATGATCACTCCCGTAGACCAGAGCATATTGTACTAGACCAGGGAGCGATCAACTCCACCCTGATCGCATCACTCGATACAGTTCAGTAGCAGCTCCGCGATCAGAGAGCATTCATGATTGAGATGAGGCGTGAGTTGGAGAGGCTCAGAGCAGAGAGAGACGCGCAGAGCGAGCCCGAGGACCCCGATGCTGAGGCACAGGCACGAGCCGCAGCAGCAGCAGCAGCAGCAGCCGCGGCCGCCGCCGCAGCGGCAGCAGCCGCAGGAGGAGCAGGACCACCTAGACCGATGCGGGAGTTGCACAACCCCGGATCTACTTTGATGCTCCATTGGGTTGTGGTTCCAGCTATCGTGGGGGACTTCAAGTTCCCCCCGAACACCTTGCAGATGCTCCCGCGGTTCCATGGACTTGCTACAGAGGAGCCCCACCTCCACCTCCAGGAGTTTCTTATGATATGCAGCACTGTCCACGACAGACATGTGGACCAGGACACGATCAGGATGATCGCATTCCCCTTTTCACTGGCAGATAGAGCAGCCACCTGGCTGAAGCATTTGGGGAGATTTGTCTATACCTGGGAGCAGCTCCGCACCGAGTACTTGAATAAGTACTATCCACTCGGGCGGACGAATGCAGCGAGGGCCCTGATCAGTAACTTCTCCATGTTCCCCAACGAGCAGTTTCACGAGGCTTGGGAGAGGTTCAGAGAGCTTTTGGACAGATGCCCGCACCATGACATCACGAAGCCGAACCTAGTTCAGAGCTTCTTCAGTGGATTGTCACCAGAGCTACAGGGCCTGGTGAATGCTTCTTGTGGCGGGTCCTACTTCGCCAAGGACCACGACCAGGTCTGGGCTATTTTTGAGGAGATGGCAGAGAACTACATGGTGATGTCCCAGACCCGGCTCTACACTCAGAAGACCCAGCCACATCAGCCAGGACCCGTGCAGTACCAGCGGATAGCACGGGTAGATGCAGGTCCTTCCAGTTCGTCCGCAGCCACAGCAGCAGCACAGCTAGAGTCGTCAGCTGCGGACATGGGCATCATCAGCGAGAAGTTGGACCGCATGGAGCTGATAGAGAAGAAGCAGTGCCAGAGCATAGCACAGATGGATCAGATGGCACAGGTCTTGAGCGACATGAAGACACAGCTCATGTGTCTCCAAGAGGCACAGACGGCTTCTCAGCCCCGTCTTCAGTCGCGAGGCGATGCCGACAGCAGCAGCAGCTCGTCCCAGCGCTCCAGCACCCCAGTGCAGCCTAGACAGGTTCACCTTGTACAGGCGGAGCCGTACCAGCAGCCGCAGCCCACCTACCAGTCTCCACCATCTCCAGAGATGCAGATGGTGGTCTACCAGCCGGACCAGCCTCTGGCCGTACTCCCGCCAGCCCCCTTTTATGCCGAGCCGTTGATGGATGTCAACGGGATCTGGTACGACCGTCCCCAGCCTGGGATCCGACGAGACCATCCCGGATTCAGGTGGGGGAGTGGTGGTGCCCAGCCCCAGCAGCAGCCGTCAGGTCAGGGAGGGCAGTACTCCCAGCAGAGAGACCATCACCAGCCGCAGCAGCAGCCCCCAGCGTATCAGCAGCAATCAACCTACGGTCCTCGTCCCTATCAGCAGCAGGGACAGCCTTGGAGACGTGAGCAGCAGGCTCACCAGGGATACCAGCACCAGCAGCACCCTCCTTCCTATCCCTCTTACCCTTACCAGCAGCCACAGCCTCATCCACAGAGAGGCCACCCGTCGGGCTCCCACGAGAGCCCCGCTTTGGATGATATCGCCCGCCTCCTCACGGACCAGCAGGCTACATTCCGACGGGAGATGGACGAGTTCCGCCAGGAGATGCGGGACCTGGTGAGAGGGAAGGCCGCCATACCAGCCCAGATAGAGCCCAATCCGAACAGCCTCAAGAGGAAGTCTGAGCAGGTAGTACCTACTGAGTCAGCCACTCCTAGTGACCCATTTGATGATACATCTTCGGATTTATTTGATGCTGATTTTGTCACACTTAGGAGCGGTAGGACCCCAGCAGGCGGCGGCGCCTCATCTGAGCACCATCCCGAGGCGCCACAGGAGGAGGAGGAGAGCGGTACTGAGGCCGCTCCAGATGATGACGGTGGTACTGAGGCCACCAAGGATGCTGATCCCACCGGCGGTACTGAGGCCGCCACTTCACCAGAGCCAGCCCGTGGTGGTACTGATGCCACCCATGCAGCCGAGCCAGCCCGCGGTACTGATGCCGCGCGACGTCTTCCTTCAACAGCAGCAGAGCAGCCAGCCCGTGGTGGTACTGAGGCCACCGGTGTTTGTAGGGAGAGATCTGATGTTTTTCCTCGTGGTTATGTATCTCAGAATTCTGATATTAATAAAGGAAAAGGTTTACTTTCTTCTGGTCCCACTGTGGTGCGTGATGTATGTGTGGATCCGGTCCTTGAACCGCTTAGACCTTTTCCTAGTCCTTCATCTGAGAAGGACCCAGTGATCCCCTTCCCTAGAGCCCTTCAGATGGGGAAGGGGAAGAAAAATGATCCAAAAAAGAGAGAGCTTGAGGAGTTCAGCCAGAGCATGATAGATCGGTTTCACATTCAGCTGACCCTCCAGGAGGCTTTGCAGCACATCCCCCTTCTCCAGAGATCTTTGAGAGAGAGGACTACAGTCAGGAGGAGGAGGAGGAACCACACTTCAGAGATACATGTGCTGACCAAAGCCACGTGCTTTGCGATCCAGAACCGACTGCCAGCCAAGAGGCCAGATTCAGGGGCCGCGTATGTCAGATGCCAAATTAGTGAGCAGTGGTTCGACCGTACTCTTTTAGATAGCGGATCGTTGATCAACCTACTTCCGGCAACCCTTCTCGACCGCTTCGAGTTGGGCACCCTTCGACAGAGCAGGACAGTCCTTCAGTTCGCTGATCGATCTGTCAAGAGGCCGAAGGGGTTATTACGAGACGTTATCGTCACGATTCAGGGTCTGCAATTCCCCGTGGACTTCGTAGTGTTGGACATGGAGACCCCTGAGTCAGTGACCGATACCCCCATCATACTCGGTCGTCCGTTCTTGGCCACAGCCAAGGCGGTGACTGATCTTGATAGCGGGAAGGTGTACATTCGCGTCCAGGGCGAGAGTATACAAATAGAGACGGTCGAGGACTATAGAGCCAGATTCAGACCCCGCTCAGATGCGAGTACCGATTCAGAGCAGCTGACAGACGCAGAGCCAGACATCCACCAGGACTGTGATTTTGTGATCACAGATGATGAGGCAGCTTGGGCAGACCTTGAGACACAGACCACCCTCTCACTTTCAGACACAGCTGATGCAGAGATGACAGCAGAGGAGAGTCTGGAGAGCACAGACCTGGTTCAGGATACCATTGCGGCAGCAGAGCCGGTCCTTGATCGCAGCACGATGAGTCGTGATGGTGGTGCTGATGCCACCTTGTTTCCCGGTGGTACTGATGCCACCGATTCTGATGCAGATCCCTCGGATTCAGAGTCTGATTGGGCCGATTGCTATGATCAGATGCCAGACTTGAGTCCATTTGAGCCTATTGATGAGGAGGAGGTAGATGCAGAGCCGAGCAGAGATAGTGCAGTAGAGCAGCCTTCTCCCGATCCAGTTTGCGAGAGTACACTTTCACTTTCCCAGGCAGATTTGGCCAACCTTGCAGCGTTCACTCAGTTTCTTCCACAGCCAGATTTGCCGGCACCCAGCATTCCAGAGCTGAAGCCGCTCCCTACTTCGCTGAAGTATCGATTCCTTGCGGGCGATCCAGAGATGTATCCAGTCATCATCTCCGCCGAGTTGACTGGAGAGCAGGAATCCCGTTTGATGGGGGTTCTTGAAAAGAACCGCAAGGCGATCGGATGGAGCGTAGCAGATCTCCATGGGATTAGTCCATCAGTGTGCTCCCACCACATCTATCTCGAGGATGGGGCGAAGCCGTCGCGTGAGTTCCAGCGGCGTCTGAACCCCAACCTGAGAGAGGTTGTCATGAAGGAAATATCGAAGTGGTGGGGTGCAGGTTTTATTTATCCCATTTCCGACTCCAAGTGGGTCAGCCCCTTGCATGTGGTGCCCAAGAAGACGGGCATCACGACTGTGATCAGTGAGTCAGGAGAGGAGATTGCTACACGAGTACCCACCTCTTGGAGGGTTTGTGTTGACTACAGGAGACTCAACCAAGCCACCAAGAAGGACCATTTCCCCCTGCCTTTTATTGACCAGATCATTGAGAGACTGGCAGGGAAGAGCCATTATTGCTTCCTGGATGGGTACTCGGGCTACAACCAAGTGGCCATCGCTCCTGAGGATCAGGAGAAGACCACCTTTACCTGTCCCTTCGGCACATACGCTTTTCGACGCATGCCATTTGGGCTATGCAATGCCCCTGCGACTTTTCAGAGGTGCATGCTGTCGATCTTCTCGGACATGGTAGGGGAGTGCCTAGAGGTCTTTATGGATGATTTCTCGATCTACAGCGACGGATTCGACTCCTGTCTTGACTGCCTAGATCGAGTACTCCAGCGATGTATTGAGTATCACTTGGTGCTATCTTGGGAGAAGAGTCACTTCATGGTGACTCAAGGGACGGTGCTTGGCCACATCATCTCCAACAGGGGCATGGAGGTTGATCCGGCCAAGGTTGATGTCATTAGGAAACTCACACCGCCGTCCAACCTGAGGCAGTTACGGTCATTTCTGGGGCACGTTGGATTTTATAGGAGATTTATTCATGATTTCAGCAGGATTGCCCGGCCGTTGACTGACCTCTTGACGAAAGACACCGAGTTCCTTGTCGATGACAAGTGTCTTTCGTCATTTGCTACTCTCCAGCAGTGTGTTATTGAGGCTCCTGTCCTCCAGCCACCTGATTGGTCTCTCCCATTCGAGATCATGACGGACGCCTCCGATTTTGCCGTAGGGGCAGTGCTGGGACAGAGGAGGGATGGAGTACCATTTGCTATACACTACGCTAGCCGCACATTGGATTCCGCCCAACGGAATTATACAGTCACAGAGAAGGAGATGCTAGCCGTAGTGTTTGCCCTGGATAAGTTTAGATCATATATCATTGGATCTAGAGTGACTTTGTTTACAGATCACACCGCCATCAGGTACCTCATGGCAAAGAAGGATGCCAAGGCCAGACTGACTAGATGGATCCTTCTACTCCAGGAGTTCGACATTGAGATTAAGGATAAGCCTGGAGTCAAGAATGTGGTGGCGGATCATCTCTCCCGATTAGAGCAGCCTGAGGATTCTGAGCAGATTGATCCTATTAGAGATACCTTCCCAGATGAGGCGATTCTTGCTATCGCCTCACTCCGATGGTACGCCGATATTGTGAACTTTCTCGTTGCTGGGAAAGTCCCACAAGATTGGCCCAGGCAGAGGCTTGAGACCTTCCTAGCGAAGGCCAAGTCTTACCATTGGGAGGATCCCATCCTTTACCACGAAGGAGGGGATAGCGTCTGGCGTCGGTGTATTCCTCAGGAGGAACACCATAGCGTCCTCACTTATTGCCACAAGCTTGAGGCAGGAGGACATCATTCCGGGAGGAGAACGGCACAGAAAGTGCTCCAATCCGGCTTGTGGTGGCCTACCCTCTTCAAGGACTCAGATGAGTTCGTGAAGAGGTGTACTGACTGTCAGAGGATGGGCACTTGTGGACAGCGTGATATGATGCCGATGCAGCCCATTCACTTCTTTGAGGTTTTTGACGCATGGGGCATCGATTTCATGGGTCCATTCCCTAAGAGTCAGGGATTCGAGTACATTCTGTTGGCCGTGGACTATGTGAGTCGTTGGGTGGAGGCTATCCCCGCCCGAGCCGCTGATGCGAGGACAGTTTGCAGATTTTTGAGGAAGCATATCATCACGCGGTTCGGGGTTCCACGAGTTCTTATTTCTGATGGGGGATCTCACTTCATCAACGACCAGGTGAAGGCACTTGCTAGCGAGTTCGGCATAGATCATCGTGTTGCTACACCGTACCATCCACAGACGAATGGTCTAGCCGAAGTGTCGAATAGGGAGATCAAGACTATTCTGCAGAAAGTCGTCCGCCCTGACCGAAAGGATTGGTCACAGCTATTGGACTCGGTCTTGTGGGCATATAGGACGTCTTTCAAGACACCTTTGGGCACATCTCCCTTTCGCCTCGTATATGGCAAGCCCTGTCACCTACCAGTTGAGCTGAGGCACAAGTCACTCTGGGCAGTTACAGACATTCTCATGGATCCAGATGGTATAGGAGACCAGAGGAGGGCAGAGCTAGCTGCCCTGGAAGAGCTTAGAGATGCAGCTTTCTCAAGCAGCCTACATTATAAGGAGAGAGTCAAGGAGTGGCATGATTCTCATATCAGCCACAAGCATTTTGAGATTGGACAGAGAGTATGGCTGTTTGATGCGAGGCTTAGACTATTTCCAGGGAAGCTACAGAGCAAATGGAAAGGACCTTATCTGGTTCGGAAGGTACACGACAACGGTAGCATCGACATATCTGAGTTGTCTTCTGAGAGTACCTTCCGAGTGAACGGCCAGCGGCTCAAACCATTTCTAGATCATGAGCCGCGGGTCGTTGATATTGCCCCTATTCATTTTGCGTGAGATGTGGTCTTTGACTCACATCTAATGCATCTCACGCCTGAGCTTTACTGATCCTCCGCTGTATATAGATCCAGATGTCCATATCACCACATTCCTTAGTCCCACATCCCTTTCTTCATCTTGTGATTATGCTATACTTAGGGTGCACTTTACCCTAAGTATAGGGGGGATGTGAGACATTTCGGGTATTTCTTTTGTTTCTGTCTACCCCTGTTTTGCTGCCTATACTTAGGGGTATCTTACCCTAAGTATAGGGGGGGTAGACCCTGTACATTCTCCACTCGGTTTTCCCTTCGTGTACAACCTGCTATACTTAGGATTACTTGATCCTAAGTATAGGGGGAAGACCCGAGTCCCTTTTGACTTTTCATTTCCTTTTGTATAGCCTTCCTTTTCACTTCCCTATACATAGCACGAGTTATGTCTTCTTCATCGCTCTTGACTCCGAGGACATCGTTCGAGCTAAGTATAGGGGGGTGTGTATATATTTCATATATACTTTAGCCATAACTCGTACTTTGTGTGAGTGTGTTAATAAATAAAAATGGCTAAAAAACCACAAAAATTAAAAATTTTTTCATGCACATAATCTTCTTTTATTTGCACATACATAGCTAGTGTACAAATTATTTTTGTAAAAATGATTTCAAAAATCTTTTTTGTGTAAAGCTTGTGTAAATATTTTTGTATCAAAATTATGTATATAGTACAAAATTTTTCCAAAATGTTTTTGAAAATCAAAAAGTTTGCAAAAATCTTGTGTAAATGAGTGTAAATATCTTTTTGCAAAACTTGCACTTCATGCATCATCATTCATGATTTCAAAACATTTTTCAAAAATTTTGCATGATTGTAAAATATTGTGTAAATATGCATCTTTTTGTACATATGTATATAGTTTTCTGGATGATAGTTGACATTTAAACTAGCCTGGAATCAAATTGAGAAATGGAGCTTGATTAAGATCTTAATCCACCTAATTCTAAGAGGAACCTTATAGGGCTTAGGTTTAAGGCTTTTCAGGTCCATGGTGACTTAATTCTTTGAGTCCACTAGGCTATGATCACATGTCATCTCAATGAGCCTAAGTAGAGCACTTAACAACAACACATGACTCATATAGATTATGGCTTTACTTGGACAACCGCACTATGCACCGAGCTCTCTACGGATGAGGTGGTGAGGAGGCAGTCTTCCTTGGCTTGGGGTAGCATATGAGGGTAGTACTTCTAGGCGGAACCTCTCTTCTTCATTTAGTGAAGGAAGTGCGTCTCAACTTGGTCTGGTTGCCATGAGGTCTAACGACGGGAGTTGTGGGTTGCAATAAAGCTTCAAAAGAGGGATAGTCTACTGGCTCAAGAGGAAAAACTCCTTGTATATATGCTGCACATGTACATGTTGTTTAGATACACTCGAAAAAAAAATGCAAAAAGAAAAGAACTCCAAAAAAGTGGTGGGTCTGAGAGAAAATGATAATCCCACCGGAGTATGTATATAAGTGCAATAAGCAAAGCTTGGTTTCATGATCCATCTGTTGTAGCTTGCAGCAGGGAGACTTGGCTACACTGGTCAAGCTCCCAAGGGTACTTGGCTACACTGGCCTTGACCCATTCTCTTCTTCCCCCTCTTCTTGAGCCGGTTGTACTTGAACTTAGAAGGGAATACCCCGCTCCTCGAGGAAAGAGTGGCCAGATTGAGGTCATAGAGTTACCTTGTTGGGGAGGGTTGTCAAGTTGCCATTTCTGAGGTGGAGAGCTTAGACCTCACTTTCACAGGACAAGAAAAGATTCATGGTCTTCAGGGTTTGTGATTGATGACTTGTTCTGATCTGGAGCATTGAGGAGTCTTGGTTATAGATTAGTGGAACTTAGAGGCTGTTAGGTTTTAAGCTTAAGTCTAAATAAGGTTCCGACACATTAATAATCCAAAGATCTGATTGAGCTCCATACCTCAATTTAATGAAGGCAAGTTTAATAATCAACCTTGATCCATGTACATTCTCTTTTTCTTTTTCTTTTTCTTTTTCTTTTTCTTTCTTTTTGACTTCTTTTTCAAATAAGTGTTTGCTAAGGGACTAGCAAAGTATAGTATAGGGGGGTGATGAATACCCATTCATCACTCTTTATTCTTATATTTTAGCTACAAAAACCTATGCAAATGCATGTAGATATGTGTAAATAGGGTCAATTAGCAAAAACATGCATTTTTGTAAATATAGATAGTTAGCATGTTTTTGTGCAAAAATAAAAGAATAAAGATGAAAAAGAAAAAGAGGGAAATATTTAGAATAAATATTGAGCAACCTAACCCAAGGGAGGGCTCAGCATGGGCCTGACCGCATAAAAGCCAAGTAGACGGAGATAGGGGCTCATGTGTACATATTTGTGAAAATAAATAAATTACATATTTTCCTCACCCAAAAATTTGTTGTAAATATTTGTATATATTTTGTATATATTTAGAAGCTATTAAAAACAAAATAAAAACTTAAAAATCAAAAATCCAAAAAGAACCTTTCACCATGTACATAGATCATTACCCTTTACTTAGTTCACCTTGTAAATAAAGTCATTTATTTTCAAAACTTTTTGTAAATATTCTATTGTATATATTGTAAATAAAATAAATAAAAAGAAACAAAACAAAAAAATCAAATAAAAATTACAAAATTAAAATACAAAAATATATTGTATATATGCCTTGTATATAGTTGTATATAACTAATTATTTCACCTATGTATATAATTAATAAAAATAAAATAAAAATAGCTTTTTATTCCTCATTTTATCCTATAAATAAATAAAATATAAAATAGGAATAAAAATGTATAAAAATAACTAATTAAAAATCAAAAATAAAAAATCATATATTGTATATATACCTATGTATAGACCTATATTGTAAATACCTTATTTTTATTTCCAAAAATTAATTAAAAATCACAAAAAAATAGAAAAAAATAAAATAAAAATATTTTATGTTTTAAGTTTTTGAAAATTCGGCCATTTAATGGCCCAAAAAAATCAAATAAGGATTTAAGGCTTGGCGGGCTTTGATTGGTCCACGGGGGATTGTTGACCCCCGGTCAACTCCCCCCCCAGGACCACCAGAGCCGGGTCTGGTTCGCGGACCCGACTTCTTCCATTTATCCCCGCCAGATCCGACCTCCATTTAGCCTAATCCATGGTCCTAATTACCCCCCAGGAATCCGGGAATCTCGCCCGACATCGTTCCTAGGGATCCGTGCTCAATCGAGCCGGACCCGAGCTCTTCTTCCCGGACCTGCACCCACATAAAAGCCGAGCTCTGCCGCACTTTCTTTCCATCTTTGGCTCGCCACTTTCATTCCCGTGACCTCCAGAGCAACCACCGAGGTGACAGCTCGCGTTTGCCCCTGTTGCAGTGAGGAGAGGGTGCCCCGACCATCGATCCGGCAGCTTTGCGCCGCCGTGCTCCGCCACTCAGCCGGAGCTCGAGCCTCAGGCCTTGACGCCCTTCGAGGCGACGATCAGGAGCTAGCCAAGCTCCAGCCCAGTCTTTCGCTCCACCCAGGTAGCCTTTTAGCTCGCCCATTTCGTTTAATTTGTAGTTTCGCCCAAATCGACTCTCCGGCGTGTTCCTCTGATTCCGGCCATATCGCGTACTATCTCGATCATCGGAGCACACTATCACCTTCGCCACTCCCTCACGCACGTTCTTCGCCCATTCATCCAACCCAGCTCGCCCCGGAGCTGGGAGTCGAGTTCCACCATCCTCCGCTCGCCGGAGCTCGTTCGCCCCGATCCCTTGTTCACCCTCACGCCGCTTCTTCGGGTCGAGGCACTTTGCCCTCGACCCGCGAAGCTTTTGGTTCGCTTTGCAGGTCAAGAGGGAGCCATCTGAGGCCCCCTCACATTCAGTCCAAGAGCTCCGCGCCGCCGACCTCGCCGGAGCCCCTCCAGGGCTCGGCCGGGTCATCTGAGGTCTTCAGCAGCTGCGGGACTTCACCGCCGATCTTCTCCGATACTTGGAGGCAGCTGAGGAGGAGCCTAGCACGCACACGAGGCCGGCGAAGCTCGCCGGCTGAGTGTTCTTCCACCATCCTCCAACACCGTACCATCCGGACCGTCAGATCAGAGAGAAGGGAACCCACAGCACCTGACCCGTTGGATCATCCACGTGGCCCCCTCTGCACCGTCGATCGGCCACGTGCGGAAGAGAAGAGAAGCGCCACCCATTCTGAGCCGTCCGATCACCTACGTGGCGCCTATCCAGCCGTCGACGAATAAAGGGGTAATTTACTTAGGCCCCCTCGTAGTTTGCGTCTTTTATTTCTAGTCCTGTAAATACTTTAGTAGTTTTATTTACGTAGGGTAAATTGCATTCTGGACCTGGTGCTTGTTTGTATTTGCTTTTATGCCCCTGTGTATGTGATCTCACGTGCTTCGCCACGTGCCTTGTCTGGGATATTTGCATCTATTACCCTGTAGTTCTGTTGGGTTCTTTAATGAATGAATACTTTCTGGTATTTGCATTTGTGCCCCTGTGAGCATTTTATATACACATGTGCGGATTTTAGTGGATAAATTGCAACCGTGCCCTTGGACTTTTTGGTACGAGTTACCAAAAGGTCCTAGGAGTTGGTTTTTATTACCAGAAGGTCCCTGAGTGCCCCAGGCACGCGCCACGCGCGTGACTTGCTGGGAAAATTGCACCTGGACTCCCAGAGTTTCGCGTATTTGCACTTAAGTCCCTGTGCACAGTGCCCCCTTTTTGATTTTTGAATAAATATCAAACCACCTCCAAATTCGATGAAAATTTGACACATGGCTCCTGCCATGTTGTTGGATTTTTGAGAATTTTTGAGGACATTTTGGATTTTATTTAGTATTTTTAAAAATTCAAAAACCTTCTTTTTAGCTACTGTCTAGGTTTAAAAATCCCAAAAAAAATATAAAATCACCCCCAAAAATTCTAAAAAAATTAGCTACTGTTCTTTGTTTGTTGTTTGATTTTCTAGCCAATTTTGGCTATTTTTCATCACTTAAAAACCCTAAAAATCTAAAAACCCTTAAAAACTCATAAAAATTATAATAAATAATCTAAAAATCCAAAAACAATAATTTTGGTGCCCAAATTTTCCTTATTTTCTCTAGAATACAGGAAAATTACCTCCAGGGCCCTCTGAGATCCTTAGATATTTTATCTTTGGGTTTTGGGCCTTGCTGGACAGTACCCTTTCTTTTTAGCACTGTTTGATTTTTAGAAAATAAAATATACTTTAGAAAATTATCAAAAATTCACCAAAAACACTTAAAAACATAAAAAACATAAAAACCATTTTTCTTGAATTTTTGCTTGATTTTTGGTGTGTTAAATAAATTGCCAAAGTGTGTTTATATTTGCCTTCTTTTATTTTCTTCATATTTTAAAATCCAAAAAAATATAAAAATTATTAAAAACCACTAAAAAATACTTTTCTTTGATTTTATTTTCTTTTTACTACTTCGTAGGCCCTAGGCCAACCCGTGCTCCTTGTGTTCGACCCTGGGAGCTATACCAGGTTAATCCCATAGCTAGACCACTCTCGTTTTTGTTTTGATTGATTTGACCTATTTTGAGTGGTTGATTTTTCTTGATATACCCATTCTCTGAGATCCGGGTCGCAACGACCCTTGTTTCATTACCTTCACCCGGGTCTTAGAGGTTTTTGCGGTTATCATCCCCCTAGGGGGCATACACATTTTACCCTATATATATAGGGTAAAATGTGCTTGCTCCATAGGAGCAGCCAACGACTGCTCGCACCCTCATCCCCCCCATTTTTTATTTCTTTGAAAAATAAAAATTTGTATATTCATCACGATATCCCTCTAACATTCTCTTAAAATTTCGTCAGAAACAGAGACTCCTAAGCCCTCCATCCAGAACATGTAATTTTAACGGTCTTAGAATTGTTGTAATCGACCTGTTCTGGATGGAGGGCCTAGGAGTCTCTGTTTCTAACAAAATTTTAATAAAATGTTAGAGGGATATAGTGATGAATATGCACATTTTTATTTTCTAAAAAAATAAAAAAATAGGGGGAAAATGGGTGTGGGTGCAGCCCGTTGGCTCCTCCAAGGGAACAACCACAATTTTCTTCATATATATATATATGTGTGTGTGTGTGTGTGTGTGTGTGTGTGTGTGTGTATGTGTGTGTGTGTGTATGTGTGTGTGTGTGTGCGCGCGCGCGCGCGTGTGTGGGTGGGTTGGGGGGGGGGGTAAAATGGGGCTGCCCCTTTGAGGGGGAGCTAACTTGGCTTCGAGAGGGACGGGGTGGGCTTCGAGAGGCGGGGGCTCTTGCAGGGCTAGGGGAGGGCTTCGATTGCTGTCAGAGGTAGGGGCCTCTCGACCCTCTGTTCTGAGAGACGGCGGTTGGCGGATACATGGAGTGGTGAGGAACTGAGTCATGGTCTGAGGGAGTGGCTGGTTGTGAAGGTCAACCTCCTTCCCCCTACGTCGAAGTCGCCGTCTCTTGAAGTCCAACCAACGCTGAAGACCTGCAAGTAGAAGCTTGGACTCGAGGGTTTGAAGCTCGACCCTAGAGGGTGATTAGGAAAGAAAAGGGGGCTAACTGCTTCCGGTAATGGCGGGGACCTTGGAGCCTCAAAGCTTCAGGCCTTGATCCTGAGCAAAGGTGAGGGGATGATGCTGGGGCTTTGTTGCCGGATGATGGAGTCAGAGCTAAATTGATGGCAGATTGTGGAGAGATAGCATAGAAGCGTAGGAGATTCAAGGTGACATGAAGATGATCGCTTGGTGGATACGGTGTACGAATGGGATTTTGGTTTTTTTTATTCGATTTGAGGGATTCACAGAGGAGAGGTAGCAGAAATCGAAAGAAGAAATTGATGAAATTGGAAGGGGGTGTGGATTGTTGTCGTTGGCCGGGGGCTCGGCGCTGGGGGGACTTAGAGAGGGACTTGCAGGCCGGGGGGTGGGGCATCGACTCCCGTCGGAGGAGGCAGGGCGCACACTTCGAGAGGGATTTGCAGTCGAGGTGCGAGCAGGTGCACCTTGGGATTGGTGGGTGGGGATGCTGGGCTTCAAGAGGGACGAGATGGCCTTCGAGAGGCGGGGGCTCTCGCGGGACGGGGGAGGGGCTTCGATTGCTGTGGGGAAGTCCGCCTATAGAGGGACCTGCAGCTCGAAGTAGCAGTAGGATGAGAAGTAGTGGAAGAAGCGGCGGAAGAGCTTGACGAGGGCTAAGCGGAGGTGGGAGGAGGGGTGTTGGAGCTCGTACGCATACGAGATGGCGAAGGCACGGGAGGGCTGGAGCTTGCATGCGGGGGAGCGGGGAGGAGGGGGCAGCTGGGGCGAGCGGGCTGCAGGAGTGCCTGGGACTTGCCGAGCAGGAGGGGGTAAATTTTGTTTGATCTACAAAATGGCATCAATTTTATAAATATGATGTGTTTTGAAGGGTAAAATAGTCAATATATAATTTTTTTCCGTCACAGTATACGGAGAATTAAAACGGAACTTAACCCAGGGTTATGCCATGTAAAGGTTAAGCATTATTCGGGGTTCTGGATGTAATTCATGATTATAGAGGGTTTCCGGGGTAATTACGAAATTACTCAGGATTATGGGTGTAAATATCCTTTTAATTTTTTTGAAGACAAATGCTATATCCATCATAGGTACTTAATATAGTATTTTGTGTAATTCATAGATGCCCATCGGCCTACAACAAAACAACAAGCACCGATAAGTAAGATGATATTTTCAAACTTAATCAATATTGGAAAATTTGATATGCAACTGAGAAATCCATAGTGGATTGTGGAACAATATCAAAGTGGATAAGATTTTTGAATTTCAAACAGGGTTTTGAGCTTTAGCGATGAGAACATAGGAGCAATATTGGGGATATCGAGTACGAGATTTGCATTATCTGTTAGAGGGTGGTGACAAATTCCATAGAGATACTCTCCCACTTCCACTCGGGAATGGGAAGAGACTGTAATAGCCCGACGGTCTCCTGTGCTCAGTCTTGACCATGTGACAGGTCATGCATCTGCTGACATGCTGAGCCATATCGCCTTTCATTCCGTCCCACCAGAAATATTGACGCAGATCACGATACATCTTTGTGCTGCTCGGATGAATAGATAATCGTGAACTGTGTTCCTCATCAAGAATATCTCCGCGCAACTGCTCATCGTTGGGCACAATGAGCCGACATGTCTTCCATAAATTAGACTCCATCACCATAAAATCATCATTCTCATCCTTGACAGCTCGCACGTATCTATCTCGAATCCAAGAATCTGACTTCTGACCATTGACGATGCGATCCCATAAACCATTGAATCGTGGAGGCACGACTGTGGATATGGATACACTCTCCTGAGGATGCCAATCAGTCAAAGCTGCGAGCATATCCCATGTATATATCCAGTTCGTCGTACCTTCTGCATGAGCTCTCCTATTAAGCGCATCTGCTACAACATTTCCCTTACCGGGATGGTAAGAGATCGTGCAGTCATAATCCTTCAGTAGCTCGAGCCACCTGCATTGTCTCATGTTCAACTCCTTCTGATCAAATATGTACTTCAAGCTCTAATGATCAGTGAAAATCTCAAAATTCACCCCATAAAGATAGTGGTGCCAGATCTTCAAAGCGAAGACAACTGCCGCCAACTCCAAGTCATGGGTAGGGTAATTCCGCTCATGCGGTCTCAACTGTCGTGATGCGTAAGCAATCACATGACCTCTCTGCATCAATACCGCTTCTAAACCTTCTCCAGATGCATTTGTGTAGACTGCGTAGTCCTGAGTGTCTGAAGGAAGAACAAGAATAGGTGTTGTTGTCAATCTCTCCTTCAGTGTCCTGAAGGCCTTCTCACATAATCATCCCAAGTGAATGGAACTCCCTTCTGTGTCAATTGTGTCAGAGGGCGAACAATGCATGAAAATCCATTGATGAAGCGTATGTAATAACCCGCTAGCCCAAGGAAGCTACGAATCTGAGTAACTGTCTTGGGCTGCTCCCAAGACATGATTGCCTCGATCTTCGCAGGTTCAACTGTGATACCTGCTCCAGAAATGACATGCCCAAGAAAGGAGACCCGTGACAACCAGAACTCGCATTTGTTTAGCTTAGCATACAACTTGTGCTCTCGCAATGTGTCAAGTACAATCCGTAGATCATTCGCATGATCCCATTCATTCTGAGAGTATATCAGCACATCGTCAATGAATACCACCACAGACTTGTCCAAGTATGGACTGAAAATCCTGTCCATCATATCCATGAAAGCTGCAGGTGCATTAGTGATCTCAAACATCATCACCACAAACTCATAGTATCCATAACGAGTCCTGAAAACCGTCTTCGGAACATCTGACTCTCGAATCCTCAGTTGATGTAGCCTGAACGAAGATCAATCTTAGAGAACACCGAAGATCCCTGGAGCCGGTCGAACAAATCATCGATGCCAGCAAAGGATATCGATTCTTCATTGTTCTCTTGTTCAGTTGCCGATAATCAATGCATAATCTCATGGATCAATCCTTCTTTCTGATAAAAAGAACCGGAGCACCCCAAGGTGAAGTGCTCGGCCTCACGAATCCCAAATCAAGTAACTCCTGCAATTGCACCTTCAGCTCTCTCAACTCACATTGGAAGAGCTTCATTTTAGAAGAAATGTTTGAAGCTGGGATGGTTTTCAATTGAAAAAAATGGTCGACGTCTGGTTGATTTCTACGATAGGGACAATGATGATTCAGTAGCTGTGAACGTGGCATGCTTGATATTGTTCATGTCTTCCACGTTCATGTTCCCAGATTACAAATACTCATTTCCTAAGGATTTTCTACACGATGTGGAGCCTATAGAGGATACAAGATATTTTAATTGGTCAGACGTAGTTGTAAAAATGATTTTGTTTAACATGGAGGACGTCTTGAACATGATTCATGAAAGGAGACAAGGATCGATAAGAGTAACACTTCGCTATGATGTGTTGCTTGCTAATATGTAAGCAATGAATTTGTTAACTTTAATTGGATATATCATATAAATTAATACTGATTTTTAATTTTGAGTTAGGTTTGGACATTGGAATATTGCTTCAAAGATGTTGTTGTAAGTAGAGATTCACGTCCAAGTATAAGAAAATAGACAGGATCAATAAAAGGATTGTCGAGACATCTGGCATCACTAACGAATGAACATGTATGATAAGAAGCATGATATATACACCTAGATACACTAGACATTGAACTTGGAGAATTATGAAACAATTTGTGTAACTTGTATTGTGTATATGATACATAATATCAACTATTGAAAATATTGTAATATGGAAGTCATGATTGTAAAAGTAGGCCAGGAATAATAAAGTGTGTATGGAATAAGAAGAATAGTGCATAGCCTAGGATATAGTAGACATTTTTTTGAATACATGGACACAACATTTTTGAAACTTAAATAATTTGATGGCATATATAATCACAATAGTATGAAATCATTCTGATATTAACTGATTTAAACAGGAATGGTAGAAAAATAATATTATGTCAATGACAGCTAATACCAAATTTAAAAAATACATCGGGATATGGTTGTAATATGATAGACATATTGGTAAAATTAAGATAGAGATTGTATAGCTGGACTCTAATATGAAGAAAAATGCAATAAGTTGATATCTTAGAAATTTGTTTTGAATAACAAATATTGTAAATAGTATTGGAAGCGTTCATTTTCTAACTTGGAACTGAAACCATTTTTGTAACTTGTTGGATGATGAGGTAATAGAATGCATCCATGGCCCTTGCCAACTATGAGGTGGTTCTTCTTCTTTGTTAATCTTTGTTATTTGATTTTATTTTCTTTCTGCACCATCTTCTATGCTCCTCCCCTTGTCGAGACTGCTTTGCTTCCCAAGTATGGAGCGTATTGGATGTTCCTTCCAAGACTAAATGAAAAATCATTCACTCTTAGAAATTAGATATGAAAATGGTCGGATACATATACGAATATGGGTATAGTCATATCCATATCCATTTTAAAATATGAATATGAATATGAATACAAATATTAACGAAATATGAATTCGCTACAGTCCTCGTGGTTTGAACCATTTTGTTGATGAGTTCTGGAATTCTAACTAATATGAACTAAAAATTTAGCTGACGACTGATGAATACCCATTCATCACTCTTTATTCTTATATTTTAGCTACAAAAACCTATGCAAATGCATGTAGATATGTGTAAATAGGAAAAGTTAGCAAAAGCATGCATGTTTGTAAAAATAGATAATTAGCATGTTTTTGTGCAAAAATAAAAGAATAAAGAAGAAAAAGAAAAAGAGGGAAATATTTAGAATAAATATTGAGCAACCTAACCCAAGGGAGGGCTCAGCATGGGCCTGACCGCATAAAAGCCAAGTAGAGGGAGATAGGGGCTCACATATGTATATATTTGTAAATAAATAAGATAATATTTTCCTCATCCAAAAATATGTTGTAAATATTTGTATATATTTTGTACATATTTATAGCCTATTAAAAACAAAATAAAAAGTTAAAAATCAAAATCCTAAAAACAACCTTTCACCATGTACATAAACCCCTATCTTATATTTATTTCACCTTGTAAATAAATTTCTTTATTTCCAAAACTTTTTGTAAATATTCCTTTTTATGTTTTGTAAATAAAATAAATAAAAAGAATTAAAACAAAAATCAAATAAAAATTACAAAATTAAAAATACAAAAACATCTTGTATATATACCATGTATGCATCATGTATATAACTAACTAATTAACCCATGTATATAAATAATAAAAATAAAATAAAAATAGCCTTTTATTCCTCATTTTATCCTATAAATAAATAAAATATAAAATAGGAATAAAAATGTATAAAAATAACTAATTAAAAATCAAAATCAAAAATCCTACATTGTACATATACCTATGTATAGCTATAATATGTAAATACCTTATTTTAATTTCCAAAAATTAATTAAAAATCACAAAAAAATAGAAAAAATTAAAACAAACATTTTTCATGTTTTAAGTTTTTGAAAATTCGGACATTTAAGGCCCCAAAAAAAATCAAATAAAATTTCAATAATTGGAGGGCTCTGATTGGTCCACGGGGGATTGTTGACCCCCGGTCAACACCTCCCCCAGGACCACCAGAGCCGCGAATCTGCTTTTAGGACCCGATTTCTTGATTTTATCCCCACCAGATCCGACCTCCGAATCCGCTAACCCCGGGCTCTAATCCGAGCCTGATCTTCCCTGATCCACGCCCGGGGTGGGTTCTTGGGATCCGCGCTCCAAGCTTCTCGCCCGACTCCGATTTAGCCGGACCCCTAGCACTATATATCCCGAGCTCCGCCGCACTCCACTGTCATCTTTGGCTCCCCATTCTCTCTTCCGTGACCTCCATCGCAACCAGCAAGGTGACAGCTTGCATTTGCCGGTGTCGCAGAGAGGAGGAGGTGCTCGGACCATCGATCCGGCTGCCTCGCGCCGCCGTGCTCCGACGTTCAACCGGAGCTCGAGCCTCGGGCGTTGACGACCCTTGAGGCAAGGACCAGGAGCTAGCTAAGCTCCAGCATAGTCTCCAGCTTCACCCAGGTAACCTTCGTTCCTTCTTGTTTAGTCTAATTTTAAGTTACCCCCAAATCGACTCCTTGCTGTGTTCCTCTGATTCCGACCATCACGCACACTATCTCGATCATCGGAGCACACGACCATCTTCGCCGTTCCCCCACGCACGTTCTTCGCCCACTCGTTCAACCCAACTCGCCCCGGAGCTGGGAGTCGAGCTCCACCACCTGTCGCTCGCCGGAGCTCATTCACCCCGCCGCACCGTTCACCCTCACGACGCTTCTTGGGGTCGAGGCACTTTGCCCTCGACCCGCGAAGCTTTTGGTTTGCTTTGCAGGTCCAACGGGAGGCATCTGAGCCTCTCTTACATTCCAGCCAGGAGCTTCGCGCCGCCAGCCTCGCCGGAGACCCTCCAGGGCTCGGCCGGGCCATCGAAGTCCACCACCAGCTGCGGAGCTTCACCGCGGACCCGTTCCGATCATCAGGAGCAGCTGAGGAGGAGTACAGCTCACGCACGAGGCCGGCGAAGTTCGCCGGCGTCGTGTTCTTCCACCATCCTCCAGAACCGTCCGATGACGCCTCCGCTCCAGTTTTGATCTCAGCCGTCCATCTTCCGAGGAGCAGCAACCGTAGATCACTCCGAGGATCTCATCTGGACCGTTCGCAGCAGAGGAGAGAGGTACCTGAGCCCAGAACCGCCCGATCTCCCACGTGTCCTCGCCTCCACCGTCGATCGAGCCCCCGAGCTGAAGAAGAGACGCGCCCCCCATCCAGAGCCGACCGATCTTCCACGTGGCGCGCATCTGGCCGTCGACGAATAAAGGGGTAATTTACTTAGGGCCCCCTCTTAGTTTGTCTTTTTCGTCTTAGTCCTGTAAATATTTTTAGAACTTTATTTTCGTAGGGTAAATTGCATAGTGGACCTCGTGTTTGTTTAGATTTGCATGTATGCCCCTGTTTGTATGAGACCACGTGCGTCGTCACGTGTAGTTTAGGGTTATTTGCATTTCTTTCCCTGTAGTTCTGGGATGTTATGTAATGAATAGAAACTTTTTGGTAATTGCTTTTATACCCCTGTGAGCCTGTTATTCACGCATGTGTGGATTTTAGTGGGATATTTGCAACCATACCCTTGGACTTTCTGGTACCAGTTACCAAAAGGTCCAAGAAGTAGGTTTTTATTACAAATAGGCCCCTGAGTGCCCCAGCCACGCGCCACGCGCGTGACTTGCTGGGTATTTTGCACCTGGGCCCCCAGATTCTCGGGTATTTGCACTTACGTCCCTGTGCACAGTGCCCCCTTGTTATTTTTGAATAAAATATCAAATCACCTCCAAATCCAATGAGATTTTGACACATGGCTCCTGCCATGATGTAGAAATTTTAGGGATTTTTGAGGACATTTCTGATTTCAGTTAGTATTTTTAAAAATTCAAAAACCTATTTTTTTAGCTACTGTCTAGATATAAAAATACCAAAAAAATATAAAAACACCCCCAAAAATTATAAAAAAATTAGATACTGTTGTTTGCTTATTGTTTGATTTTCTAGCCTATTTTGGCTATTTTTCATCACTTAAAAACCCTAAAAATTGCAAAACCCTCAAAAACTCATAAAAATTATAATAATTAATTTAAAAATCCAAAAACAATAATTAGGGTGCCTAAATTTTCCTTATTCTTTCTAGATTACAGGAAAATTACCTCCAGGGCTTTTTGAGATCCTTAAATATTTTATTTTTGGGTCTTAAGCCTTGCTGGACAGTACCTTTCATTTTTCGCACTGTTTGATTTTTAGAAAATAATTTACCCATTAGAAAAATCTCAAAAATTCACCAAAAACACTTAAAAACTTAAAAAACATAAAAACAATTTTTCTTTAATTGTTGCATTATTTTTGGTGTGTTCAATAAATTGTTGAAGTTGCCTAGATTTTACTTTCTTTTATTTTCTTTATAATTTGAAAATCCAAAAAAATATAAAAATTCTTAAAAACCACTAAAAAACACTTTTCTTTTATTTTATCTTATTTTTACTACTTCGTAGGCCCTAGGCCAATCCGTGCTCCTTGTGTTCGACCCTGGGAGCTATACCAGGTTAATCCTATAGCTAGACCGCTCTTCTTTCGTGCTTGATTATTTTATCTGTTTGAGTGGTTGATTCTTCTTGATATACGTGGTCTGATTGCTTGGGTCACAACGACCTGATTTTTGTACCTCATACTCTAGTGATCAGGCCCTCCGTTATCAGAATGGCGCCGTTGCCGGGGAGCACGGCTTAGTAGTTATTTTTGACTTTCATTTCATTTTTGTTTTCGCGGCTTTTCGCGGCTCTTCGGAGCTCGCGGCTTTTCGCGGCTTTTGTTCATAGTTCCTTTTTGATTTATTTTGTTTTATTTTGATTTTCTTTTCTTTTTATTTCTGTTTTATTTTGTGTGAGTATATTGTTGCCATTTTTGCACATATACCCTTGTTCTTATTTTCATTTATTATTTGACTATTTTATTGGTCTGACCACTCTTCCTATTTTCTTGCGAGGGCCCGAGGACCGTGGAGGCGACTTTCGAGGAGCCGGTGCAGCCGCGGCATTCGGAGGCGGCTTCCTTCTCTACGAAGCCGCAGGAGAGAGCGAGAGGAGAGAGTTGAGTGGGTGAGGTAGTAGGATAGTTTTTATTCATTATTAATTGTAATAATACAGGGACTTGAACTTTTGGACTCCTGATAGACTTAGACCGTAGCGGGTCTGTTTCGCCGAGCACC
Source organism: Ottelia alismoides (assembly GCA_037367405.1). Taxonomy (NCBI): domain Eukaryota; kingdom Viridiplantae; phylum Streptophyta; class Magnoliopsida; order Alismatales; family Hydrocharitaceae; genus Ottelia; species Ottelia alismoides. Next base: position 497,360 of record JAZKJV010001154.1, on the reverse strand, counting down.
GGCGTGCTCGGGGGACCCATTAGGACCCCTCGGTTTTTCGCGGCTTTTTACGCGGTTTTCTTTTTATTTCTTACTGTCATTTTCCGGATTTTTCGCGGTTTTTGCTCGAGCCCCTAGACATAGGATTTTTGTTGGTTGTGACGTAAGATTTTTAAGGCCCAACACTTAATAGAATATCTGTTCCTATAGAACGTAATTGGACCTTACTAAAATTCACTAAAAAAGTTAGTTTAATTGGATTTGAGACCACGTGCCGTTAGGAGTCACATACAACGCTGGCAGGACCCGTTGTGGCGGGCACCGAGTGACTCCCAAGATCGGACTCCGGACTCGATTCGGTTAACTAACTATTGTTCTTCACGATCAATAGAAGTTGCTTGTCTTAGGACTCGGCTTTTTACCGTTGCATCATATAGCTTAGTTTACTTTTCTGTCTTTATTTTATGCGCGGATCACTTTGCATGTAGAGAGCTGGCGGCAGGTACGCATTTCTGACTCTGCATGCATCATTGTTTTTTCGTGCATCGGCTTTTTCGTCTTCTCCCCCCGATTTTGGACTTAATAACCAGGAGAAACCGAAAAATTCGTTAGGCGTTTTTGTTTGCATTGAAAAATACCTAAAAAAGTGTAACCATAAAATTGGGACTGCTAAGACTATTGACCTTAAAACACGCTCACCCTAAAAATTCTGTCTTGGGGAGAGCAACCCCCTCATTGTTTGGTTTGCTTGAGCGAGAGAGTGACCCGCACACTAGGATAGAGCCACGCCTGAACTTCCGTTAGACTACTAGTCTTAGAGTTAGTCGTTCTCCAGTGAGGATCTCTCCGGTACCCGGTAAAGCGGGCCGTGACATCCTTAACAGAGCAGGTTGATCGGGTAGCCGGTAAACGATCCGCAACTTGTACTGGCTGGGAAAGATCTAGCTTTAGGATTGGGCCAGTCTCTTGGGAGCATCGGGTTCCCAACAGGTCACGTAATCGCTCTGATATCTTGAGTGTTCACCAAAATAAAATCGACAAGATAATTTGACCGAACTTTCACGGTCTTCAGCTCGCGTTGCGTTGGTGAACCGGGGGTTTGTTTTTCGATCATAGTTTTTCCAGATCTCATCCGCCCTACTCGCCAGATCGAGATGATGGGTAGACGATCTCTTAGGCAGCCTTTGGCTGCACCGCTTTCGGGCGCGTCTACCTCATCATCTAGGTTGGCTCGCGAGAGCTCAGACCCGCTCTCCGAGCCCGAGTACGACTCCACCCTGTTCCCCCTCGATCCCCTTTCTGATTTACCCGAGAGACCTGAGCCCGAGGAGAGACTGATTCATTTGACGATACCTGAGTTGGGCTCATTTGGTTTTGCAGACGTTGAGATGGCCGGCGCAGGCAGTTCTGACGATCACTCCCGTCCCGAGCACTTTGTACTGGACCAGGGAGCGATCAACTCCACCCTGATCGCACAGTTAGAGACAGTCCAGCAGCAGCTCCGCGATCAGGGAGCTTTTATGATAGAGATGAGGCGTGAGATGGAGAGGCTCAGAGCAGAGAGAGATGCACAGAGCGAGCCCGAGGACCCCGATGAGGCACAGGCACGAGCCGCAGCAGCAGCAGCAGCAGCCGCGGCCGCCGCCGCAGCGGCAGCAGCCGCAGGAGGAGCAGGACCACCTAGACCGATGCGGGAGTTGCACAACCCCGGATCTACTTTGATGCACCATTGGGTTGTGGTTCCAGCCATCGTGGGGGACTTCAAGTTCCCCCCGAACACCTTGCAGATGCTCCCGCGGTTCCATGGACTGGCTACAGAGGAGCCCCATCTCCACCTTCAGGAGTTTCTCATGATTTGCAGTACTGTCCACGACAGACACGTGGACCAGGATACCATATGGATGATTGCCTTCCCCTTCTCACTGGCAGATAGAGCAGCCACCTGGCTGAAACATTTGGGGAGATTCGTGTACACATGGGAGCAGCTCCGCACCGAGTACTTGAACAAGTACTATCCACTCGGGCGGACGAATGCAGCGAGGGCCCTGATCAGCAACTTCTCCATGTTCCCCAACGAGCAGTTCCATGAGGCTTGGGAGAGGTTCAGAGAGCTTTTGGACAGATGCCCACACCACGATATCACGAAGCCGAACCTAGTTCAGAGCTTCTTCAGTGGGCTGTCACCAGAGCTACAGGGCCTGGTGAACGCTTCTTGTGGCGGGTCCTACTTCGCCAAGGACCATGACCAGGTCTGGGCTATTTTTGAGGAGATGGCAGAAAACTACATGGTCATGTCCCAGACCCGGCTCTACACTCAGAAGACCCAGCCACATCAGCCAGGACCCGTGCAGTACCAGAGGATAGCACGGGTCGATGCAGGTCCTTCCAGTTCGTCAGCAGCAGCCACAGCAGTAGCACAGTTAGAGTCGTCAGCTGCGGACATGGGCATCATCAGCGAGAAGCTGGACCGCATGGAGCTGATAGAGAAGAAGCAGTGCCAGAGCATAGCACAGATGGATCAGATGGCACAGGTCTTGAGCGACCTGAAGACACAGCTCATGTGTCTCCAGGAGACACAGACGGCTTCTCAGCCCCGTCTTCAGTCGCGAGGCGACTCCGGCAGCAGCAGCAGCTCGTCCCAGCGCTCCAGCGCCCCAGCGCAGCCTAGACAGGTTCACCTTGTACAGGCGGAGCCGTACCAGCAGCCGCAGCCCACCTACCAGTCCCCACCATCTCCAGAGATGCAGATGGTGGTCTACCAGCCGGATCAGCCGTTGGCGGTACTACCCCCAGCCCCCTTGGATGCAGAGCCGTTGATGGATGTCAACGGGATTTGGTACGACCGTCCCCAGCCTGGGATCCGACGTGATCATCCCGGATTCAGGTGGGGGAGCGGTGGTGCCCAGCCCCAGCAGCAGCCGTCAGCACAGGGAGGGCAGTACTCCCAGCCGAGAGACCATCACCAGCAGCCGCAGCAGCAGCCCCCAGTCTACCAGCAGCAGTCGTCTTACGGTCCTCGTCCCTATCAGCAGGGACAGTCTTGGAGGCATGAGCAGCAGGCTCACCCGGGATACCAGCACCAGCAGCAGCCTCCTTCCTACCCCTCTCACCCGCAGCAGTACCAGCAGCCTCACCCACAGCGAGGCTACCCGTCGGGCTCCCACGAGAGCCCTGCCTTGGATGATATCGCCCGCCTCCTCACGGATCAGCAGGCGACCTTTCGACGGGAGATGGATGAGTTCCGCCAGGAGATGCGGGACTTGGTGAGAGGGATGGCCGCCATACCTGCACAGATAGAGCCGAATCCGAACAACCTCAAGCGGAAGTCTGAGCAGGTAGTACATACTGAGTTAGCCACTCCTAGCGATCCATTTGATGATACTTCTTCAGATCTGTTTGATGTTGATTTTGCCACACTTAGGAGCGGTAGGACCCCAGCAGGCGACGGCGTCTCAGCTGAGCTTCACCCCGAGGCGCCCCAGGAGGAGGAGGAGAGCGGTACTGAGGCCGCTCCAGTCGATGACGGTGGTACTGAGGCCACCGAGGATGCTGATCCCACCGGCGGTACTGAGGCCGCCACTTCACCAGATTCAGGAGGTGGTACTGATGCCACCCCAGCAGCAGCCGAGCCAGTTAGCGGTACTGATGCCGCGAGACGTCGTCCAGCAGCAGAGCAGCCCACTCGTGGTGGTACTGAGGCCACCGGTGTTTGTAGAGAGAGATCTGATGTTGTTTTTCCTCATGGTCATGTATCTCGGAACTCTGCTACGAATAAAGGAAAAGGTTTATTTTCTTCTGGTCCCACTGTGGTGCGTGATGTATGTGTGGATCCGGTCCTTGAACCGCTTAGACCTTTTCCTAGTCCTTCAGCTGAGAAGGACCCAGTGATCCCCTTCCCTAGAGCCCTTCAGATGGGGAAGGGGAAGAAAAATGACCCAAAAAAGAGAGAGCTTGAGGAGTTCAGCCAGAGCATGATCGATCGCTTCCACATCCAACTGACCCTCCAGGAGGCTTTGCAGCACATCCCCCTTCTCCAGAGATCTTTGAGAGAGAGGACTACAGTCAGGAGGAGGAGGAGGAACCACACTTCAGAGATACATGTGCTGACCAAAGCCACGTGCTTCGCGATCCAGAACCGACTGCCAGCCAAGAGGCCAGATTCAGGGGCCCCGTATGTCAGATGCCAGATTAGCGAGCAGTGGTTCGACCGTACTCTTTTAGATAGCGGATCGTCGATCAACCTACTTCCGGCAGCCCTTCTCGACCGCTTCGAGTTGGGCACTCTTCGACAGAGCAGGACAGTCCTTCAGTTCGCTGATAGATCTGTCAAGAGGCCGAAGGGGTTGCTACGCGACGTTATCGTCACGATTCAGGGTCTGCAATTCCCCGTGGACTTCGTAGTGTTGGACATGGAGATCCCTGAGTCAGTGACCGATACCCCCATCATCCTTGGTCGTCCGTTCTTGGCCACAGCCAAGGCGGTGACTGATCATGATAGCGGGAAGGTGTACTTTCGCGTCCAGGGCGAGAGTATACAAATAGAGACGGTCGAGGACTACAGAGCAAGATCTAGATCCCGCTCAGATGCCAGCACCGACTCAGAGCAACTGACAGACGCAGAGCTAGACATCCACCAGGAATGTGATTTTGTGATCACAGATGACGAGGCAGCTTGGGCAGATCTTGAGTCACAGACTACCCTCTCACTTTCAGATACAGCTGATGCAGAGATGACAGCAGAGGAGAGTCTGGAGAGCACAGACCTAGGTTCGGATACAGTTGCGGCAGCAGAGCCGGTTCTCGATCGCATCACGGTGATTAGTGATGGTGGTGCTGATGCCACCTTGCTTTCCGGTGGTACTGATGCCACCGATTCTGATACAGATCCCTCGGATTCAGAGTCTGATTGGGCCGATTGCTATGATCAGATGCCAGACCTGAGTCCACCCGAACCTACAGAGGAGGAGGTAGAGGCAGAGCAGAGCAGAGACAGTGCAGTTGAGCCGCCTTCTCCCGACCCAGTTTGCGAGAGTACACTTTCACTTTCCCAGGCAGATTTGGCAGACCTTGCAGCTTTCACGCAGTTCCTTCCACAGCCAGATTTGCTGGCACCCAGCATTCCAGAGCTGAAGCCGCTCCCTACTTCGCTGAAGTATCGATTCCTTGCGGGCGATCCTGAGATGTACCCAGTCATCATCTCCGCTGACTTGACTGGAGAGCAGGAATCCCGTTTGATGGGGGTTCTTGAAAAGAACCGCAAGGCGATCGGATGGAGCGTAGCAGATCTCCATGGGATTGATCCATCAGTGTGCTCCCACCACATCTATCTCGAGGATGGGGCGAAGCCGTCGCGTGAGTTCCAGCGGCGTCTGAACCCCAACCTGAGAGAGGTTGTCATGAAGGAAATATCGAAGTGGTGGGGTGCAGGTTTTATTTATCCCATTTCCGACTCCAAGTGGGTTAGCCCCTTGCATGTGGTGCCCAAGAAGACGGGCATCACGACTGTGATCAGTGAGTCGGGAGAGGAGATTGCTACACGAGTACCCACCTCTTGGAGGGTTTGTGTTGACTACAGGAGACTCAACCAAGCCACCAAGAAGGACCATTTCCCCCTGCCTTTTATTGACCAGATCATTGAGAGACTGGCAGGGAAGAGCCATTATTGCTTCCTGGATGGGTACTCGGGCTACAACCAAGTGGCCATCGCTCCTGAGGATCAGGAGAAGACCACCTTTACCTGTCCCTTCGGCACATACGCTTTTCGACGCATGCCATTTGGGCTATGTAACGCCCCTGCGACTTTTCAGAGGTGCATGCTGTCGATCTTCTCGGACATGGTAGGGGAGTGCCTAGAGGTCTTCATGGATGATTTCTCGATCTACGGCGACGGATTTGATTCTTGTCTTGACTGCCTAGATCGAGTACTTCAGCGATGTATTGAGTATCACTTGGTGCTATCTTGGGAGAAGAGTCACTTTATGGTGACTCAAGGGACGGTGCTTGGTCACATCATCTCCAACAGGGGCATGGAGGTTGATCCGGCCAAGGTCGATGTCATTAGAAAACTCACACCGCCGTCCAATTTGAGGCAGCTACGGTCATTCCTGGGGCACGTTGGATTTTATAGGAGATTCATTCAGGATTTTAGCAGGATTGCCCGACCGTTGACTGACCTCCTGACGAAAGACACTGAGTTCCTTGTCGATGACAAGTGTCTTTCGTCGTTTGCTACTCTCCAGAGATGTGTGATTGAGGCTCCTGTCCTCCAGCCACCTGATTGGTCTCTCCCATTCGAGATCATGACGGACGCCTCCGATTTTGCCGTAGGGGCAGTGCTGGGACAGAGGAGGGATGGAGTACCATTTGCTATACACTATGCTAGCCGCACATTGGATTCCGCCCAGCGGAATTATACGGTCACAGAGAAGGAGATGCTAGCAGTAGTGTTTGCCCTGGATAAGTTCAGATCGTATATCATTGGATCCCGAGTGACTTTGTACACAGATCACACATCCATCAGGTACCTCATGGCAAAGAAGGATGCCAAGGCCAGACTGACTAGATGGATCCTTCTACTCCAGGAGTTCGACATTGAGATCAAGGATAAGCCTGGAGTCAAGAATATGGTGGTGGATCACCTTTCCCGGTTAGAGCAGTCTGAGGAGTCAGAGCAGATTGATCCGATCAGAGATACCTTCCCAGATGAGGCGATCCTTGCCATCGCCTCACTCCCATGGTATGCCGATATTGTGAACTTTCTCGTTGCTGGGAAAGTCCCACAAGATTGGCCCAGGCAGAGGCTTGAGACCTTCCTTGCGAAGGCCAAGTCTTACCATTGGGAGGATCCCATCCTTTACCACGAGGGAGGGGATAGCGTCTGGCGTCGGTGTATTCCTCAGGAGGAACACCATAGCGTCCTCACTTACTGCCACAAGCTTGAGGCAGGAGGACATCATTCTGGGAGGAGAACGGCACAGAAAGTGCTCCAATCCGGTTTGTGGTGGCCTACCCTCTTCAAGGACTCAGATGAGTTCGTGAAGAGGTGTACTGACTGCCAGAGGATGGGCACTTGTGGACAGCGTGATATGATGCCGATGCAGCCCATTCACTTCTGTGAGGTTTTTGACGCATGGGGCATCGATTTCATGGGTCCATTCCCTAAGAGTCAGGGATTTGAGTACATTCTGTTGGCCGTAGATTATGTGAGTCGTTGGGTGGAGGCTATCCCCGCCCGATCCGCTGATGCGAGGACAGTTTGCAGATTTTTGAGGAAGCATATCATCACGCGGTTCGGGGTTCCACGAGTTCTTATTTCTGATGGGGGATCTCACTTCATCAACGACCAGGTGAAGGCACTTGCTAGCGAGTTCGGCATAGATCATCGTGTTGCTACACCGTATCATCCACAGACGAATGGTCTAGCCGAAGTGTCGAATAGGGAGATCAAGACTATTCTGCAGAAAGTCGTCCGCCCTGACCGAAAGGATTGGTCACAGCTATTGGACTCGGTCTTGTGGGCATATAGGACGTCTTTCAAGACACCTCTGGGCACATCTCCCTTTCGCCTCGTGTATGGCAAGCCCTGTCACCTACCAGTTGAGCTGAGGCACAAGTCACTTTGGGCAGTCACAGATATCTTGATGGATCCAGAGGGTATAGAAGACCAGAGGAGGGCAGAGCTAGCTGCCCTGGAGGAGCTTAGAGATTCAGCTTTCTCAAGCAGCCTACATTATAAGGAGAGAGTCAAGGAGTGGCATGATTCTCATATCAGCCACAAGCATTTTGAGATTGGACAGAGAGTATGGCTGTTTGATGCGAGGCTTAGATTATTTCCAGGGAAGCTACAGAGCAAATGGAAAGGACCTTATCTGGTTCGGAAGGTACACGACAACGGTAGCATCGATATATCCGAGTTGTCTTCTGAGAGTACCTTCCGAGTGAACGGCCAGCGGCTCAAGCCATTTCTAGATCATGAGCCGCGGGTCGTTGATCTTGCCCCTATTCATTTTGCGTGAGATGTGGTCTTTTGACTCACATCTAATGCATCTCACGCCTGAGCTTTACTGACCCTCCGCTGTACATAGATCTAGATGTCTATATCATCACTTTCTTTAGTCCCACATCCCTTTCCTCATCTTTTGATTATGCTATACTTAGGGTGCACTTTACCCTAAGTATAGGGGGGATGTGAGACCTTTCGGGTTTTCCTTTTGTTTCTGTCTACCCTTATTTTTGCTGCCTATACTTAGGGGCATTTCACCCTAAGTATAGGGGGGGTAGACCCTGTACATTCTCCACTCGGTTTTCCCTTCGTGTACAACCTGCTATACTTAGGATTATTTAATCCTAAGTATAGGGGGAAGACCCGAGAACCTTTTTGACCTTTCATTCTCTTTTTGTATAGCCTTTCTTTTCACTTCCCTATACATAGCACGAGTTATGTCTTCTTCATCGCTCTTGACTCCGAGGACATCGTTCGAGCTAAGTATAGGGGGGTGTGTATATATTTCATATATACTTTAGCCATAACTCGTACTTTGTGTGAGTGTGTTAATAAATAAAAATGGCTAAAAACCACAAAAATTAAAAATTTTCATGTACATAATCTTCTTTTATTTTGCACATACATAGCTAGTGTACAAATTATTTTTGTAAAAATGATTTCCAAAAATCTTTTGTGTAAAGCTTGTGTAAATATTTTTGTATCAAAATTATGTATATAGTACAAAATTTTTCCAAAATGTTTTGAAAATCAAAAGTTTGCAAAAATCTTGTGTAAATGTGTGTAAATATCTTTTTGCAAAACTTGCACTTCATGCATCATCATTCATGATTTCAAAACATTTTTCAAAAATTTTGCATGATTGTAAAATGTGTGTAAATATGCATCTTTTTGTACATATGTATATAGTTTTCCTTGGATGATAGTTGACACTTAAACTAGCCTGGAATCAAATTGAGAAATGGAGCTTGATTAAGATCTTAATCCACCTAACTTCTAAGAGGAACCTTATAGGACTTAGGTTTAAGGCTTTTTCAGGTCCATGGTGACTTAATTCTTTGAGTCCACTAGGCTATGATCACATGTCATCTCAATGAGCCTAAGTAGAGCACTTAACAACAACACATGACTCATATAGATTATGGCTTTACTTGGACAACCGCACTATGCACCGAGCTCTCTACGGATGAGGTGGTGAGGAGGCAGTCTTCCTTGACTTGGGGTAGCATATGAGGGTATTACTTCTAGGCGGAACCTCTCTTCTTCATTTAGTGAAGGAAGTGCGTCTCAACTTGGTCTGGTTGCCATGAAGTCTAACGACGGGAGTTGTGGGTTGCAATAAAGCTTCAAAAGAGGGATAGTCTACTGGCTCAAGAGGAAAAACTCCTTGTATATATGCTGCACATGTACATGTTGTATAGATGCACTCGAAACAAAAATGTGAAAAAGAAAAGAACTCCAAAAAAGTGGTGGGTCTGTGAGAAAATGATAATCCCACCGGAGTATGTATATAAGTGCAATAAGCAAAGCTTGGTTTCATGATCCACCTGTTGTAGCTTGCAGCAGGGAGACTTGGCTACACTGGTCAAGCTCCCAAGGGTACTTGGCTACACTGGCCTTGACCCATTCTCTTCTTCCCCCTCTTCTTGAGCCGGTTGTACTTGAACTTAGAAGGGAATACCCCGCTCCTCGAGGAAAGAGTGGCCAGATTGAGGTCATAGAGTTACCTTGTTGGGGAGGGTTGTCAAGTTGCCATTTCTGAGGTGGAGAGCTTAGACCTCACTTTCACAGGACAAGAAAAGATTCATGGTCTTCAGGGTTTGTGATTGATGACTTGTTCTGATCTGGAGCATTGAGGAGTCTTGGTTATAGAATAGTGGAACTTGGAGGCTGTTAGGTTTTAAGCTTAAGTCTAAATAAGGTTCCGACACATCAATAATCCAAAGATCTGATTAAGCTCCATACCTCAATTTAATGAAGGCAAGTTTAATAATCAACCTTGATCCATGTACATTCTCTTTTTCTTTTTCTTTTTCTTTCTTTTGCACTTCTTTTTCAAATAAGTGTTTGCTAAGGGACTAGCAAAGTATAGTATAGGGGGGTGATGAATACCCATTCATCACTCTTTATTCTTATATTTTAGCTACAAAAACCTATGCAAATGCATGTAGATATGTGTAAATAGGAAAAGTTAGCAAAAGCATGCATGTTTGTAAAAATAGATAATTAGCATGTTTTTGTGCAACAATAAAAGAATAAAGAAGAAAAAGAAAAAGAGGGAAATATTTAGAATAAATATTGAGCAACCTAACCCAAGGGAGGGCTCAGCATGGGCCTGACCGCATAAAAGCCAAGTAGAGGGAGATAGGGGCTCACATATGTATATATTTGTAAATAAATAAGATAATATTTTCCTCATCCAAAAATATGTTGTAAATATTTGTATATATTTTGTACATATTTATAGCCTATTAAAAACAAAATAAAAAGTTAAAAATCAAAATCCTAAAAACAACCTTTCACCATGTACATAAACCCCTATCTTATATTTATTTCACCTTGTAAATAAATTTCTTTATTTCCAAAACTTTTTGTAAATATTCCTTTTTATGTTTTGTAAATAAAATAAATAAAAAGAATTAAAACAAAAATCAAATAAAAATTACAAAATTAAAAATACAAAAACATCTTGTATATATACCATGTATGCATCATGTATATAACTAACTAATTAACCCATGTATATAAATAATAAAAATAAAATAAAAATAGCCTTTTATTCCTCATTTTATCCTATAAATAAATAAAATATAAAATAGGAATAAAAATGTATAAAAATAACTAATTAAAAATCAAAATCAAAAATCCTACATTGTACATATACCTATGTATAGCTATAATATGTAAATACCTTATTTTAATTTCCAAAAATTAATTAAAAATCACAAAAAAATAGAAAAAATTAAAACAAACATTTTTCATGTTTTAAGTTTTTGAAAATTCGGCCATTTAAGGCCCCAAAAAAATCAAATAAAATTTCAATAATTGGAGGGCTCTGATTGGTCCACGGGGGATTGTTGACCCCCGGTCAACACCTCCCCCAGGACCACCAGAGCCGCGGATCTGCTTTTAGGACCCGATTTCTTGATTTTATCCCCACCAGATCCGACCTCCGAATCCGCTAACCCCGGGCTCTAATCCGAGCCTGATCTTCCCTGATCCACGCCCGGGGTGGGTTCTTGGGATCCGCGCTCCAAGCTTCTCGCCCGACTCCGATTTAGCCGGACCCCTAGCACTATATATCCCGAGCTCCGCCGCACTCCACTGTCATCTTTGGCTCCCCATTCTCTCTCCCGTGACCTCCATCGCAACCAGCAAGGTGACAGCTTGCATTTGCCGGTGTCGCAGAGAGGAGGAGGTGCTCGGACCATCGATCCGGCTGCCTCGCGCCGCCGTGCTCCGACGTTCAACCGGAGCTCGAGCCTCGGGCGTTGACGACCCTTGAGGCAAGGACCAGGAGCTAGCTAAGCTCCAGCATAGTCTCCAGCTTCACCCAGGTAACCTTCGTTCCTTCTTGTTTAGTCTAATTTTAAGTTACCCCCAAATCGACTCCTTGCTGTGTTCCTCTGATTCCGACCATCACGCACACTATCTCGATCATCGGAGCACACGACCATCTTCGCCGTTCCCCCACGCACGTTCTTCGCCCACTCGTTCAACCCAACTCGCCCCGGAGCTGGGAGTCGAGCTCCACCACCTGTCGCTCGCCGGAGCTCATTCACCCCGCCGCACCGTTCACCCTCACGACGCTTCTTGGGGTCGAGGCACTTTGCCCTCGACCCGCGAAGCTTTTGGTTTGCTTTGCAGGTCCAACGGGAGGCATCTGAGCCTCTCTTACATTCCAGCCAGGAGCATCGTGCCGCCAGCCTCGCCGGAGCCCCTCCAGGGCTCGGCCGGGCCATCGAAGTCCACCACCAGCTGCGGAGCTTCACCGCGGACCCGTTCCGATCATCAGGAGCAGCTGAGGAGGAGTACAGCTCACGCACGAGGCCGGCGAAGTTCGCCGGCGTCGTGTTCTTCCACCATCCTCCAGAACCGTTCGATGACGCCTCCGCTCCAGTTTTGATCTCAGCCGTCCATCTTCCGAGGAGCAGCAACCGTAGATCACTCCGAGGATCTCATCTGGACCGTTCGCAGCAGAGGAGAGAGGTACCTGAGCCCAGAACTGCCCGATCTCCCACGTGTCCTCGCCTCCACCGTCGATCGAGCCCCCGAGCTGAAGAAGAGACGCGCCCCCCATCCAGAGCCGACCGATCTTCCACGTGGCGCGCATCTGGCCGTCGACGAATAAAGGGGTAATTTACTTAGGGCCCCCTCTTAGTTTGTCTTTTTCGTCTTAGTCCTGTAAATATTTTTAGAACTTTATTTTCGTAGGGTAAATTGCATAGTGGACCTCGTGTTTGTTTAGATTTGCATGTATGCCCCTGTTTGTATGAGACCACGTGCGTCGTCACGTGTAGTTTAGGGTTATTTGCATTTCTTTCCCTGTAGTTCTGGGCTGTTATGTAATGAATAGAAACTTTTTGGTAATTGCTTTTATACCCCTGTGAGCCTGTTATTCACGCATGTGCGGATTTTAGTGGGATATTTGCAACCATACCCTTGGACTTTCTGGTATCAGTTACCAAAAGGTCCAAGAAGTAGGTTTTTATTACAAATAGGCCCCTGAGTGCCCCAGCCACGCGCCACGCGCGTGACTTGCTGGGTATTTTGCACCTGGGCCCCCAGATTCTCGGGTATTTGCACTTACGTCCCTGTGCACAGTGCCCCTTTGTTATTTTTGAATAAAATATCAAATCACCTCCAAATCCAATGAGATTTTGACACATGGCTCCTGCCATGATGTAGAAATTTTAGGGATTTTTGAGGACATTTCTGATTTCAGTTAGTATTTTTAAAAATTCAAAAACCTATTTTTTAGCTACTGTCTAGATATAAAAATACCAAAAAAATATAAAAACACCCCCAAAAATTATAAAAAAATTAGATACTGTTGTTTGCTTGTTGTTTGATTTTCTAGCCTATTTTGGCTGTTTTTCATCACTTAAAAACCCTAAAAATTGCAAAACCCTCAAAAACTCATAAAAATTATAATAATTAATTTAAAAATCCAAAAACAATAATTAGGGTACCTAAATTTTCCTTATTCTTTCTAGATTACAGGAAAATTACCTCCAGGGCTTTTTGAGATCTCTAAATATTTTATTTTTGGGTCTTAAGACTTGCTGGACAGTACCTTTCATTTTTCGCACTGTTTGATTTTTAGAAAATAATTTACCCATTAGAAAAATCTCAAAAATTCACCAAAAACACTTAAAAACTTAAAAAACATAAAAACAATTTTTCTTTAATTGTTGCATTATTTTTGGTGTGTTTAATAAATTGTTGAAGTTGCCTAGATTTTACTTTCTTTTATTTTCTTTATAATTTGAAAATCCAAATAAATATAAAAATTCTTAAAAACCACTAAAAAACTCTTTTCTTTTATTTTATCTTATTTTTACTACTTCGTAGGCCCTAGGCCAATCCGTGCTCCTTGTGTTCGACCCTGGGAGCTATACCAGGTTAATCCTATAGCTAGACCGCTCTTCTTTCGTGCTTGATTATTTTATCTGTTTGAGTGGTTGATTCTTCTTGATATACGTGGTCTGATTGCTTGGGTCACAACGACCTGATTTTTGTACCTCATACTCTAGTGATCAGGCCCTCCGTTATCAACGACATATCATAGGAGGAATACAACTACAAAAAGTGAGATATTTAGAATCGGGGTCGATGAATATATCTTATGTATGAAAGGTTCATATTGAATGGATTTGCAGTTAGAAGGCCGCAAGTGAATGTCCATGCACGCATTGCTATACCAGAATATGGGTTGACAAGGAGGGGGAGATTTAAAAAGGATCATTTTAGCCTTATAGATTGGAAATACATATATAACACGTGGGCTAGATAAACGAAAGGGAAAGCAATGAATGTGCAAGGAAATTTATGATGAAATAGATAGTCTACGCACAAAGGTAACATAGATGGAAGAGTTTCAGATAAAAATGATTGGAAAGATCTCTTCACATGAATATTTGAGTGAGAAATTAGAAAGAGAAAATGAAGAGCTTGTTGAGAAAAATGTCCATAGCATACATACAAAAATCCACATAATCACAGATTTACAGAACAGATTTTCATATGTATGAATCCAGGTTAACAGTGATAAGAGAAATATCCAATTAAAAAATATATGCATATTCGCGCAAGGGAGAAATTCGGAAACCAAAAACATGACAAACAATGCGACAAAGAAAAGAGAGTTAGAGATCACAACTGAAGCGTCCTTTTGTAGGACTCCCCTTAGAGAGACAACGCCCCCACTTTACCGGCGCACAGGGCCTTGACGTGCCGCTCCCAGGGTCCGACGGTCCACACTCGTTGACGGTGCGCACCGTGCTTGAGCGTCCTCGAAAGCCACCTCCGTAGACGAAACCCGAGATCGAGAGAGAAAAAGGAGCGTCCTCGAAAGAGAGCAGGGCGCATAAAAGGAATGGAATGGATGTTCGTAACCCACACCCACGCCCTTTAAGAGATACTTAAAGGCGTCCGGGCGGTTACGTTTTCGTGAGAAGATAAAGGGGCGTAACGCTTGGAATTCAAAACACGTGGTTACAAAACCGACTCGGTCTTTGCCACGCCGCAGCCGCAGCCGCGGCCGCACCGCGCCCACGCCCGAGCCCGGCCCGGGCCGGCCCGGCGCGGCGCGCGCGCGTGCGTGCGTGTGTGTTGTGGTCTAAAATCTTCTCTAGTCTGTTTCCAGACTAGTCTCAGGACTTCCCACATATAAACCAAGTCCCAGTTTTCTCTCTCCACGACGTGGGACTAAACAACACCCCACAGGGTTGAAACATTGAATTCCAGGAATTGAGATACATTAATACAACTTGATATTGACCATCAAATTGCATCAAACTATCCCAATACCGTTAATTCCAACAATCCCCCACGAATTCACTGTTGAAACACAAAGAGCCAAGAATCTCGGGTTTCCACACTCAGCTTTCAGTAAAGGTACCTTCCGGTTTGAACCTTTACCTGAGTTATCCCCTTTCACCATCACATGAATAAAGTGAACTATGTCTTGAACTTTAATCCTTTGATGTAATGGTATCGAGAGGTAACAACAGAGTGAAGTCTATGGTGACAATCTTCTGGTTTTGGTGCTATTAATGGCCTTGCACCCTACCCTGTTTCATGAGTATATTAAAGGATAAACCCTCATCCTTTATCTGCGGCCCACAGAAATACTCATATAGGTGGCATTCTCCAAGGATGCACTGCTCACATCCTGCTTATAAAAGCTTGAATCCATTAAGAGCATAATGCTTAACCTTTTCCTGCAGCTTTCAGGCACTCGACTTTCCAGGGATACGACTCACATGCAAAGTATTGCATATTGAGTGCCAACCAGTTCCCCTTACAGCTTGTTTTCCCATTGAACCTATTTTGTGGGATCTCCACTCATTTAGGTTGGGTTGCTACTGCGGGTAAACTCTCAGTGGGTTTCAGCCCCATCCCAAGTCTGGATTTTTTGACTAAAGATCTATCAAGTCCCTTTGTAAGTGGATCTGCCGTGTTATCTTTGGTACCAACAAATTCCACAGCAATCACTCCAGAAGACACCAAATCCCTAATAGACTTAAGTCTAACTTGGATATGTCTTCTTGTTTTCTGATTGTACTTTGAACTCTTTACCTTAGCAATAGTAGTCATGCTATAACAATGTAAAGAAATTGCCGGTATCGGCTTACCCACCATGGGCATCTCAGAGAGAAGCTCCCTAAGCCATTCAACCTCAATACCTGTTGTGTCCAAAGCACACAACTCTGCCTCAAAAGTAGACCGAGCCAAAATAGTCTGTTTCACAGACCTCAAGGAGACTGCACTGCCTCCAAGGGTAAATACATACCCAGTCACACCGTTACTCCCGGAGTCCTCCATTTGACCTATCCAACTTGCATCACTATATCCTTCTAAGACAGGAGGATATTTACCATAATGCAGTCCAAGAAGTGTAGTACCCTTAAGGTACTTCAACACTCGATCCAAGGCCTCCCAATGAGTACGGTCAGGACAGCTCGTATATCTACTTAACTTTGCGACCGTGAATGAAATATCAGGTCGAGTACAGTTCGCAAGATACATCAAGCTTCCTATAATTTGGGAATATCGTAGCTGTGCTACAGGTACTCCACTCTTGTTCTTGCAGAGGGGTTTAGATGAATCATAAGGAGTGCATACAGATTTACAGCTCTGATAGCCAAATTTTTCAAGAACCTTCTCAGTATAATGTGACTGAGACACAGCTATCCCATTAGCAGATCTAATCAGTTTGAGCCCCAAAATCACATTAGCAACTCCTAAGTCCTTCATATCAAACTTACTGCTCAAGAACCTCTTGGTTTCTTCCACTATCCTTATGCTTGATCCAAATATCAAAATATCATCTACATATAGGCATAAGACAACAAACATATCACCTTTAATCATAGAGTACACACATTTATCGGATTCATGAACAATAAAGCCATAAGACTGGATAGTCTTATCAAACTTGTCATGCCACTGTTTCGGAGCTTGTTTTAATCCATAAAGAGATTTTACAAGCTTACAGACCTTTCTCTCATTACCAGATGCTACGAATCCCTCAGGTTGGTCCATATAGATCTCCTCCTCAAGATCGCCATATAAGAAAGCAGTCTTCACATCCATTTGATGAATTGTGAGATCATGTATGGAGGCCAACGCAATGAGCATCCGAATCGTAGTCATTCTAGTAACAGGAGAATAGGTATCAAAATAATCAATACCCTCTTTCTGTTTAAAACCTTTGGCTACAAGTCTTGCCTTATATTTTTCTATGGATCCGTCCGGTCTAAGTTTTCTTCTAAATACCCATTTGCTTCCTATGGTGGAACACCCAGGAGGTAGATCGACCGATTCCCACGTGCCATTTGAAATGATTGAATCCATTTCAGATTTAATAGCGTCCTTCCAATGCCTTGCTTCAGTAGAAGCCATTGCATCCTTGTATGTGGGATGATCACCCTCGATTTGGTAGGAGACAAAGTCGCTACCTAAATCCTTGGCAATCATGTCGCTACCTAAATCCTTGGCAATCCTAGGTCTCTTACTTCGTCTAGGTTCAACATCCTCCAAAAATTCATTGGGTTCAGAAGAGCTAGCCCCCACATTTGACATCTTTTCTATTTGTTGTGGAATAGAACCAGATGTTGAGGCTACGTCACTGGTCAGATTTTCAGGAATCCCTTTTTTCATTGGAAAAATATCCTCGAAAAATGTAGCATCACGAAGTTCAACAATAGTATTAGAATCTATGCCTGCGATCTCAGACCGAATTACTAAGAATCGATAAGCATAACTATTTTCCAGATACCCCAAGAAGACCGCGCCAATTGTTTTAGGTCCAAGCTTCTTTCTCTTGTGTTCTGGGACTAAGACCTTAGCCAGGCATCCCCACACCTTAAGATATTTTAGGCTTGGCTTCCTATTTCTCCAAAGTTCAAATAGACTCTTATCTTTATGCCTTAAGGGAACTTTATTCAGAATATGGCAGACCGTATTCAAAGCTTCCCCCACATGTAAGATGGTAGCCCAGAACTTTGTAAAAATACATTGACCATATCAGTTAGGGTCCTATTCTTTCGTTCTGCTATTCCATTGGACTGTGGTGAATATGGTGCAGTGACCTCATGAACTATGCCAAATAGTTTGCATTGTTCATCAAATATCTTAGATGTGTATTCACCACCCCTATCTGACCTTAGACGTTTAATTACTTTCCCGACTTGTGTTTCTGCTTCATTCTTAAAAATAAGAAATTTTTCTAAGGCTTCATCCTTAGTTTTAAGCAGATAAACATAACATTATCTACTGCTATCATCTATGAAGGTGATAAAATATCTTTTGTTATCTCTAGTCATCACACCACCAAACTCACAAATATCAGGATGAACTAAGTCTAGAATTTCAGTTTCCCTATTCACAGAATGAAAAGGCTTTCTAGGCAACTTAGCTTGAGCACACATTTCACATTTGTTGAGTTTGTCTGTAGTGTGATTAGGAATCATGTCAAGTTTCATCATTCTTTTCATAGAATTGAAATTCACATGTCCTAGCCTAGCATGCCATAAATCAGTAGATTCAATATTTGAAACAACATAAGTAGAAGAATCAAAACCAGAAATATTATTAACTGAACTATCAATGTCACATCTTATTCTAAATAAAAGATCATGATCAGCCAAATATCCTTTTCCAAAGAAAATACCATGTCTCAGAAAAACTACTTTATTACATTTAAAGTCTAACTGAAAACCCTCTCTAACTAATAAAGAACCAGACAAAATATTCTTTTTGATATCAGGAACGTGCAGCACCCTGCGCAAAGTCCAAACTCGTCCAGTTGAGAATCTCAGCTTGACTTGTCCGGACCCAAGCACCTTGGCTGCAGATCTGTTCCCCATCATTACTGTACTACCAGCTGATGCCTGATAAGACACAAAGAATGTTCTATCAGTACAAATGTGTACATTTGCACCTGTATCAACAAGACACTCATTAGGCTCGTTTACAAAATAGAGTTCAGGGTTCACTGAGACATACCCCTCACCGGACCCGCCTCCCTCAGTCAGCACAAGAGCCTGAGGAACGACATCCGTAGACTTCTGTTGGGTCTTCAGAGAAGGGCAATCCTTCTTCCAATGTCCAACCTGTCCACACTGCCAGCAAGGTTTGTTCTTTAGTTTTTTCTGGATTTTTCCCTTGGCTTTCAGTTTCTTATTTTTCCCTTTAGTAATGTTTCCTTTTGAGGTTATGACATTGACCTTAGGGTTCACGTATACAGGCATCACAGGTTTTTGTTTCCTATGCTCCTCTTCAATGGCTATCGAGACCATCAGATCATCCAGAGAAATTTTCCCCTTCCTGTGCTTTAAGGACATCCCAAAATCTTCCCAGGACTTGGGAAATTTCTCAATGATCGACATAACTTGAAACTTTTTCAGGAAGTTTCATTTCTGCCTCGGCTAACCCATGGAGTAATAACAAAAAACTCATGAGCCTGTTCCGAAACCGATTTGACCTCAATCATCTGAAATTTCAGGAACTTGGATACTGAGTATTTTTCAATACCTAGATCCTCCGTGTTATATTTCTTATCCAGTTCCTCCCACAGATCCTTGGTGGTTTTGGTAGATGCGCCATAGACATCGAACATAACGTTCGATAGTGCAGTGAGAATGCACCCATGACACAGACGGTCATGTTCTTTCCACGCATCCGCCATCTTAACCGTCTCAGGATCTGGACTTTGTTCAGATAATTTAGGGCACTCGGTTTCCAGAACCGAAATCAGGCCAATCGTGGTCAGCCAGATTCTCATGCGTTGTTGCCAACGCTTGAAATTCTGACCCCCGAATTTCTCTGGCATACCAGTGAAATCCACACGAGACTGAAACCTCAAATCCGACATTTTTCTTATCACGTTATAACGCTGTCTCTCTAAGATTGTTGAGAAAAATGTCCATAGCATACATACAAAAATCCACATAATCACAGATTTACAGAACAGATTTTCATATGTATGAATCCAGGTTAACAATGATAAGAGAAATATCCAATTAAAAAATATATGCATATTCGTACAAGGGAGAAATCCGGAAACCAAAAACATGACAAACAATGCGACAAAGAAAAGAGAGTTAGAGATCACAACCGAAGCGTCCTTTTGTAGGACTCCCCTTAGAGAGACATCGCCCCCCATTTTACCGGCACACAGGGCCTTGACGTGCCACTCCCAGGGTCCGACGGTCCACGCTCGTTGACGGTGCGCACCGTGCTTGAGCGTCCTCGAAAGCCACCTCCGTAGACGAAACCCGAGATTGAGAGAGAAAAAGGAGCGTCCTCGAAAGAGAGCAGGGCGCAGAGAAGGAATGGAATGGATGTTCGTAACTCACACCCACACCCTTTAAGAGATACTTAAAGGCGTCCGTGCAATTACGTTTTCGTGAGAAGATAAAGGGGCGTAACGCTTGGAATTCAAAACACGTGGTTACAAAACCGACTCGGTCTTTGCCACGCCACGCCGCAGCCGCAGCTGCGCCGCGCCCACGCCCGAGCCCGGCCCGGCGCGCGCGCGCGTGCGTGCGTGTGTGTTGTGGTCTAAAATCCTCTCTAGTCTGTTTCCAGACTAGTCTCAGGACTTCCCACATATAAACCAAGTCTCAGTTTTCTCTCTCCATGATGTGGGACTAAACAGCACCCCACAGGGTTGAAACATTGAATTCCAGGAATTGAGATACATTAATACAACTTGATATTGACCATCAAATTGCATCAAACTATCTCAATACCGTTAATTCCAACAGAGCTGTGATCTAATTTTATTAAAGAATGATATGTTGTAAAGGAACAAGACTGTTTGGAGGAAACTGCGAAGAAATGGATGTTGAAGAAGCAAGTATTTGAGAAGAAGAGACACATACGGAAGAGGAAAAAACTGACGGTGATTGGAAAAAAAGAAATTATGAATAATACTGAATTGAATTTGAATAAGAGCGAATACCGTGGACTTGGTGGAAACAAAGAGAGGCTGGTTAATGAAGAAAAAAATAGACTCTCAGAAAAAGATAGTGTTCCATATTTTGATCTAGGAATTTAATAGCGGGAATATGTTGTTAATGAAAACCATGTATAAACGCCAAGAAAAAAAAGAAAGGAAAGAGCTGCAGTAAATTCTAGCTCATAGACAAGAAGAGTAAAGGAGAGAAATGCAACGAAAATGAAAGCAAATGAGATGGTAAACTCTGTGTTGAGGCATGACAATCAAAACAAAACAAAAGAAGCATTAGGAGCTTCATGTTCGGATGAGAAAGTGGATGAGCTTTCTATTGGGTTGGACCTGACTTCGAGGTAGATTTGTTTATTAGATAGATGTTACTGGACAAATTAAATGAAAATGAATCGATATTTTAAATTACAAATTTCAGTATCTATGTGATCCTCCTACTGATTTTATCGGATATGAATTCATCACAGAGGATAAAAAATCTTTGATTCAAAATTTTCTTAGAGATACGATCGGCAAGTAAGGGGTTATTTACAAGTTTTAAGTATTACTGAATATATTTTGCAAAATGTTAACAATATTATTTTGGTTGAAAATGCAGATTAAATGCAACATGCTTCACGCCATTGTGTGCTTTTCGTAAGGAAAGAGAGATACACTACTTATTGTACAAGAAAATGATAAAAGACATCATTAGTGTTACATGGATTGATAAAAATACTTTGATGAAATATTTGAATCACTACAATAAAAATGTGATTTGGCGAGCGCGGAAGGGGGGGGGATTGGGCGAGCATCTTGCGAGCACAACTGCTCGCCCACAACTTCGTTCAGTTGAATTTCATAAATGACTTTAAGTGGTTCGTGGAAATTTGGTGGCAAGCACATTGGCGAGCACTTTGGAAAGCACATGTGCTCGCCTACAACCTTGTCCAGTTGAATTTCATACGCGACTTAAAGTGGCGTGGGAAATTTGGTGGTGAGCACGTTGGCGAGTACTTTGGAGAACACATATGCTCGCCCATGTCTGCTAAACAGAATGCTATCAAGCTCCCTTTCGTTCATTTCTACGAAAGCAACCTTAAAAACTCTCATCCGACGATCTTTGAGTGGCGTCTCTTACCACTGTCACTTATCATTTGCCTCCTCCATGCACTCATTCTTCCATCATGTCTTTCGAGTAATCCTCTCTTGCTAATTTTGATTTTATTTACATAATATGATTATATTCAATGTTTTAGGATTTATAATTTTTTAGAATAGAACATCATACGTTGTTATTAGAATTTATTACTTGTTGATTGTATATCAATGATTAGACTGATGTAGAATATATGTTAGAATTGATTTTATTAGTCTACTTTATGTGCAAATCAACCTGTATGCAAGGTGTATGATGGAATGCCTAAACCATTATCATTATAAACTATAATGTTATTTGAATTCATCAACTTGTAGATTAAACATTATACCATTAGATTGCCTTAGATTAGATGTTAGAACAGATTTTGTTAGGTTATTCTATATGCAAATCAATTTGTAAGCAATGTATATGATGAAATGCTAATGAAAATTATAATATGTGATGTGATCACTTTTATGTATGACTAAATGCCCATATTTTCTTTCTTTTTTGATATTATATAATAAGGTCTTAACTTCATATGTAATTGTGGGTGTGTATATTGGTGGGTATGTGTTGGTATAATGTGTACGCATGTGTGTGTGTGTGTGTGTGAATGAGTGTGTGTATGTGTGTGTTCCTATGCATAGAGAGTGTAAGTGCGTGTATTAGAGAATGTAGAGTGTGTTAATGTAGTGTTGTTTGTTTGTAATGTTTGTTTGTGTATTAATTATGCATGTGTGGGAACGAGAGGGAGTAGGGAGAGGGATTATTTATGTGAATTGTGTGTGTATGTGTGTTATGTGAATTGTGTGTATATATGTATTATGTGTGATATTTCTCTAATATGTCTTTAATACAAAATTCTTGAAAGCATTAGGTATAAAATGTGTATTCATATATCTATTCCATCTACTATAATGGTTACATCAACATATAACTGAGGAGACTGTCTCAGAAAGGTTAGAATCCTTAACAAATGCATGTTTGTTTCAATAGTGTACTTCATGAGTTAAAGTTTTATTTTTTGAAGATATAACGAATCAGGTTTTCGATATCTATCTATGTGTGTTATTCATGAGTCAATATTCTTTTTAAAATAGCAAATGGAGTTGTAGTTTATAGGCATTATTCCTTTTTATTATTGAAAAGTATGTTCACTCCCAATTTCTTCAAAATTCCGAGGATTCTGATCCATATAGATGAATACGACTGAACATGATCATGATGATGCAGAAGGTAAACCTCATGTAATTATGTATCCTAAGTTATTTTTATCATCTTGCTTTGATACATGCATATTCAAATTTCAAACTATAAATTTAATTTTATTTTGATTCGATTAATTACAAGGTCTAATCTATATAAAATATGATAAGAAGAGGAAAAAGGAGGATGTACTTCTCTAAACAGACGAGGTTAGTGCATATTATGATTTTTGCTATTGTATCACCATTCGTACTTTGTCTTCATGATTTACTTTAATGATTTTGCAAGATGATTTATTGAAGATGCTCTTCATTACATAGACGAGGTTAGTCAATATGATGATTTTTTCTATTATTATCATTCGTACTGTGACTTCATTTATTTACATTCATGATTTCACAAAATGATTTATTCTTTTTTTAAATAGTAAATGGAATTGTAGTTTAGAAGCATTGTTCTTTTTATTATTGAAAAGCATGCTCACCTCCAATTTCTTTGAAATTGTAGGAATTCAGATTCATGCAGCTGAACATGATCGTAAGTATGAATGTGATCGTGAGGATGCAGAAGGCTAACCCTTACTTCATTAGGTATGATCCATTAAATTTTATCATCTTCCTTTGATACATGCACATTGGAGCTTCAAACTATTAATTTAATTTTATTGTGAATCGATTAGGTACAATTTATGATCTATTTCAAATATGATAGGAAGAAGATAAGGGTGATGCACTTCACTATAAGTAGACAAGGTTAGTGCATGTGATGATTTTTACTATTGTATCATCATTTATACTATGTCTTCATGTATTACTTTCATGATCTGTAATACGAGTAATTAAATACATGCATCTTTAGATGTGTAATTTTTTATTGTTGAAAAGTATATTCACTTCCAGTTTTCTTCAAAATTACAGGGATTCAGGTCCATACAATGAATATGATCATGAGTATGAATGCAACCATGAGGATGCAATGCAGCCATGAGGATGCAGAAAACCAACCCTGACATCATTAGGTATGTTCAGTTGAATAATATAATCGTTCTTTGGTACATATATATTCAAGAAAAAGATGATTTAGTGAGTATCTGCGTATTCTAGTTTCAAAATATTAATTTAATTCATGCCATTATGTATACTGAGTTAAATTTATGTACTTCATCATTCACACTTTTTGCTATTGTATCATCGTTCGTACTTTGTTTTCATACATATATTTTCATAATTTTGCAAGATGATTTACTGAAGATGCACTTCACTAAGAAAATGAGATTAGTACATGTGATGAGCTTTCCTGTTGTATCATCATTCGTGCTTTGTCTTAATGTATTTACATTCATGATTTTGCCAGATTATTTATTGAGTACTTAGCATGTTCATAGGTGTTGTTCTTTTTATTCTCTAAAAGCATGTTCACTTCCAATTTCTTCGAAATCGCGTGCATAAGTGTTATTCTTTTTATTATCTAAAAGCATGTTCACTTCTAATTTCTTCGAAATTGCAGGATATTAAGGTCCTTAAAGAGATATTTGTGTTCATACCTCTATTCCATCTACTATAATAGTTACATCAACATATATTCCAAACGAGGAAACTACTTTGGAAGGGTTAGAATCCCTTGCATATATATGTGTATCTCAATAGTGTTCTTCACGAGTCACAGAGTTATTTTTGAATATATAATAAATTAGTTTTATTTTTATCAATATCTATTTGTGTATGTTCTTCCCGAGTTAATATTCTTTTTCTAAATACTAAATTGAATTGTAGTTTAAAGGTGTTGTTCTTTTTAATGTCGAAAAGCATGATCACTTTCTATCTCTTTGGAATTGCGGGGATTCAGATCCATGCAAATGAACATGATCATGAGTATGAACATGATCGTGATGATGTAGAAGTCCAACCCTTGCTTCATTAGGTATGATCCGTTAAATTTTATCATCTTTCTTGATACATGCATATTGAAGTTTCAAATTATTAATTTAATTTTATTATGAGTCAACTTGATACAAAGTCTGACCTATTTAAAATATGATAAGAAGAAGATAAGGGTGATGCACTTCACTAAGTAGATAAGGCTAGTGTATGTGATGATTTTTGCTATTGTATCATTATTTATGTTCTTTCTTCATATATTACTTTCATGATTTTGAAAGATGATTAATTAGATACATACATGTCTAGATGTGTAGTTCTTTTTATTGTCAAAAAGTATTTTCACTTTCAATTTCTTCAGAATTTCGGGGATTCAGGTTCATATGAATGAACATGATCATCAATATAAACGTATCATGAGGATGCATAAGGCTAACCCCTACTTCATTAGGTATGCTCAGTTAAATTTTATAATATCACCTTTTTATATGCATATTCAAGTTTCGAACTATTTATTTTATTTTATTTTAAGTCTACTTAGTACAATGTTTAATCTATATAAAATATGATAGGAAGAAGATAAGGAGAGTACACTCCATTAAGCAGGCGAAGTTAGTGCATGTGTGTCTATGTCTGTGTTAGAGCATTCATGTGCGTATGCTAGTGTATGTTAGTGTTGTGTGTGTGTTACATTGTGTTAGTGTGGGCTATAAGTTTTATGTATTATATTGTGAAAGCAATGATGTATGTGTTATGTGTGCATTTGTCTTAGGTTCGTGTATGTTCGAGTGTGCTTATGTGTATGTGCATGTGCATGTGCGTGTGTGGGAATGTATAGTTGTGAGTGCAGTGTTAGTATGGTGTTACAATGTTAGTGTATGCTTATGCACTATAGTAAGCTCGTGCGTACATATGTGTTATGAGTGAGAGAAAAAGATTGTGTATATTCATTAAGGTTGTGATCTTCAACTTGACATTTAATAGAATGATGAGATTTCGAACTTGACATTAACATGTTTGCATATAATACATATTTGATAATAATTTTATAATAGATGATACAAGTTTGATAGGGCTTCGAAACCCCACAGTCATGTATATTTTTTCTTAATTCTTCAGAATTGGCCAAATGCTCTTTAAGTGATAGCTAAGACATGACCTAGAGAGCATTTAAAGAGCACTTGTGAACACACATTCGAGTTGGCAAGCACTTTGGAGCCAATACAAGCTAGAGAATAGAGTTATAACGAGCACAATGTTGGCGAGCACATGTGCTTATCGGGTGGTCTGACAAGCACTTAGAGAGCACTTGGAGATCACTTTGAGAGAACAATTGTGCTCGCCAAATGTGTTTTCTTCTTGTAGTGAATTACGATTATGATTCTTTAATATTCAGACTCTAGAAATGTTCATGGATGTCATAAGATATTGCTATTGCAACGGTGACACAATTCCTCTCCTATTTACACCTTTTTACAAGATGGTTAGAAATAAATATTGATACTTTACGTGATATTATGAATAAATTACCAAGCTAACTAACATTTTATTAACACTATTGATAGAGTGGCAGAAGGGGAGTTTGCTCAATTGAACAAGTTTTTTGAAGTTGAAGATGCTAGGCTCATGAGATTGACAAAGGTTTTCACAACGATTCATACAAAGAATCACTGACATCTTCTAGTTGTGGGCTTCGAAGCTTGAAAATTTTATGCATATAATTCAATGAGAGGGTCAAGAATTCATAAGAAGGATGCATAAAAATAGGTATACAACAAAGAATAATCCTTAATCTTTACTATGATTTATTTATTATTGTCTGACCTGAAATGTTGTTTTTATTTTTTGTAGCATGGGTGGATGCGAGTACTTCAGAATGATTTTGGTAGATGAAACTATAATGATTGGGGAATCGTATATGTGGTTGATTATCCGTAACAAACTCCACATAGTTTAAACGGTAGAGTTTATGTCAAGAAGACATCGGAATACTTGTGTGAAGGAAGAGCTTTGGACTTCTATTACGAAGATATTTTGAGGTTCAGGGCAGCGATAGCATGCCCTCTGCCAACATGTGGAGAATGCAACTCTTCCTTGACGAAGAGGAATATGATATTAGTTTTTGTATGGATCAAGCATTTTGTAAATTTTTAATATGTTCAACTTGATTGCTATTTTGAATTTAGAAAACTTTGTTATGTGGCATGTACTGCTTTGCTCGAAGAACAACGTATATGATTATCATCTATGTTCAAAGAAAGTATTTTAATATTCATATTAGATACTCGCTCTGAGCTTAAACAAACTTTTGTAACTAGCATGTTCCAAAGGAATAGAATGCTTTGGATGCATAGTAGTAGTATGTTTTTTAACATAGACTTGAATGAGTATATTACAAGCCTATGAGAACTATGAGTTTTGAGAAAAAAAATTTACAAAATGTAGAAAACACCAGCACTTCAGGAAGGCCGACCCTTTTTTGTATAAAACACGAGCACTTTAGTAGAATACATATACAGTTTGTATTATAGGTGCACATTATAAATACAAAGCCGCATACAAAACTGCGCATTATAATACAAACATTAAAACTGCACATTATAATACAAATCTGCATATGTATTCTACTAAAGTCATCTTGTTTTATACAAAAAAGGGGCTGGCCTTCCTGATAAGGAAGGACTGCATCATATTTCAAAGAAATCCTATATAACTTTTGATATTAAAATGCATATGTGAGTGATGTTTGCACCAAAAAAATCATATAAATTGGATATGTGCAATAAAGTTGTTATCTAGAACACTTTAATTTGTTGTGGGATAGAGCAATTTCTATACTTTGTTTTGATATTTGGATATTTTGTTATATTGAATTTATATTGGATATATTTTATCCAATGTTATCTATCAAATCTTTGGTCGTTTACTTCTACAATGTAAACATTATATTACAATATTTGATCGAGGAACTGTAGCAATCCTGGACGAATATTATCTATCCATGTTTTGTTCGATTACTTCTACAATGTAAATATTATCTAGGAATTCATCGATACTAGAATCTGAATAGGTAAACCCCGGTCTTTAGGATGGAATTATCTGTGCTCATTGCATACATTATGTGGAGCTTTAATAATTTCTAATCTAAATTTCAATATCTGGATATAGTGGATATATGGTACACAATAGACCAATTTTATAACTATAAAAGAAGACAAAAATTACAAATATTGGTCACAAAATTATTTTTCTAGTAATAGCATGGAAAATGAGAAACACATAAATAATCATGATTACCATTGGGTAGAAAAAAACAATGAGAATGCTTGCATCATGTATTAGCATTTCAATGAAGAAAGAAATTTACATGTTTCCATCAAAAAGTTTTGGCTTGAAAAATAAAATAGGTTCTTGGTTATATAAGATAAATTGTGATTAAACAATACATATAAAAAATAAACAAATATGGGAGAATCATGGTTTAAGATATATTCGTCACTGAAGTTTATAATACAAAAGGGAAAAAACTGACTGAAGAATTCATCTATAGACTTATGATGTAAGACTTATCCATGTCATACCACATATATGATATCAAAACTAAGTAATGCAGATGGTCTCTGAGGAAAAATAGCATCTTTCATATAGTTTAATTTGAAAATTGGCTTCATCATCGTGAAGGCAAAAAAATGATTGAAACCTGACAAGAAAAATAATTTTCACCATCAAGAGCATCGCAAGATGAGACATTTGCATTAAAAAACATGTATTTGATTATGACAAATTGCATATACCTGGAACTAATTTGGGAGAAAAGATTATATTTGATACTAGGGTTCTTCTGAATCTGAATTAACTAAAATATCACTACAGAATGATGTTGAAAAGTTAACAAATGTATAGCAAAATTTAAGATCAAGAAAAATAATGATCGACTATTACATGTCTGATGTTATTGATGGTTGTTGGATGGACAATTCTTATAATCATGCCTAGCATTGAACTTCAGGCATATGTTGGCCTTTATTTTTTCGTACTTCATTTTGGGAAATTCATCTACTACCACTGCCATTAGGTCTGCCACCCTCCCGCTACCTTTCGTTTGGTAGTAACTGGCTCTAGAACATGATTGCACACATTAGAGGACACGAGAGGAGTTGAACCTAAATTGACATTTGTTGTTTTTATAGCATTCAGTCTTTGAACTTCTTCTAGCAATCTTGCAAGCTTACTCTTTACAAGTAAGAAAGCATCATCATCATGTTCAACGCATCCATCAACAATCTGAGAGCAAATATTATTTAACTGACATGTCCTTTCATGTTGTAGGTTTGGTTGGTAAATTGGATAATTATCTGAATTCTTTGTGTTTTGAGTCCATCTATTAAGAATGAAAGAAATATGAAGATGAACATCTCTTCTATGCTTAAGCACAACAAGAACATACTTGCATTGTATTCCTTGGAATGGTATTTTCTTGCAACCGCAAACAAGATAATCAGACTATGGTGATTGAGCTACATTAGTGTCTCTTACATTCTCGTCAATGGAATAAAAAATCAAACGAGTGCATCCATCGTAAATTTCAGAGACACGGACACTCAACATCAAGAGCTCCTTCAATTCTCTCTGAAACATGTAGAAATTCTTTTTGTATATATATATAAACCATATGTTCTTCCACACTCTATTTGGTCCTTATCATAGGCCTTCTTGCCTTTGTATAATAATCCATGTCATTTTCACGTCCTCTCAAGAAGTGGAGGGTTGTCTGGAATCTGCAAACAAACTCTAGGAAAGTATTCTGTTTAGTGTGGTACAAATCCAAAAGAATTCATACTTTCACTCCTTTGTGTGCTATGCATGCTAGCAAAGAATGTATCCTTTGTGTATATGCCTATCCACTTGTATTTGATGCTATATTTCTCGTACTACCATTTGTTTTAGACATTCCAAACTCAACAATATCGGACGAACATCCACCTTCAAAGTGTTCAATCGAATCACTATGCCAAACTAACCTATTGAATATTTTTAAAGCTTTAACAATTTCCTTGATTTTGGCCAATGCACGTTTCAATTTTGACATAATGTGCCATGTGGAGAACTTGCGGACAATACTAGGAAATGAATGACGGATTGCAGCACATATAGCCGAATCTTCATCCGTAACTATTGAAATATGATGCTTACCAACGACTATGAGGAATTGGTCAAATAACCATATAAAGGGTTCTATTGTTTCGCTATTCGAAAAATGCATTATCAAGGAAGATGGTCTTGCCATGGTGATTTACACCATAGAACGAACCAAAACAACTTGTATTCATTTGTTTTATATATGGTGCTGGATGAAATTATATCACCAAAAAACTTTGTAATCTTCTAGAGAAACGTTGTCAATTCAGAAACAATATGTCAGCATGTTGTCTTGATCAGTTCAGTAGAATAATTCAGGAGTCGTCTTCTTGCAATTTGTGAAAAGATCTAAATGGAGGTTGTAAATATCCCATACTATGCCACCAACTTTGTTATTTATGATGCATCCATTATCTAAAAATGTTGATTTTTTAGATGCATGGATGTTTTCTGCCTTCGAAAATCTTCTATTGGGACGAATGTATCTATGTTTTCTTGGTGTTCCAAGATTACGCTTGTGGTCCTCGTGAAAAGAAATCATAATCCAATCATATTCAACGAACCTATATTTTGCTGCCATCATGGCTTTGCAACCAGTACGATAATCCCAACACGTCTCTCTCCTCTTTCAAACATACGTTCATAACTGTGATCACTATCATCAGAAGACACTTCTCTGGTTGACCTAGACGCTCTTTATTTCCCTTCTTTCAACAAATAAAACTCTTGAATACAAGGGTCTTATTCTTGGTTCTTCTATCAATCCTATGTCTTGTACTACTTTTGCGTACATTAAATCCAACTATAGTGGCATATAATTCATAAAAACTATGAGCATGCTTGATAGAACCAAAAATCGTACCAATGGCAGGAATAGGTTATTATGTATGACTGTGAATGTGAGGCGGGGATGTAGGTTTACCTAACAAAATAATGAATGGAAATGAAACACTAAATATTTTATTTCAAACTCAAACACTACACATAAAAAACATGTTTTCTTTTAATATTTGCAAATAAAAAATAAAACAGCATCGCAATTTATCTGATTTTGTAACTGTGAACTGCGATTCTGCAGAGTAGTGGACTTGTTTGTTAATATATAACTTGTAGAATTAAAGTGGAATGTGATTGGATGTATCGAGAAATGATGTTGAATCATGTAAATAAAGGACATTCATAGATGGAGACGAAATAAAAATTGAGATATGATTTAATTCGATCAGGTATTTGTTTTTGAATATATTGTAACATACTGATTATAGGTGTGAAATAAAAACAGTAATTTCAATCCTAAAAATGCAAAATATTTCGCAAGATGTGGAGAAAACATGGATCCTTGATTTCTCTAAAAGGAATCTCTCTACGGATTATTGTAGTACATTGCATATAAATGTAACATGTGAGCAATAATTTTTAAATATTACGATTTAATACGAAGAACTTCAGAGGAAATGAACGAACAAGAACATATTGAAACCGATATGGTATTTATTGTAAAACTAGGGAAGTGTGTGTTAGGATTTCAAACTGTAATATAATAAGTATAAAAAGTAAAATATCAGCCGTATTTCAAATTGAGTGATATAAAATGATTTGTAAGTGGTGTGTAGAGATTATGAACACTGATATTTTTGAGAAGTTGAGTTATATTGTAAAATACTATATGTGATTTCAAATTAATGGCTACATTTTGTAATATTGTGAGGCTGGAGTGGATGCATTGTATTTGACTAAATTTGCAATATAATGATTACTAAAGTAAAATACTTTATATGATTTCAATTTGATGTATAGAAAATATCTATACAAGTTATGAATAAATATGGATCCATATGGTCTAAGGGAATGTGTACAAATGTAAGGTACTAAATAGAAATGTAAAATGTATCAAGTAAATTAATATCAGAAACCTCATAAAAAATCAACAATAAGTTACATATACAATAACTGGAAATATAAAATCAAATTATAATTCTGAATGCAGGGAAATACAATACATGGATCGTTGCATCCATATATTTAGACATGATTTCAAAAGCTGAATCTTCTTCAGATGAAGAATATGAAATCTCCATTGAAAGAACGAAAAGCAATTGATGAATAATAAATGAATAAAAAATTTGATTGGAAATGAATGATTGGCGAAAAGGGATATTTCACGGGTATGCGACATCAACAAAATAGAAAAAAAGGGAAAACGTCATTATTGAAACGTGTAATCGCATCCATGATTAGTGGGCTTTATAATTAATTAAATTTCAATTAAATATATGCTAAAAATAGATAACCGGTAGTGTCTTTGGAGTGGTTTTCTGACGTGTGACATCATTGATCTTTGATCGTGGACGATATATAAACGGCTAAGATGCTTGGCTTTCCATCTATGTAGGAAAGATGCACCTCATTGAAGTTTCACACACATGCACGCGCACATACATATATGGTAAAACGGGATTGCTCTTTTGGGGAGCTAATTTAGTTCCCACTGCCCAATTTTTTCCAGTAACTTAGCTCCCTTGAAGGACAGTTTATTTTTTCGAAAAATTTCTTCCGTATATTTTCATCAATATATCCCTATATTATGTCATTCACATTTCATGCGAAACATAGATTCATACAACCTCCATCCAGATATGATCGATTTCAAGAATTCTATTACCGCTAAAAATGATTGTCTGGATGGAGGTCGTAGAAGTCTCTGTTACGCACGGAACTTGAATGATATAATATGTGGTTATAGTGATTAAATTCTACGTAAGCATTTAAAAAAAATGTAAAAATGAGACGGAAGGAACCAAGTTAGCTCCCCAAGGGGGCATCCCCATTTACCTATATATATATATATATATATATATATATATATATATATATATAAGAAAAAGGAGTATGCTCCCTGGGAGGAGCCAACGGGGCTGCTCCCACCCCTATTTCCCCCCATTTTTTTATTTTTTTGAAAAATAAAAATTTATATATTCATCACTATATCCCTCTAACATTCTATTAAAATTTCGTCAGAAACAGAGACTCCTAAGCCCTTCATCCAGGCGTAATTTTTTTAATGATCGCAGGAATTTTTAAGTCGACCATGTTTGGATGGAGACCGTAGGAGTCTCTGTTTCTGATGAAATTTTAATAGAATGTTAGAGGGATATAATGATGAATCCATATATTTTTATTTTCTAAGAAAATAAAAAAAATTAGGGGAAATTGTGGGTGGGAGCAACCCGTTGGCTTTCTCCCAGGGAGCAGCCCCATTTCTCTCTCTCTCTCTCTCTCTCTCTCTCTCTATATATATATATATATATAGGGGTTAATGAGGCTGCCCCACCTCATTTTTTGTCAATTTTTTTATTTTTTTTGAAAAATATCATCATGTATATTCATCCATATATCCCTCCTATATGTCGTTCGAATTACATCAGAAACAGAGACTCCTAAGGCCTCCATCCAGTAATGGTCGATTTAAAAAATCCTGCGATCGTTAAAAAAATGACGTCTGGATGGAGGCCGTAGGAGTCTCTGTTTCTGACGAAATTTGATTGACATATAGGAGGGATATAGGGATGAATATACTTGTGATATTTTTCCAAAAAAATAAAAATATTTTGCGAAAAAATGGTGGCTCACCCCGCCTCATTTCATCCGGTTTTTATTTTTTTTTGAAAATTTCTTTCGTGGATTTTCATCTATATATCCCTATATTATGTTATTAAAATTTCATGCGAAGCAGAGACTCCTACGACCTCCATCCAGATGGGGTCGATTTTAGCAATTCTGTTACCGTTAAAAAATAACTGTCTGGATGGAGGTTATAAGACTCTCCGTTTCGCATGAAATTTTAATGACATAATATAGGGATGTAGTGATGAAATTACACGGAAGAAATTTTCAAAAAAATAAAAAAATCAGACGAAATGGGGTGGGGGAAGCCAAGTTAGCTCCCCCCAGGGTGTGTGTGTGTAGGGAAAAATGGGGCTGCCCCCTAGGGGTAGCCAACATGGCCGCCCCCACCCCATTTTTCACAAATTTTTTTTATTTTTTGAAAAATATCACCATATATATTCATCCCTATATCTCTTCTATATGTCATTCGAATTTTGTTAGAAACAAAGACTCATACGGCCTCCATCCAGACGTAATTTTTTAAATTGACCCTGTCTGGATGGAGGGCGTAGGAGTCTCTGTTTCCGACGAAATTCGATTGGCATATAAGAGGGATATAGGGATGAATATACATGATGATATTTTTCAAAAAAATAAAAAATTTTGCCCAAAAACAGGGCGGGGCAGCCCCATCAACCCCATATATATATATATATATATATATATATATGAGAAAAAGGAGCCTACACCGGCGGGTGCAGGTAACTACCTACACCCGGCCTATTTTTTCATAATTTTTTGATTTTTTTGAAATGAAACCTTAGGGGAATTAGATCACCATATATCACCATGTTGTCATTCCAAATTCAACTTAATTTGATACTCCTATCATCTCCATCAAAACTACTAAATTTTAACAGTTTCAGAATTACTAAAATCGACCCTATCTAGATGAAAATGTTAGGAATGTTTGTTTTTCATGAAACTTGAAACACATATTCCCTTCAATATATTAAGTAAATCCCCCTACTTTTTAATTCAAAAAAAAAATAAATAGTTGAAAAATAGGATGGGTGTAGGGAGTTTACTACATCCCTGGGTGCAGCTCCCTGCCCCCCTATATATATACATATATATAAATATATATATAGAGAGAGGAGTGATCCTATGAGATGAGATTTGGTGAGATATTGAGATGGGAGATTCTGGACCACTAATTTCAACTTTCTCTCTCTCCTGGTTTCTCTCTCCTATGAGGAGTGATCCAATGAGATGAGATTTGGTGAGATGGTGAGATGAGAGATTCTGAACCACTAATTTCAACCTTCTCTCTCATGGTTTCTCTCTCCTGGCTGAAACTAGTGGCCCAGAATCTCCCATCTCACTATCTCACAAAAATCTCATCTCATAGGATCGGCCCTCTATAAGGAGTGATCCTATGAGATGAGATTTGGTGAGATGGTGAGATGGGAGATTCTGGACCACTAATTTCAACCTTCTCTCTCCTGGTTTCTCTCTCCTGGCTGAAACTAGTTGCCCAGAATCTCCCATCTCACCATCTCACAAAAATCTCATCTCATTGGATCGGCCCTATATATATATATATATATATATATATATATATATATATATATATATATATGGGTAAAATGGGGCTGCCCCCATGGGGGAGCTAACTTGGCTCCCCCGCACCATTTCGCCTCCTTTTTTTATTTTTTTCGAATTTTTTCCGTGGATTTTCATTAATATATCCCTATATTTTGTCATTCAAATTTTGCGTGAAATAGAGACTCCTACGGCCTTCATCCAGAAGGGTCGTTTTTAGCAATTCTGTTACCGTTAAAAATGACTGTTTAGATGGAGGTCGTACGAGTCTCTGTTTCGTACAAAATTTTAATAGCATTATATAGGGATATAGTGATAAACATTCACGAAAGAAATTTTGAAAAAAAAATAAAAAAACTAGGTGAAATGGGGCGAGGGGAGCCAAGTTAGCCCCCCAGGGGGCAGCCCCATTTAATCATATATATAGGGTAAAATGGGGATGCCCTCATGGGGGGAGCTAACTTGGCTCCCCCCGCGCTATTTCGTCCGTGTTTTTTATTTTTTTTGGAAAATTTCTTCCGTGGATTTTCATCAATATATATCTATGTTATGTCAGCGAAACAGAGATTCATACTACATTCATCCAGAAGGGTCGTTTTTAGCAATTCTGTTACCGTTAAAAAATTACTGTCTGGATGGAGGCCGTACGAGTGTATGTTTCACACGAAATTTGAATAGCATAATAGAGGGATATAGTGATGAATATTCACAGAAGAATTTTTTTAAAAAATGTGGGCAAAATGGCACGGGGGGAGCCAAGTTAGCTCCCCCAAGGGGCAACCCCATTTAATCTATATATATATATATATATATATATATGGGGGTTAAATGGGGCTACCCCCTTGGGAGTAGCTAACTTGGCTTCACCCGCGCCATTTCGCCCGTATTTTTTTTAAAAATTTCTTTCGTAAATATTCATCACTATATCCCTATATTTTGCTATTAAAATTTCGTGCGAAACAAAGACTCGTACGGCCTCCATCCAGACAGTCATTTTTTAACGGTATAGAATTGCTAAAAATGACCCTTCTGGATGGAGACCGTAGGAGTATATATTTCACGTGAAATTTGAATGATATAATATATGGATATATTGATGAAAAATCTACGGAAGAAATTTTGGAAAAAAATAAAAAAGGAGGGGGGGGTGAAATGACGCTATATATAGGGTAAAATGAGGCTGCCCCATGGGGGGAGCTAACTTGGATCCCCCCCGCACTATTCCGCTCGCTTTTTTTTATTTTTTTTGAAAATTTCTTTCGTAAATTTTCATCAATATATACCTATATTATGTCATTCAAATTTCGCTTGAAAGAAAGACTCCTACGACCTCCATCTGGAAGGGTCGTTTTTATCAATTCTATTATCGTTAAAAAATGTCTGTCTGGATGGAGGTCGTAGGAGTCTCTGTTTCGCATGAAATTTGAATGATATAATATAGGGATATAATGATGAATATTCACGGAAGAAATTTTCAAAAAAAAAATAAAAAAGGAACGAAATACCGCGGGACGAGCCAAGTTAGCCCCTCCAAGGGGCAACCTCATTTAACCCATATATATAGGGTAAAATGGGGCTGCCCCCTGGGAGTAGCCAACTTGGCTACTCCCACCTCTATTTTTCCCACATTTTTTATTTTTTTGAAAAATAAAAATTTTTATTTCATCACTATATCCCTCTTATATTTTATTAAAATTCGTCAGAAACAGAGACTCCTAGGCCCTCCATCCAGACATCATTTTTTTAACGGTCGCAGGATTTTTTAAATCGACCATGTTTGGATGGAGGCCGTAGGAGTCTCTGTTTCTGACGAAATTTTAATAGAATGTTAAAGGGATATAATGATAAATTTACAAATTTTTATTTTCCAAAGAAATAAAAAATGAGGAAAAAATAGGGGTGGGAGTAGCCAAGTTGGCTACTCCCCGGGGGCAGCCTCATTTAACCCATATATATATATATATATATATATATATATATATATATGGGGAAAATGTGTATGCCTCTAGGGGGAGCTAACTTAGCTCCCCCCGTCCCTTTTTCACAATTTTTTTGAAATCTAAAACCATGTAAATTCATTATTAAATCCCTATATTATGTCATTCAAATTTCATTCGAAACACAGACTCCTACGACCTCCATCCAAACGGGGTCGATTTAAAAAATCCTGTTACCGTTAAAAATTGACTGTCTGGATGGAGGCTGTAGGAATCTCTGTTTCGCACGAAATTTGAATAGCATAATATAGAAATATAGTGATGAATATTCATGGAAGAAATTTTCAAAAAAAAAATAAAAAATAGTGAAAATGGGGCGGAGGGAGCCAAGTTAGCCCCCCCCATGGTGCAGCCCCATTTATCCATATATATATATGGGTTAAATGGGGTTGCCCAATGGGGGGAGCTAACTTGGCTCCCCCCGCCCCATTTCGCCCGGTTTTTTTATTTTTTTCGAAAATTTCTTCCGTAGAATTTCACCACTATATCCTAATATTATGTCATTAAAATTTCATGCGAAACAAAGACTCCTATGGCTTCAATCCAGACAGTCATTTTTTAACGGTAACAAAATTGCTAAAAACGACCATGTCTGGATGGAGGTCGTGGGAGTCTTTGTATTGTGTGAAATTTTAATGGCATAATATAGAGATATATTGATGAAAATCCACGAAAAAAATTTTCAAAAAAAATAAAAAATTAGAAGAAACGGGACGGGGGGAGCCAAGTTAGCTCCCCCATGGGGTCAGCCCCATTTTACCCCCCCCCCCCCACACACACATGCTCTCACAGTTTTTTGCTCCTGGTTGAATTTAGTGGTTCAGAATCAATACTCTCATGCTCTCACAGTTTTGAATTTAGTGGTTCAGAATTTAGTGGTTGAATTTAGTGGTTCAGAATTTAGTGGTTCAGAATCAATACTCTCATGCTCTCTCCTGGTTGAATTTAGTGGTTCAGAATCAATACTCTCATGCTCTCACAGTTTTTTGCTCTCACGGGATCACTCCTCTCTCTCTCTCTCTTTATATATATATATATATATATATATATATATATATATATGAGTGATCCTGTGAGATCATGAGAACAGTGATTTCAGACCACTGGTTGAATCTAGTGGTCCAGAATCACTGCTCTCATACTCTCACAAGTTTTGACTCTCACAGGATCAGTCCTATATATATAAGGAGTGAACATGTGAGAGCAAAAGACTGTAAGAGCATGAGAGCAGTGATTCTAGACCACTAGACTCTATCTTCTCTCTCCTGGTCTTCTCTCTCCTTCTTGAATCTAGTGGTCCAGAATCACTACTCTCATGCTCTCACAGTTTTTTGCTCTCACAGGATCACTCATATATATATATAATTCCAAATGAGATTGTGACTCACCACCTCTATGGAGAGCCATTAATATGGATTTTTAGATTGCACTCATATGGTTGAGATTAAATAGGTATTACTGCTAATTGATAATTTATGATAAATCTATTTTCATTGTTTTCACATTCTAAAAATAGAATATGATAACCCATTTTTAATTAATGCTAATTCTATTTAATCTCTCTCTATGGGTGCTACATTGGTGGCAGCAACATCTCTATCTCTCTCCCATGGAGATGGCGAAGACTCCAAGCACATCTTGGAGATCTGGAAATGATGTGCGGAGGAGCATGGCTTCCCCTACCCTCCCGATGATGGCATGCACTGAAGAGGAGCGCGACTCCCCCCCCCCCCTTTTCTCTCCCGACGATGGCACTTTTAGGTTTGTCGGGATACGTTGTTTTGTATCTTGGACGCTCTTCCATTTTGTGATTAGAGATCATTTTGCTTTTGGATTTCATGGCGGTGCACGTGTCGGACATGCAAGGCCACGACGAGCCATTATTCAATAATTATTATTGCAAATATCATTCTCTGATCTGAAATGAAGAATAAATAATTTGCATAATAGGTCCTTTAGTATAATTAGGGTTATGTACCATGCCATGACCATCTTAATGATCATACAACTGTTGATTGAATTATTGAATCATAGAGGCTGGTGCTTAGATGGATATCTAAAGAGTTAGATTGAGGACTCATCAAGCACTGTCAAATGATTGTTAAGAGAGGATCTCCGGCCAAAGAAGGAGATGGCAATCCTTTCTCTAAAGGTCGGTATCTAACTGACCTCTTGATGCAGGTCCTCTTCATAGGAATAGAGATTCAGAGGTGTTAGATAAGTTAGGTCAAAGAGATGACTTAACGAGATCGAGATAACCAAAGACCTATGTCGTATGCTGTCACGATATAGGCATGCATCCTCTGATCGGAGACAGAGGTGTTACTATATATCTGAGTATATACATTTGACAGACCAATAGGTTGATGACCTAATAAAGGTCTATACACCAGCACGCTGGTCTGCATACAAGGGCATATGAGTAATACGATCTCTCAAAGGGATCATACAGGTTCATTGTTGAACCGAAAAACATGAGCTCACTCATGAGATATTGAGAAGAATCAAATTCCGTGCGCGGTCGTCTCGCTTTGGAAGCTTGACATAATTTGTAAGGTCTGATATATGCTTTTGGAAAGTATATGATCAACACCTAGGTATGATATATGCTTTTGGAAAGTATAGGATGATACTGACTCCCAATGATCGAATGAGAAACTTAATGATAAAACCCTAAAGGAGACAATCTAAAAGAGATCTAAAACTTCGGGTTTATTCCGGGTCTTTCAGTATGCAGGAGTTTAGGTATTAGGAATACCTGAGGGTGATGTGATCATAAACGATTGTATAACCACGACGCTTCCATTTCTAGGGAGTGATGAAACGGGTCTGAATTTTAGTGACTACTCTTAGTAGAGAAGTGATATGATCTTGGTTCAAATGTTGGACACTGATTTGGATGTGATTCAGATGAAATGAGAAAATTAGATCTGTGGTCTTGATTTAATCAAGCATCTATGGGAGGTCCGCAAGATATGGATTTGAGATGTGATCTCAATATCCAAGTCACTATACGTGGAACAATACAATCGCCATGTCCTTATCTCCAAGTATCTGCGGAGAAAGCGCATTATCATTGAAAGAGTTCAGGATAATTTAAATATTGATAGATGTATTCGAGCATTGAGAAAATTGATAATTAAATGTGATTTAGTTATCACGAATAATATGAATTTGATTTTATATTATAAGGAGAGTTATCATAGATAATTAAATGTTATTTAATTATCAAAGATGTGAATAATGTGAATGTGATTCATATTATTTAGGCACATGAAAATAGAGATCAAAGATGATTAAATGCAATTTAATTGTCACGGATAAGAATAATGTGGATAGCATTATCCATATTAATCATATATATTATAAATGTGATTTGTAATATATGAGAGAGAGAGCAATTTGTAATTTATATTTGTTAATTAAATGTTGATGTGAATTGGATTCACATTAGATAATTAATTGTAAATGCAATTACATTTTATTTTGGATGTGTGAATGTGATTCACAATTATCAATGGCAAGATTGAAATTATCACAAAATAATTTGGAATTATTTTGGCAAATAATTTTGCAACAAAAGTTGTTACATATGTGGAATATTATGTGAGATATAAGATCTAAACATAATTGGAATGAAAGAGCTTCCATTCCATACATAGAATTGACGACCAACTTGAGCTCTCCAAGTTAGTGGCCGTCCACCCTATACATGGAAGGATGCTTGTTTCCCTTCCAAGTTATTCCGTATTTGTTGCTTTGATTTAAATTGAAATATATTGGTTGATTTTCAATATATTAAATTTATTTCAAAGACAAAAAATTATTGTTCAAATTTGTGCAACAGAAATCATGGCCATTGATTGAAAACACAAATCAATCTCAACCATTGGATTTATGTTGTCCATGGATTGAGATCCATAGATCCTAAAATATTATAAATAGAAGGGCATCCCTTGCTCTTTAAGGTAATAATGAATAGAAGGCTCTCTCCCTCTCTCTTTCTCTCCACACGCCATCTCTCCCTCTTTCTCTTGTGGCCGTCTACGATGATGCCCTAGAGAGAGTCGCTCTCACCGCAGCGTCACCGTTATGCTCTCAGATCGTTTCCTCGTGGATCTCCATCTCCTTCGGTGCGTCTCATTTGTGAAGAAGATACCAGATCTCGTATGACGAGATCAGGAGATTCACCGCTTGGATCATCAACATGGATTGCGAGAAGCACGCGTCAGATCCACGCGCTCGCAAGCATCTCCTCCGTCGGATCGGACTTGAGATAGGAGGTCTCTTCGTTTAGAGACTC
The DNA here is from genome assembly GCA_037367405.1 of Ottelia alismoides. Classification (NCBI taxonomy): domain Eukaryota; kingdom Viridiplantae; phylum Streptophyta; class Magnoliopsida; order Alismatales; family Hydrocharitaceae; genus Ottelia; species Ottelia alismoides. Next base: position 455,823 of record JAZKJV010001154.1, on the reverse strand, counting down.
GATCGCAACCATGTTTCAAGAGGTAACCCTATACTTATTTTTGGTTTAGATGAAACGATCCCAGAAGTGTTCTTGGATCTTGTGGTTTCATCGCATGAAAAATTTTTCTAGTTTCTGTCGCCTCGAACAACTAGTGCGACTAGTCGCTCCCGATCGCATACGATGTGATCCTCATGCTTCTGTGATGTGCTTAAGGATCTCATCATATCCTTCAAGTGGTAAGGATCTTTAGGTCAGAGGTTTCGGATATGATCCATAAACCTAGGACAACTTGGGCTCGTTAGGGTTTGCGAAAGTTTTATCGCATTTTATTTTCACATCTCTATTTAGTGAATAATTTCGTCTATTTTTAAATGTTTAAACAAAAAATAATTCCTTATATCATGTTCTCCATTAAATAAGGAAATCGTGGGATTTGAGTTTGCATGATTTGGAATCCGAATGTTCAAGTTATGATCATTTTAGTGAACATGTATCCACTGTTTCGGAGACTGCGAATCTTGACGTAATTAAGTAGTTAATTGCTGACTTGAATCGCCTATAAATGCATTCATATAACTTGGATTCTATTGTAAATTAAATTAGCAAACTTTGGAAACATATTTTGCATGATTTGGATTTAAATTGATTGAGATATGTTAATTTTAGTAAGTGAGGGTCACTGTTGAAAATTACTTTTCTAATCAAGAACCTTGTGATTGTCATTTAATCAATTAGTGAAATTAAATGGTTTAATTTCCTGGAATAATTATGGATAAATATTTGTGAAATATTTGATGATAATTATTTCCTTAAATGACATTGCCTTAACCAATAATATAGTTGGTTACATGAACATTCCAACAAACAAAGTTGCTTGAATAGGATTGGGGATTTGTTTAGAAAATCTCCTTATAATGTTAACAGAAAATGTTTTGATTATTATTATATGGTATAACTTCGGTTGAAAAATCGATTATCATCTCAAGTACAAAGTGATCTATTTTGCATTATCCTTTCCCGAGGCAGATATGGTGTCTAGTCGGGGAGCGTTGGGGTAGCAGGTTGCACCGTGTGTGGTTTGTCCCACTCCCGTTGATACTGGCCATGACATCAGGTAGGATTGGTATATTGCTTGAGAAATCATGATATATTTTCTAATTATTAAAATTCAAAATAATACATATTTGAGATAATACCATTTCAAGTAACAATAAAGAATGTTTGTTGGATACTAGTTGGATTATTAATTTAATATGATTAGATTAAGTGGAATCCAATTATAAAATTAATACACTCTATTATGAGTAAAATTGCTATTTCCCTTGGAAGAATTAATCGTAATGAATATGATTCATAATGATTAATTAGAATTTGAATATGATATGGAGGATCACATAAGTGACATCCATGGTCTCCCGTCAAGTCGAAGGGTTCCGTCGCCAGGGATTGTATGTAGGAGACGCTTGTCCGAAGTGAAAGCTCCTGCATACAAGCGCATCTGGATCAGGCTCTTTGCCTCTCGAAAGAGTAAGTCGTATGCGTAGTGACTCCAATTTCAGATTCTCATATTATTGGGGCGATATTAAATTGCGCATAGTGAGTTCTAATCCTGTTGACGGTTGGTTCAATTAACGACGGGTCAACATCACCTTAGGGGTGGTGGGATTGGGTGTTAAAGACCAAATTGGGAATGCAAGTTGGACTTGCAAGGCGGAGTGTGTTCTCGCTTCTTTTTATTCGAGCTACAGTTTCTCATATTATTGGGATGTGACAAAGATAAGGAAGGAGATCCAAGATCTTGCTGAGATATAATGATAAGTATATCTATTATATAGGGAATGAACTTTTAGTGTTGACAAAGCAAGACAACTTTGATATAACATTTCTAAATCAAAGTAAAATATATAGTTATATATATTTATGTAAATTTCTTATTTCAGATAATACTTCATTAAACCACTCAATACTATACTCAATAATAACCAACAAAATATCATGGATTAGATCCATGATCAAGATATTGTACTTGCAGTTGGACATATAACGGATGTGGTTGCAATGTGCAAGTTTCCTCATAATAATGAGGAATGACAATTAAATAGACAATGGGACTACAACCCTAGGATTTGTATGTTTCTATAGTCTTGATCTCTCATTGAATGTACTTTGGAAGTGACATGTCGATGATGATCGTAATTGTCAATTAATCCTTATAAAATCAAAGAAGATGTTATGGCATATATACTTGCACTCAACATTTAATTATGAATGACATGGTTCACTTCATTGTGCAGAATGGTCGCTCTATAAGAGATGATGTACTCGAAATATCTAACTACCTACCTGAACATAAGTCTTTAAGAGTTTAGATGGATATAGGTATGATGAATGTCATCATTCTACTATATGTACTCTTGTCATTCATGAAGCTTCATAATATTCATATTGTATGAATTGAATGAAGCACGTATAAATGTTCAAATACTCTTACATTAAATTCTTTTGAGTTCAACATAAGAGATCCTTAGTCTTAAGCAATGGTTGCTTATAGATAAAGGAAACGCAGTGGAAGCATGACCCATGTGAGATGGAAAGTCAAGGAGTTGACTGTACTTCTGTAACTTCCATATGACATCCAAATAGTTGGATGAATGCCAATACTGCAATACATCGACGTACTGATAGTATGACTATCAAGTCTATCTAGAATCCTTAGAGAAGGACTCATATAGTGCATCCGAATAATCTATATCTATGTTTGATCATTGAAATAGACTTGCTTATTTGATAAGATCAAAGTCTAATAATTGTATCTCAATCTTCTCAAAACACTTGCAATTGGTTGCATATGTTTTGGAAAACTGGAAATTTTGATCTTAAGGTTTAATAGTCATCCACATGGATATTGATGCAATTGTTGCAACGATCATTATTAGATAGAAAGACTTCATATTTTCAGTGGGAGAGTCCTTAGTCTTAGAGAATGTTTTTATGACCTAGATTTTAGAATACACTTATTGTTTATTCCAAATGTTGGAAATAAATGTGAATTCTGGAATATACCTATCATAAAGAGTTATGATGGATGTATTTCAGATAGTGATCTAACATCTAGTGGACTCTACTAAATTAGAAAATTAATGAATGGTTCATTAACTTTTCTAATACTGAAATTAAACCTTAAACGATCAATAGGAGGATGAAGAACATCGATAATTATCTAGCATCGAGTCTTAGACATAAGTCTATTAATGAGATCAATAGATAAGTAAGAAATGAAACTTTAGAGTGTCTAAAATTTCAAATCTTATATACTTGTGAATATTGTATTCAAAAGTAGAAAATGTCCAATGTACCCTTCTCCGGGAATGGTGTTAGATGCTGAGGTATTCAAGATCTCATACATATTGATGTATGTGAATCATTTGTATCATTATAAATATTGATGATATGTGATATCATTCGATGTTTATTCTTTGATATGAGATTTCTTCCCTTCACCTTAGAAAGCTTTGAAATGTTCAAAGATTTCAAAATTTTGGTTTACAACCAATGTTTGAAGGAAGATTAAATGAATTCTAACCTACGTAGCATGTACCTATTAGATGAATTCAAAGTAATACCTTATGGAGATATGAATGTCATTCCTATCTCAATCCTCCTAATAAACCTAAACTCAATAGAGCTGTAGGGAGATACAGTTGAATCATGTGTGATATGATATTATCAATGATGAATCTTAGCATAATTGTCTCTTAGTTTCCAAGGTATATGTATATGTAATAGAGACTACAATGTATATCCTTAACAAGGTTACATGCCAGTAAGATGGAATCCATCACTAGAGAGTGCTACTTCATTAGAAAAATAAAGGATGGTATTGGATACCTATTTTTTGACCTCGAGATTCTTAAAAGATCTCATCTCTGAGAATGTGATTCTTAGAGGATGACTCTCTTGAGAATCAAGATGGAAATGAAGTGAAGGAACACATTTAATCGATAATGAGGCTCCTGAAATCAGAAACTAAAAGGACAACTAAAGATGAAACACTAAAACCTATTCAAATTAGTTTGAGGATGGTTTCCATGTGTTAAGAGAAATCTGACAATGATCGGACTTCATGTGATGAAGCTCCTGAGGATCATGACATGGACAGATGGATTTTAGCAATAAAGTCTAACGTAGACATCATATAGAAGTGTTGTATATGGACCCTCGAGGATCCACCTATATGAGTAAGACTCATTAGGTGTAAATGGATCTTCAAGAGAAAAAGAAAACCTGATGAAAGGTAAAGACTTTCAAAGCACGACTCGTATCCACAAGATACACACGAAGGAAGGAGACATCGCTTGCGATGAGACTTGCTTTCTAGTGACCATGCTTAAATTCATCAGATTACTGCTAACTATAGTTACACAATTTAACTTCAACATCTTCAAGATGGAAGTCAAGATTGCATTCCTCTATGAATACCTCTCCGAGGATATTCATATGAAGTAGCCCCATGACTTCATGAATGAGGAAAGCAAGGTGTGCAAGCTAAAGAGCTCCATCTATGGGCTTAAATAGGCTTCTTGTAGTTGAAACATAAGATTTAATGAAATTATAAATGCTATGATTTCAGATAGAATCTTGATGAACTATGTGAAGCTTAGTGGGAGTGCCATTGTGTTCATCATGCTAAATGTAGATGATATTCCTAATCATTTGAAATTATATAAGGATAATACTAAGTGTTTTATAATCCGGTTGTTCCATATCTTGAGATATGATCTCAAGGATACCTCTTAGGTCTTAGTTCTGAAGTTGTTCAGAAACAAAGAAAGAGGTTATTGGGACCGCTACATTAGTGGTACACCTTGGACATGTTCCATTTTATGGAAAATTTCAAGAAAGGCTTCTTCCCCTCAAGATATGGTGTTGTCCTTTCTAAAGGGATAGCACCTCAAAGAGTTGAGGAGTTGAATGCTAAAAATGGCTTGCCCTTGTGCATCACTTACGAGAAGCTGGGTGTATGCTATATGTGTACGAAAGCCAGATGTCTGCTAGGTAGTGGGAGTGGTAACCTGTTACTAATCCTATTACGGAAATAAAACACTTGATTGCAATAATAACAATATCTTCAAAGATGACAAGACTTTTGAGATAGTGATCTCCAAGTCTTATCTTCAAGAGCTTAAGATAGATAGAGATCTAAAATGTCTTAACTGCGGATACCTTAGGATATAGAGATCTCCAGGAATAAGGGTATTCAGATAAGGATAATAGAAATTACATACTGGTAATTGAGCTGTAGTGTCAAGGACACTATAACTGACAAGATTGAGTATTGATTGCATGGATGCAACATTCACATTGGACGCGAGCACTGTTACTAGGAGATATGCAAGTGCCGTAAAAGGACTTGGCATAGTCTCTCACGAACAGAGTGACTGATCAGCTTACCTAGCTGTTTTCTTAAATGGCTTATGATTGTCAGATGAGTGTGGTTTCATGATTAGCCAATTAATGGCTCTGTGGGTTACTGTGAAATTGGTGGACATGAAAGCCAACGACGAGCCATTATGCAAAAATTGTTATTGCAAATATCATTCCCAGATCTGAAATGAAGAATAAATAATTTGCATAATAGATCCCTTAGTACAATTAGGTTATGTACCATGGCCATCTTAATGATCAAACAGCTCTTGATTCAATTATTGAGTCATAGAGTCTGGTTCTTGGATGAATATCTAAAGAGTTAGATTGAGGACTCCATCAAGAACCATCAAATGATTGTTAAGAGAGGATCTCCAGCCAGAGAAGGAGATGGCAATCCTTTCTCTAAAGGCTGGTGTCTAACTGACCTCTTGTGCATATGAATAGAGATTGAGAGGTATTAAATAAGTTAGGTCAAAGAGTTGACTTAACGAGATCGAGATAACTAAAGACCTATGTCGTATGCTGTCACGATATAGGCACGCATCCTCTGACCAGAGATATATGTGTTACTATATGTCTGAGTATGTACATTTGGCAGACCAATAGGTTGATGACCTAATCAAGGTCTATACACCGGCGCACTGGTGTGCATACAAGGGCATATGAGTAATACGAGCTCTCAAAGGGATCATACAGGTTCATTGTTGAACTGGAAGATATGAGCTCACTCATGAGATATTGGGAAGAATCAAATTTCGCGCACGGTCGTCTCGCTTTGGAAGCTTGACTGAATTTGTAAGGTTTGATACATGCTTTTGAAAAGTATATGATCAACACCTAGGTATGATATATGCTTTTGAAAATTATATGATGATACTGAATCCCAATGATCGAATGAGAAACTTAGTGATAAAACCCTAAAGGATACAGTCTAAAAGGGATATAAAACTTCGTATTTATTCTGGATCTTCCAGTATGCAGGATGTACATGTATTAGGAATACCTAAGGGTGATGTGATCATAAACGATTGTATAAACATGATGCTTCCATTCCTAGGGAGTGATGAAACGGGTCTGGATTTTAGTGTTTCCTCTCAGTAGAGAAGTGATATGATCTTGGTCCAAATGTTGGACATTGATCTGGATGTGATTCAGATGCAATGAGAAGATTAGATCTGTGGTCTTGATTTTATCAAGCATCTATGGGAGGTCCGCAAGATCTAAATTTGAGATGTGATCTCAATATCCAAGTCACTATACGTGGAACAATACAATCGGCCTGTCCTTATCTCCAAGTATCCGCGGAGAAAGCGCATTATCATTGAAAGAGTTCAGGATAATTTCAATGTTGATAGATGTATCCGAGCATTGAGAAAATTGATAATTAAATGTGATTTAGTTATCACGAATAATATGAATTTGGTTCATATTATACGGAGAGTTATCATAGATAATTAAATGTGATTTAATTATCAAAGATGTGAATAATGTGAATGTGATTCATATTATTTAGGCACATGAAAATAGAGCATGGATAAGAATAATGTAGATAGCATTATCCATATTAATCATATATATTATAAATGCGATTTATAATATATGAGAATAATTTATATTTTTTAATTAAATATTGATGTGAATTGGATTCACATTGGACAATTAATTGTACATGGAATTACATTTTATTTTGGATGTGTGAATGTGATTCACAATTATCAATGGCATGATTGAAATTATCACAAAATAATTTGAATTATTTTTGGTGAATAATTTTGCTACAAAAGTTGTTGCATATGTGGAATATTATGTGAGATATAAGATCTAAATATAATTGAAATGAAAGAGCTTCCATTCCATACATAGAGTGGACGGCCAACTTGGGCTCTCCAAGTTGGTGGTCGTCCACCCTATACATGGAAGGAGGCTAGTTTCACTTTCAAGGTATTCCATGTTTGTTGCTTTGATTTAAATTGAAATATATTGATTGATTTTCAATATATTAAATTTATTTCAAAGACAACAAATTATTGTTCAAATTTGTGCAACAAGAATCATGACCATTGATTGAAAACACAAATCAATCTCAACTATTAGATTTATGTTGTCCATGGATTGAGATCCATAGATCCTAAAATATTATAAATAGAAGGGCATCTCCTGCTCTTCAAGGTAATAATAAATATAAGGCTCTCTCCCCCTCTCTTTCTCTCCACACCCCATCTCTTTTTCTCTCTCTTGTGGCCGTCCACCATGATGCCCTAGATAAAGTCGCTCTCACCGCAGTGTCACCGTTATGCTGCCAGATCGTTTACTTGTGGATCTCCGTCTCCTTCGGTGCGTCTCTCTCATGAAGAAGACATCGGATCTCGTGTGACGAGATCAGGAGATTCGCTTTGGACCATCAACATGGATTGCGAGAAGCACGCATCTCATCCATACGTTCGCAAGCGTCTCCTCTGTCAGATTGGACGTGAGACAGGAGGTCTCTTCGTTTAGAGACTCGATCACAATCACGCTTCATGTGGTTTAGATGAAACGATCCGAGAAATGTTCTTGGATCTTGTGATTTCATCGCATGATTTTTTTAATTTCCGCTTCCTCGAGATCGCATACGATGTGATCCTCATACTTCCGTTATGCACTTAAGGATCTCACCATATCCTTCAGCACGGGGATGGGGTGTGTGAGAAAGGTGATGGAAGAAGAGGCATGGGTGATGGCCGCGAGGAGGGCAAAGGAGGGGGAGGGGAGGCGGTCATGAGGAGGACAAAGGAGGGTGGTGCGGCCTTGAGGAGGGAGGAAGTCGTGCATTTTTTACAAATCTTATAAATATCTTTTACAAATCTCATCTTTTCTTACAAATATCCATTACTATTTACAATCTTAGATCTCTTTTTACATTTTTATTAATGTCTAATAAACTTTTTTATTTTGTAGATCACCATGCAAAATTTACGAAGGAGCGTAAAAAATTATAAAGATCCAAGTAATTTTACAAAAGAAACTATCCATTTACAAAAAGGTGTGAAAAATTACGGGTTGGCTTTACATGCAAATACATACAAAAGAACATGAATTTTACCAAAAAAATCAAACAAAATTTACAAAAGAACATATCATTTTATTAAAAGCCATTGACTGTGAATATAAAGAATTTATTTAATGAAGTTAAAAAGAAGAAACTTATTTTTACAAAAACTCGCATGAGTTTACAAAAATATGGTTGAAGTCAATTCGTTCAGAACAAATTTGCAAATTAATAGTATAGTTATCAACGAAAAATATCAATTTAAAATGATAATTCAAAGCCATTAAATGAAATTCGAATTTAATAAAATCGAGATGACAGAAATACCATTTTGGATGATGTTTTAGAAACACCCGTTGAATCGAAATCTCATGGATCTCATTGATGACTCAACACAATAATGGTCAGGTCCACTATCATTTGAAACATACCCATATATATATGAGAAAAATAGGGTTGCTCCCTCGAGCAGCCAGCAGGCTACTCCCGCCCCATTTTGGACGATTTTTTTGTTTTTTTTTTAAAATAGGGTCATGTATTTTTATCACTATATCACACTAATATGTCAATCCAATTTTGTCAGAAATAAAGACTCATATGTGATCCGTCTAGAATAGGTTGATTATAATAACTTTGAGATCGTTAAAATTACATGTTCTAGATGGAGGGAATAGGGATCATTGTTTTTGACGAAATTGGAATGACATATTGGAAGGATATAGAAAAGGCATGGCGGTAGTTTTCAAAAACATAAAAAAGTCCCCGGAAAATGGGGCAGGAGCAGCATGTTGAGCAACTATATTTCTCTCTCTCTCTCTTTATATATATATATATGAAAAAATGAGGCTGCCCCCGCCCTATTTTGCGGTGTTTTTTCTATAAAATATCACTATGTATATTCATTTATATATCCCTCCTTTATGTCATTCGAATTTTGTTAGAAACAGAGACTCATGTGACCTCCATCTAGAACATGTAATTTTAGCGGTTTAAATATTGCTGTAATCGACCTGTTCTAGATGGAGTGCACAGGAGTCTCTGTTTTTTAACAAATTCGAATGACATATAGGAGGATGTATAGGTGAATATACATAGTGACATTTTGCAGAAAAAAAACTGTAAAATGGGGGTGGGGGCAGCCTCATTTTTTACTATATATATAAAGAGAGAGAGAGAGAAATAGAGTTGCTCAACAGGCTGCTCCTACCCCAATTTTCGATGATTTTTTAGGTTTTTTGAAAATTACCGCCATGCCTTTTCATCATTATATCTCTAATATGCCATTCCAATTTCTTCAAAAACAACGATCCCTATTCCATATTCCCTCCATCATTATATCTCTCTAATATGACATATAGGAGGGATATATAGATGAATATACATGATGATATTTTGCAAAAAAATAGAAAAAACACCGCAAAATGGGGTGGGGGCAGCCCCATATAACCCATATATATATGGGTTATATGTATGTGCTACCACGAAGTACGTAATTTGGCTACTCCCACCCTTTTTTCTTATTTTTGTGATATTTTTTAAATACTCCTGAGGTGATTTAAATCACATATTATCATGATGTTGTCATTCAAATTTCGTAAAAAGCAGGCACTCCTAATATGTTCATCTGGAAGGGGTCAATTTCGGCAATTTTGAGACCACCAAATTTTGATAGGCTTGATGGATGTGATAGGAATTTCGATTTGAGTCGAAATTTGATTGATAGTATCATGAGAATATCTGATTTAAAGGATTTTTAATATAATTATTAAATAATTTGTAATTAATTAAATATGCATGAAGGTAGGGTATTTAAAAAATATGTATCAATCGGCACCTCACGTGCTGATTTGAGGAGGCCAGCCTAAATCGGCACCTCAGGTGCCGATTTCGAATGTGCCCTCCAAATCGGCACCTCAGATGCCGATTCGGGCTGGGTAAATTGTATTATTACCCTATCTCTCCTTTTATTTATTATTCTATATTTTAATAATAATATGTATATTTTTCTATTATACAAGAATGATGTATATCTCAAGGAATCTTTTTAATAATTATTAAAAATCATAATAAATTAAATATGCATCATGTAAATTTATACTCAATTAAATTTATTATATTTATAGTTTTATTATACAAATATAATGTATATCTCTATACTTAATTTTATTCTTTATTTATGATATAACTTTAGAATATTTTTTATTCGACATATAGAAAGATCATAATAATAGAAGTTAAATATAAAGACATTGACAGTGACATATGCGAGCTCAACTTTGCACATTTTAACATTAATCTTTTTTTGGAAAATTACAACTATTGTATTAATATCATACAAGTATAAAAATGTGTGTACACATAATAAAAAATATGTTACAACATTTTATATTTTCCACATCTTAAAAAATCCTTTCAGACCTCCACCTCCTACGCCTCCTCCTTTGTCGTTTCCTTTTCCACCATCTCATGTTTTCTTGTGACTCTCCTCATGTGTCTTCTTCTTCTTCTTCTGCTTCGGCTTGGTGATTTGTTCTGAATGTGTTGGAATGTGCTCTGGAGGATGCGGCCTAGTAGATGACTTCCATGGAGGTTCGACTGGTTAAGTATCCTGATCTCTCGTGCTCCTTATGCTTGTTGACTAGCGTGGTGGCTCTGATAGAGGAGGCTCGCTGATCCTTAATCCTGAGAAGGATCTTCGAGGCGGCTCCGGACGTTGTTGTGGTATTATCATGGGTATACCAAATAACTGTCTATCGAAGTCTTTTGTCTCGAATTGCTGAAAACTGGCAAATAATTCTGCTTAAAGATATGTGGAATTATATTGAGTAGACGGTGTGAGCTGAGAGGGTTCAAAGTTAAATTGGCTCGAAGGACTATCAAATGATGATCCTACAAACTGCGACTGACTCAAAGCTTCTCCATATCCTGTAAGAATGATATTCATGTTGTAGTAAATATTACAGAAGAAAAACACTGCTTCTTGGAAATATTCATTTATTAAATAATTTATACAAACCTGAAGGTCCAAATCCGGCCTCATAGTATTGAGACCCTAAAGCCCTATATTCTATGTAGCTCATACATGAAAGATATTATTAAACTAGATGTCACAAAAATAAAAAGATTATTAAGAGAATGAAACAATTTAATAAATAAACTATAACAACCTAAAGATCCTAAACCTGGTTGAATTGGCGGGTACCCTTGTTCCCTATATCCAACACAACTCATTCCTAATATATTCTCATAATATTTAATAATGAATTATAAAGACTCTAAAATTGAGAAAAATATAAAACGATTGTTTTACAACCTAAGGTTCCAAAAGTTAATTCCTCATTTGGTTGATCTTAATACAACTCGTGTCCACTGTATCCTGCTATAATACGAACAAATAATTATTGCTATAATCCAAAAAAACTATACACTAATTTAAGTTAATTATAGATAAAGAATTAATTGAAATCTGAAGTTGTAAATGTCGGTGGTTGTTGTGATCCCTCTGACGAATCCAGGATTCCTCATCTCAATATATCAATATTAGCAAAATTCCTGAGTAAAATCTCAAATAAATGTCCATAAAATCAATATTAATAAAATAGCTCTTGTAAGTAAAATATATTAATTATTTTATATTATATTATACAAAATAAATTAACAATAAAAAGTTGCAAAATAAAAGAGTTTTCACCTGTAAATAGTCCAAACTTCATTTATTTTTAATAAATTCATCTCAACTCCTTTTTGGCTAATTCTTTCTCTAACTTGTTTATAAAAATGCATAGAAAAATAAAAAATATATATAAAATAAATTTTACCTCCAATAAATACTCCTAGGTCTAAAAGAGAAAAGGCCATAAAGTCCAACTTCCCAGTCAAATCCTCGCTTCGTATGAACTCCAAATTCACCAAACTCGTTGTTAAAGTTTAATTTAGAAAATTATATATCCAATAAAAGTGTTCCATTAAAATCGAAGCTTGTTTGCAAAATATGGATTTTAGGACCTAAGTGTACATCATATATTATAAATATTCTTTTTTTATTCTTCTTTTTTTATTTCTAAAAATTCTAAAAAAATCATTTTGTATTTTATTTTATTTCTATTATTTTATTTTATTTTTATGTTGTAAATATATGTTATTAAAAATACAAAAAAATTAAAATTAAAAAAAGTAAAAAATGTACATATTGTTTGTCTTATTTTGTAAATTCCCCATTCTCTTATTTTATTTTATTTTATTTTTTAGGAGCCAACTTCTAATTTTTTTTATTTTCTATACTCTAACCTCTCATTCCACCACCAACTTCCATTCATCTCCACCATCTTCCAATAACCTCTCATTCCACTTCATCTCCTCCACCCTCATTTTTCTCCAACTTCTCATTCTTCTTCTTTATATTCATCTCATCATCCTCATTTTTCCTGATCCGTCATTCTTAGAGAAAAAGGAGAAAGCTTGGAGTGTTTTGTCAGTGACAGTGGCTGAGTATCATACTCAAGAGACGACCTCCTTCAGGCGAGATCCGTGGAGACCATCATTGTCGTGTAACGAGCTTCCCATCAAGCTCATATAGCTTCTCTGATTTTTATTTCGTCAATCGGATCGAGGTCATGACAGGAGTCCAGTGTAGCTGCTCCGCAAATCCAACGAACCTCAGGCAAGTTTTCCCTCTCTTTTTCTTTATTATTCATTTTATCTCACATTTTGTTTCCTTATTGTTTCACTGCATCATCATTTTATATCATCACGACATCATCACCTATCATACCATCACCATCACCACCATCTTCATTTTCATCTTTTACTTATTCCTTATTTAAGAAAACCAAAAAAGTATAAAAATTTAAAAAAAAAATAGCAGTAAAAAAATAAAATAAAAATAAAAATAAAAAAAACAAGCAGGTGGTTGGCCACCCCCCTTCCTTCACCCCGGCCACCACCATCGTCGCCGACCACGCCTCCGCCCGTGGTGCCCCACCACTCCAGCCTCCAACCGCCGGCCACTCGAGCCCCCTTGGCTGTCCGCGCCTCCAGCCACCGCGCGTGGCATGCGCGCCCAGCGCACTCGCTCGTCGCAGCGGCTGCCAATCGCCGCCCGCGCGATGGCCACCACCCCTGTCGACCCTCCACCTTGCGCTGCCTGGTCACCCTTTTGCGGCCCTCCTCCCGTAGCTACCTTGTCGTCCGCAGGTGTGCAACCACCTGTCCTCCCACATTGTGCCCTAAGCGCCTGCAAGAACAAAGAAGAGAAGGTCCCTTCTTTATCTTTTTACTAGAAAAATTGCATTTTATTTTTGTTAAGTTTTTGTAATTATAAAAAAGTCCCTATACATGCTTTGTGTTGTTTAAGTTCACTTCTGTATTGCACAGATACCCCTAAGTTTGCATATTAATTTGGATATCTTTCTTGCATCATTTCATTTAATGAAAATAGCATGTTGTTAAGCAACTAATTATCTAACATCTGACTATTTATTTGGATTTTTGTAAGCTTCGGATACTTAGTTAAAATTGTTTAAGTGAAATATTGCATACTTTACCCAATCTGTGGTCTTAAATTCATATTTGACTCTAGGTTGCTCCAAAAATTACTCAAAAATCAGAAATGATGCCTGAAATGATTTAATTACTGTCCAAATTTCATCTTAATTGGAGTCTCATGTGCCTTAAATAAATTATAGAGTGATTTTAGTTAATGATTTTTAGTTAAATCCACATACATTATTTTTGCGAAATTCCAACTCTCTTGGATTGCTCATATAAATACATTTTTGAAATAATTCACTCTTTGGATAATTTGATAATGTGGATTTATTAGGAATTAAATACTCTTTGTCGCTCTGTTTTCATTAAAAAATCCATAAAAATTCATATTTTGTCAGAAAATTCCAAAAAGAATTTTGCAGCCTCATTTCACTATGTTTAATTTCCAATAATTTTTTCATAATTTTTTACATTCTATTTGTGTGAAAAATTGCATAAAACCCCATAAAAAGTGTGCATTTTTCATTGTTGCATTTTAACCCATGAAATTTCAAAAGAATATGTTTTGCATTCATCATTGGATTATGTTTCTAAACATAATCCAATGATGAATGCCAAAACATATTACTTTCTGAAATTTCATGGGATTAAATGCAACAATGAAAAATGCACACTTTTTATGGGGTTTTATGCAATTTTTCCCATTTATTTTTGCATAAAAAATTATGAAAAAATCTGCATTGGAAACCTAGAGTTTATTAATCTGAATTGATCCAAAGTTGTTCCTTTGCCTCCTTGTGTTCGACCCCGGACTTGCCCGGGATATAAATTTAAGCCGAGTCCTCCTTGCGGAGATATTTGATTCGGTTATGCACGATTCATTAAGTATTCGTATTACAACGAGTACAAATTATATAACGTATCCAGCAACCCGTCAGATGGCGTCGTTGCAGGGGAGGCAAACGGCTTAGGGATTTATTTAGAAAATTTAATTTAGGTTTTCTCTCACTCAGTTAGTTTGATCCCCGAGCCACCTTGTAATTAATCTATTTTTTCTCCCAAGTGTTTCTCTTATTATATATATATATATATTGTTGTTTATCTCTAATATAAATTTTATTTCCTTACAAGGACCGATGAACTTGGAGTGCATCGGAGGTCGACAGACGCGACGCTCACCGACTGCTGAAGATCAAGAAAATTCTATTTTATTTTTGAGAGAATTTTTATAATTATTGTGTTGTAATAATTTAGGTAATTCTCTCTTTACAGTAGCTCTTGTTTGAGATCATGTGCTTGTATTAGGACTGGACATTTGACCCATTTGTGGTCGTGTGGTTGATTGACGTAGAATGGGATTTGCACTCACGGCTCTAAGAGCATTTTTACTAGACTATTTTTATTGCTTGTGCTCGTAATCTTTAGGACCACACATCACATTTAACGAGATGCACTTAGACCGCAGAGCTATTAGTCCAAATTAAATTATTCATCACTCGCTAATAGAATTGCCTGTCTAGGAATGGTTTTCTCATTTGCATATCATATAGTAAAAATTTCAATTCTGCATTGCATCCTGCATGTAGAGCGTGAGGATCACTGTAAGTCTTCTGAAATGGGCATGCATCATTGATTTCACTATTTGCATCGGTTTTTCTCGATTCCCTTCCCCTTGGTTTTAAAATTTAGGTTAAAAGGAAATTGAGACTGGTCGTTACGCATACCATGTTTGGTGGATTAATCAAGTGATAACCGAACTTAAAATCAGAACTGCTAATCAAAGTTAACCAAAAAAACTGGCTAATATTAACGCTTATTTTTGGGAGAGCAAAACCCTCATTGTATGATTGTGCTATTGTGATTGTTGAGAGGTGAGGATGCATCCCTAGGATATTGCCGAAAACCTACTTTAAAGCCTTGTGTAATTGGACTTATATATTGGTTTATTACCTACTTAAAATTGAAAAGATAAATGGTCGGACTCTTTCGACCATCACTATGTTGAGTAGGTGAACTTAGGGTTTGCTCTTGTGTTTGTTTGTTTGTGTGTTATTCGGTGCACTTGCAAGCTTTCTTCCTCGATTCGCTTCATTCTCCCATCTCTCTTCAAAGATGTCGGAATATTGGTCATCACATCCATGTCATTCTTCCTCGACTATATTCTGATTATCTCCACCCTCTTATTCCTTCTCATACACACACCCCGACCGTAAAGTCAGAACTCCGACTGACTTCCCCACTTATTTGTACTTCTCACCTACCCCACATTCTTACACCCCTGACCCACATCCAACTTGGATTAACTCACCATATTCTCGTCCACTTGTTGGAATCAAGGACCAAATCGAAGAGCAAGAAACTGTTAAGATGAATGATCGGCAGCATCAATTTCCCCTACAGACCTCATTTTTACCTCAAGTTGGGACCGGACAACAATTGACCTATATACATCCCCACTTGACCTTAGGGTACAACATGGATGACCAAACAGATCGAATAGAGAGGCATGCACTACATGATCTTCCTGACTTGATTGACGTGAGTGATCAAGCCCACATTGACCAGCCTTCATACCACCCATTCGGAGAGCCGACACATATAGGGGATTGGATTCATGTGAACAATTTACAGACCTCCTGTTTACTGTCTCCACCTTATGAGGTACCGACTAACATCTGCCATATAGATGGGTCATACTCAACCCAGCATTAAACGCCTGAGTCAAGGTGTGTTGAGTATAAGATCTCGAGTTCTCAATAGTATCCTCCAATTGAGCAGACTTCTCTCATGATGTGTCATGAGAACTTATTGGAGGATGGCATTTCTAGACCGATCAAGAGTCCAGATATGAAAGTGGATCATGAATTTCATGGATTGAATTTTGAAAACATGGAAGACATCGGATTTACCACACATCATGTACAGCTGGAGTCCCTTCTACCTCCCTCTTCTAATAACCACTTTCCCTCCAAACTCGAGTCTCTACATTCTCCTATTCCTCCTTCACCTATCAAAAAGACCGGAAAAATGAAAAACCCAAAACACCATAAAAATTGAGACTGGAAAAGAATTAAAAAAATTGAATCCTGCACTTAGGGAAGCACTTGATAGAAAGTTGATTTTTGAGCTTCCCTTAATAATGGCCATTGAACACTTTCCCGACTTAAAAGATTTATGAGAAGTAAATTAATGCCTAAAAGGTCGGGCAATAAGAGGACAAGGACTGAGAGACACATAGTGTCTATGGCCACTTCTTTGGTGATATAGGGAGAAAAACCAAGAGCTACAGAGTAAAGCGGTTGCCTAGGTTTGATTGTGAAATCAAAGACACTACCTTCACCTATGCAAGAATCGATGATGACTCACCTATAAATATCCTCTCGACCTCCGTGTTTGCCAAGCTCATACTCGGATCTGCTAATAAGTCAAGAGTGATCGTTCAGTTGGCTGATCGGTCCATTAAACGGTCGAGAGGAACCATTTTAGTCATCATTACTTTCCAAGGTGCTCTACTACAGGTAGACTTCATGATCATTTACATTAAGCACTGAGAAGAGTCACCAGTCTCTAATCATTCTCGGGAAGCCTTTCTTAGTCTTGGCTAAGGCAACTATAGATTGCGAGACTCGGAAGATCGATTTCACTGCATTAGGAGCACTCCGACCTCACCTGATCTTTGAGAACACATGGCATTCTAAGGTAACTCATAAAGTCGCAGACAACCGTGACCTCTGAGAGACATTTGAGTCCCGTCTCTCTACTACACTTGAGTTACCGATTGTCCAGACGACCATTGGTTCAGAGACTCCCTACACCTCCACATCACCCATTGCTTGCGTCACCACTACCATGACAGCTTCTAGAGAGGACTCACAACCAGAAGTTGCTCCTGAGTTGGACATGATCATTTCTATTTTCCTTGACTATTTAGATGATCCGACGCATGAGCCGACCAATGCCAAGCCAACTGAGAACATTGTGCCATACCAGAGATGTATGCTGACCCTGCAGGAGTATTACAATGCATAAGGTGACTCATCTGATGATGAACCTTTGGTCAGCACCTCACACACACCACATTCAGGACCTACACCAATAGAGACAACTGGGATCAAATTGACCAGTCTTGATAAATCGGTTGCTCCATCCTCTAGACGGTCATCTGGTAAGAAGAAGAAGAGTATTGATTCCTCGAGGTGTTCCTCCGAACTCCTCAAGACATATCACTCTCCTCTTCCTCTTGATGCTTTAGGTTCCAGAAAACCGATGAAGAAAGTTGCCTTCGACATACCAGAGAAGGAATTTTTTGAGGAGTCCTCATTAGGTCCGGATGAGATAATCTATATGAGTGATCTTAGTTCGGTTGTTCTTAAGCCATATTTGAGCAAGCAACCGTATGTCGACCCTCCTTGGATGTTCCCTACCCCTCACTATTATTCCTCTGAAGATGATTCTGACAGTGACACATGTGTATCCTACCCACCCCCTCGCTCCCGCAAGAAGGTCCGTCACAAACGTTCATGATCCCTGTATATTCTCGCTCCTCCTTGTATAGTTTTTCTTTCTTTGATTTCCCTCCTTCCACCATGATTCACATCACTCACCCCAGTTCCGTATCATTTTTATTTTGTGGCTATACTTAGGATGACTAGATCCTAAGTATAGGGGGTGAGTGACCCGAGTTCTTCTTTTTTTTCTTTTTGTATATTCTTTCCCACCCTCATCGGTCCCCCAATCTTGTGTTCTCTCCAATACTTAGGATAACTAGAGCCTAAGTATAGGGGGAATGATGCCTGTTGTGTATTCTCCAATGCTCTTATATTCTTTTTCTCTTCTATTTTTTTCACCCACTTATGCTTAGTACGAGCTATGTCTTTTTGTCACCTAGTGCCATGAGGACATAGCACATGCTGAGTATAAAGGGGTTTGTATATATTACATATATACTTTGCATATAGCTCGTACTTTGACTTGTTTGTAATTAAAATAAGGGGTTATGGGTAAATTATTATAAATAAAAGTTATAACAAAAAAACTTTTCAATAAAACAAAACTTTTCAAAAAAAAAATATCAAAAATATTTTAAAAAAAAGTCTCTTTTCAAAAAAAAGCCTTTTCAAAATTTTTCCTCTTTCTTTTCAAAACAAAAAAAATTTTTTTTTAAAAAAAGAGTGTCCTTTCTTATTTACCTTTTTTAAAAAACTGTTGGGGAAAAAAAGCAAAAACCTTTTCAAAAAAAGAAAAAGAATTTTTTTCTTCTTTTCCTTTTTTTCAAAAAAACTTTTTCAATTTTTTTAAAAACATTTTCCTTTCTTTTTCAAAAAAAATAAAAATTCACGAAAATAAAAATCACAAAAAAACCTAACTAATGAGTTGGTTTAGTCCCTGACACTTTCACATTCACACAAGACTAGTGAAGTTCAAGAACAATTTATTTATGAGGTCTTGAGATTGAGTTAACTAGCCTTAGTCATTATGATCTTTGACTTAATTATTCACATTTTCCTAGTTTGAAAGATTTGTGTGCTATATTGCATTCTTAGTTTCTACCTTAAGAATATGATCAACACCTCATATACATGACTACAATTATGATGAGATGAGTTGAAATGTCACTTGAGGAACTGGGATGAGGGATTTGAGTATGGGCCTAATTTTATGATGCTCAAGAATGGGATAAAATCAATGAAGGCTTCATAAAACCTGAGTGTCAGCACCTTTAGCTAGTATGAGAACATGGTTCTTGTACTATCTCTTGACATTTACCTATGTACTAGGCTGTGATAAAATCTAAAAAATATTGATCAGTGTGTGCCAACTTTTGGTAAAAGTGGTGGACCTAGCCAAAATTTCAAAAAAAATGAGAAGAAATGTTGAAAGAAAAGCTCTCACCATATAAAGTCAAATATCAAAGAGCTTCCACCAAAGGCGAGCGCTCCCAACCATTTCAAAGTGTCCACTTGGACCACCGCTATTAGGACCAAGGAGTCGGGCTAGCACCCAAAAAGAGCTTTGCATCGTACAGTGATACAAGTCTGGATGTTGAAGGTATCTTAGATACTCAAGGGAGACACACCCCGGTGTACTAGCAGGAAAACAAGTGCAGACGACTCCGAATTCTCTTAACGGACACATTGATCAACAACCAAAAAAATACATGTGTTGAGTTAATAAGGTACTCGAGAGAATCCTTATTCCAATGAGAGGAAGAGAAGAAAAGGCACGATCCTATGCCCTCCATCAACTGGACTTCCATCTACACTTTTAAATCTGACAACTAAAGAGACGGTGGATTGGATGCGGGAAATGGTTTATTCCCTAGTGTTGAGGATTGGGTTCTTAGAATAGTCTCTTGGACTGGAACCTTGAGTGAAGTTGCGACTCTACTCTTGTAACCGCAGTCCACACTTAAAGTCATATATCTATTATATATGTATATAGAGAGAGTCTGATGATTAGGGAAATTGGATACCTTATGCCTAGAGCTTGGTTCAGCTTAGAATTTTAGGATCACTAAAAACAAGAGTTCTTTAACAGATCAAGTCTTGTATTCACATGCACAGTCAGGGGTTAATCCAACTTTTTCATTCTTTATTTGCTCGAGGACTAGCAAAGCTTAAGTATTGGGGGGTGATGAATCCACGATTCATCATCTCAATATATTGATCTTAGCAAAATCCCTGGGTAAAATCTCAAATAAATGTCCATAAAACTAATAAGTTAATAAAATATCTCTTATAAATAAAATACACTGATTATTGTTTATCATATTGTACAAAATAAATTAACAATAAAAAACCGCAAAATAAAGGAGTTTTTCGCCTGTAAATAGTCTAAACTTCATGTATTTTTAATAAATTCATTTCAACTCTTTTTTGGCTAATTCTTTCTCTAACTTTTTTTATAAAAATGCATAAAAAATACAAAAATATAAAATACATTTATCTCAAATAAATACTCCTAGATCCCAAAGAGAAAAAGCTCCAAAGTCTAACTTCCCGATCAAATTTCTGCTTCATATGAACTCTAAATTCACTAAACTAACTTTTAAAGTTTAAGTTAGAAAATTATCTATCCAATAAAAATAGTTTCATTAAAATCAGAGCTCGCTTATAAAATATAGATTTTAGGACCTAAGTGTACATTGTATATATTATAAATATTCTTTTTTTTCTTCCTTTTTCGTTACTAAAAATTCTAAAAAAATCATTTTATATTTTATTTTATTTCTGGTATTTATTTTATTTTTTATGTTGTAAATATCTTTTATTAAAAATACAAAAAATTAAAATTAGAAAAGTAAAAATGTAAATATTGTTTGTCTTATTTTGTGAATTCTCCACTCTCTTTTCTTTTTATTTTTTTCTTTTTTAGTAGCCAACTTTTATTTTTTTTTTATTTTTTATTTTCTCTATTTAATCTCTCATTCTACAACCAACTTCCATTGAACTCCACCATCTTCCAATAACGTCTCATTCCACTCCATGTGCTCCACCTTCATTTTTCTCCAACTTCCCATTCTTCTTCTTTATATTCATCTCCCCATCCTCTGTTTTCTCCATCTGTTATTCTTAGAGAAAAAGGAGAGAGAGCTTGGAATATTTTGTCGCTGACAGCGGCTGAGCATCATCCTCAAGTGATGACCTCCTTCAGGCGAGATCCGCAACGACCATCATTGTCGTGTCACGAGCTTTCCAACAAGCTCGCATAGCTTCTCTGATTTTTATTTCGTCAATTTGATCGAGGCCACGATAGGAGTCCAGCGTAGCTACTCTGCAAATTCGGCGAACCTCAGATAAGTTTTCCCTCTCCTTTTCTTTGTTATTTATTTTATCTCACATTTTATTTCCTTGTTGTTTCACTACACCATCATTTTTATATCACCATCAAATCAAAAGGCAGTAAAAAAAAAGTAAAAATAAAAAAAACAAGCAAGTGGCCGGCCCCCCTTCCTCCACCGCCGGCCACCTACACTGTCGTCGGTCGTGCCTCCGCATGTGATTCCCCACCACTCCATCCTCCAGTCGCTGGCCAGGCGAGGTCCCCTTGGTCGTTCGCGCCTCCAGCCACCACACACAACACACGCCCAGCCGCACTCACTCGCCGCAATGGCCGCCAACCGCTGCCCGCGCATTGGCCGCCACCCCTTCTGGCCCTCCGTCGCGTGCTGCACGGTCGCCCTCCTGCGACCCTTCGCCCGTAGCCGCCCCACCGCCTGTAGGTGCGCAATCGCCCGTCTTCCCTCATTGTGCCCTAGTCGTCTGCAAGAACGAAGAAGAGAAGGTCCCTTCTTTATTTTTTTACTAGAAAAATTGTATTTTATTTTTGTAAAGTTTCTGTAATTACAAACAAGTCCATGTACTTGTTTTGTGTTGTTTAAGTTCACTTTTATATTGCATGGACACCCCTATGTTTGCATATTAATTTGGATATCTTTTTTGCATCATTTATTTAATGAAAAATAGCATATTGTTGAACAACTAATTCTCTATCATCTGATTATTTATTTAGATTTTTATGAGCTTCGAATAATTAATTATAATTATTTAAGTGAAATATTGCATATTTTACCCAATTTGTGGTCTTAAATTCATATTCGACTCATGTTTGCTACAAAAATTCCTCAAAAATCAGAAACGATAGCTGAAATGTGATTTAATTGCTATCCAAATTTCATCTTAATTGGAGTCATCATGTGCCTTAAATAAATTATAGAGTGATTTTAGTTAATAATTTTTAGTTAAATCCACACATATTATTTTTGCAAATTCCAACTCTCCTGGATTGATCATATAAATACTTTTTTGAGATAATTCACTCTTTGGCTAATTTAATAAGTAGATTTATTAGGAATTAAATACTCTCTATCACTCTATTTTTATTAAAAAAATCCATAAAATCACATTTTTCAGAAAATTCCAAAAAAAATTATGTAGCCTCATTTCATTATGTTTAATTTTCAGTAATTTTTTCATAATTTTTGCATTATGTTTGTGTGAAAAATTGCGTAAAAATCCATAAAAAGTGTGCATTTTTCATTATTATGTTTTAACTCCTAAAATTCAAAAAAAAAGTGTTTTGCATTCATCACTGGATTAGATTTCTAGAAAAATATAATTTGACTAAATCAGATTAATTTCACATTAAAATTAATTTGGCTAAGTTGTGTATTTTCTTATTAACTTAATTCAACTGTATTTATTTTTGCATAAAAAAATATAAAAGAAAATCTGCATTTGAAACCTAGACCTAATTAATCTAAATTGACCCAAAGTTGTTCCTTTGCCTTCCTATGTTCGACCCCAGACTTGTCCGAGATATAAATTTAAGTCGAGTTCTCCTCGCGGAGATACTTGATTCGGTTATGCATGATTCACTAAGTACCCGTATTACAACGAGTACAAATTGTATCATGTATCCAATGAACCATCACCCTCCCCGCCATATTCTGCATAATTCATACCTATAGGATTTGCATTATATAATTAAAAAATAGTTGTTCGAAAGAGAATCAATTTAATTTAAACTTATAACAAAAAATTAACCAAACTGATGCTCCCTAAGTATGATGCTCTTGTGGGGGCATGTACGACTGGTCATAGTGTGGAACGGATACATCAATGAGAACATGTTGATTGTGTCATCAAAGTAACTAATTGCATCTTGGACCTTTGTCTTCATACTCGTAGGCAAGTCTGTGATCGTCTAGTCTCATCCAAGCTATTCTTTCCATGTATAATCGTATCCACCTATTTAATTTATAATATATTAAGTTAATTTAACATAGTAAAAATTAATAGAATTTTACTTAACATACTGGTCCATGCGATTGGTAAGCTATTGTAGGGGGAGGAATTTGTGTCTATATCCACCTTCGTGTTATATGCATGTAAATATCGGTGTTTTCATCCACATGCTCAGAAATAATCACTGTTTCCCTCTCCTTCCAATGACCCACATATTTTTGGTGTATAGTAGACCAATTTAGGATGTCGGTACTTATTGTCTTATAACGTCAAGAGACAATGTTTATCCTCTCAACGGTGGCAGGGATATGTTGTCGCATTCCAAATTGGCGCATTACACGATGAGGTACATGCATAACTATGATATCGTAACAGATTAGTGGCACTCGACTCATCCAAATAGCCTCCTACTTCTACAAATATGATGCAATTGTGCTATTTCTCCCTCCACGTATGGCATCCAATTCATCTACAATTATTTAAAAAAGATAATCTTTTACTCGAATTAATAAACGTAGAGAACAATGGTGAATTTTTACCTGATGAACTTGTTGTGTATCCAACTCATTATGGTAATATACAAGTGTTGCAGTTTGAATGTTCTCCTTAAAACTTTGCATACCTATCCACTTTAAGGTCAATGATCCTCCGTTGATCCGTGCACCAGCTCGCACCACTGGTCTTCCTATATGAACATGCTCCCATGCCCAAACTTGCATACTAAAAATATTAAATGATATAAATCGAAGTAAATGCGATCGAGAACTCAAGACTTATGGAATACGCTACAAACCTGCAAAAATGAAAAGAAGTCATATATCCTAGACGTCCCGATCTTCGCACCTCTATCTAGCTCTGAATACATGTGTGCCAAAGCAGCAACACCCCAAGCAGGTTGAGAGCATTCTTCCAAATCACGTAAATGTAGTAGGTACCTATAAAAACAAATTAAGCGAGATTCTAATAATGTATTAAACACAGGCAAAATCTAGTTTTGAGTTGCAAATGCATACCTCAGAGGCACCACAACTCTGCTACTATCAGCAAGAACACTGTGGCCTACATGATAGGAAATAAGTGCTCTAACTATACGAGTTGCTTCATGTTCATCTTCAGTACCAATAGCGGATGTTCATAACTAAAGAAGACATCATGTATCCATGATAGTTTCACTTTTCCACTCTTTATCCTACCGGGTATTACTCTTAACAAACTCAAACATAGTTCATCCCATCCTCATGTCGGTACATCAGGACCAGTGATAGAGTGACCGTCAACTCTTAAGCCACTAATCAATCCCATATTCTATAAGGTAATAGTGGCTTTCTTAAATCGTAGGTGAAAAGTATGAGTCTCAGGTCTCCATAGTTCTAGTAAACTAGTCATCAATGAAGGATCCATCTGTACCCTTCTCATGTTTACTACGCATGAGAAACCCGATGATTCTAACAATCTATGTATTACTGCACTCTTTTGGTCATAAATACTGTTGAGCAACTCATTATGTTCAACAAATCGAATCTGTAAAATATGTTGAGTAAAATATAAGTAGCGATATAAATCAAGCGGGAAATTAAAAATCTTACCTCATTACTTACCGAGCTCGTAGGTTGTGAAGAGTGATGTTCACTCTACACGTACAACACTGGCGTATCTATGGGTCTAGGTACTCTATCCATTTAGGTCATCTACATAAAACAATTAAGCATGTTATTAAAAAATTATTTGTAAATTTATTTACATATATATATATATAATACACAAGTAAAATTCCCTCACAATTCATGTAATCTATTCATTTGTCCCTAAGTTCTTCATGGACAACTATCAATTGTGACCCGGTTGCTTGCATATTTTACATAATTTCGGACGCATGCACACTTCATCCTTTCATTTCTAATTTTCTCATGTACAGGCCGTTCGGGGTTCCTCCTCCCGACTATTGGAGGTAGCATAATGGTGTCGTCTTCTGCTCCCCAATAACGTTTATCAGGGATGGAATGAAAGAAGAAATTGTACGATTGACGATAATAATCACTGGAATAATACTGTGAGCAAAGATCATAGTTATCTAAAAGTGTACGCATATGTGAAGCTGTGGCTATGACATGTGGGTATACAAAATATTTCATCTGCATAAAACCACACATGCGGTCACTTTCTCGACCATTTAAGTTGGCTTCATATGAATATCCATCACGATCGCAGACTTGAAATTGTGTCAGTGGAAAACGTCGTACATGGCATGGTCTTGCCTCTCTGGTTTGTACCTCCAGCAATTCTTTGTATTTCTTTGTCAAATATGTTGTCATTCCTCTGACTCCTCCCGACGATCATTGAAATAATCATTAATTCTGAGAAAAATTCTTAGAATTAGATATATGACAAGTAAACCACATGCTCCTCTAAAGGCTCCATTAAAACTTTCAGATAAATTTGTTGTCATGTAGCCATAGCGATGTCCATTATCTGAACTCAATGTCCAATAACTCTGATCACCATTGTCTTGAGATACGATCCATTCGAACACATTTCTATCAAGTATGCTAATATCTCAAATCATACTATTAAACTCGTTTTCATATGGCTCCTCCCCAGCAGCGTAGAATCTGTTTTGAATTGTACGAGTCTTATGTTCAGCTATGCACATGTTTGCACGCATATGTCGGAGACAATGACGATGATCGAATCTCTCTTCTGGGGGAAATAAACTACTCACGGCATTCTTCAACTCAGGAAATCAATTATGATAAAATATATCTCTGCAATCGATGATTTGTCTTAATAAATTAAAAACCATCTCCATGCTGAAATGTTCTCGTTCTTTTTGTCTATAACAAATGCGAGTGGAAATAAACTATTATTTGCATCTATCACAATAGCCATGTACATATGACCTGCGTATCTACCATAAAGATGTGTTCCATCAATATAGGGATATAGTGATGAAAATGCATGCAGTAAATCAAAAGAAACAAAAGAAAAATCACCGAAAATGAGGCGGGATCAGCCTGTTGGCTACCCATGTAGCAACCACATTTTTCCCATACATACACATACATACATACATACATAAATGAGCAATGAGCATACAACTTAAATGCACTCACCTCTTTTCCCCTGTATATTTTATTTTTTTTTGAAATGAAACCTATGTAGTTTTATATCACTCTATATCGTGTTAAATAAGTATGCTCCATGGGAGTATATAAGAGTATGCTTCTACCTTTCTTTCCGTAATTTTTTTTTTTTTTTGAATTGAAATTTGAGGGTATTTACTTAGAATAATAAGTGGAATATGTGTTTCAAATTTCATGAAAATAGACGTTACTAACACTTCCATATGAAGGAGGTCAATTTCAGCAATTCTGAGACCATTAAATTTGACAGTCTTGATGGAGGGAATAAAAGTCTCGAATTAAGTCTAATTTAGAATGAAACTTGTGACATATTGTGATCTAAATTCCACTAAGTTTTATTTCAGAAAAATAAAAAATATAGGAAAAAAAGGTGGGAGCATACTCCTTTTTCGCATACATCAAGCATTATGTCATTTCAATATTATCTTAATTTGAGATTTTTATCACATGCATCAAGGCTATCAAATTTTAACGGTATTAGAATTGTTGAGATTGATCCATTTCAAATTGACACGTTAGGAATGTCTGTTCTATACTAAATTTGAAATACATATGTGATTATTATTATTATTATTATTATTCTAAGTAAATCTCGCATGGGTTTCATTAAAAAGAAAAAAAAATGAGGAAAGATAGGTGGGAGCATGCTTTTATATGCTCCCAGGGAGCATTTGCATTTAACCCTATATATAGGGGGCATTTACAATAAGCCTTGAATCCAGTAGCCAACTAATGATCACGCAATCTCAGCCTTTCATTTTTATCTAAAATAATTTATTGCATGAAAATCACTAAGTTGTTTTAGAAAAAAATATTTTTATCGATTCAATTTTTACACGTTGACAAAATAGGTACCGTAACGCATACCTATTTAAGAAAATTTATCATAGACGTTTTATAAGATATTGGGATTGGAAGTGAAGCAAGATCACGGAACATACAAATCGAATAAGGCAAAATTAACATGATGTTTGATAAGCACAAATTCCTACGAATGTGTTTAGGTCCCATATCAAGACGATTTGTGCATTGATTTTGAATTTTGATGATTAGTAGAAAGAAAATGATGTTGAAGTAGTAAGCATAGTTAATTATGCTTTCTCATCCTTTCTGGTGCAAAGTAAGCAGATATTATAGGGCAACTAAAGTCACCGCCAACCTTTATATTTCTAGAGAGGATCGTCTGTTGTAGCCTGCTGCAGCAGATTCTGCTGTAGGGGCTACAACCGTCCGATTACTTATCCCCCACCTCGAGACGCATGTCCACTGTCCCGGCTCTCTAGAAGGTTCGTCGGATCTCATCATTCCTCGTGCATTACAGCCCCTGCTGTAAATGAACAGAACCGCATCGTTTCTCTTTCGTGCACTCGACTCGTACGTACGCCACCCAGAAGGTGCGTGCGGAATCAGCGATCCAAATCCATCATTTCTCCAAGAAAACAGCAGCCTGAGGCATTGGACGAAAGAGAGCAACGGTGGTTCCCTTCTAGGCGTAGATGGATGCTTCGTAAGCGAGATCACCCGGTCAAAAGAACACGTGTAGGGAGGGGAAGAGGATCCTCTGCTGTAGAGGGTATTGCACAGAGGTGCTGTAAACTCGAATAATTTTTTTTGTGATTTAGATTCTAAAATCCAACCTTACTGATTGAATCTTACGTTAATGCTCTATATATCCTCAAAATTTCGCTTAAATCGAACATTATTTGCTATTTTATCTTAATGGTCAAACAATCGGTCAAGATCTAAGCAACTTGAACTCCATTTAAAAAAGATCCGAATATTGAACTATTAAGATAAAATAGCAAATAATATTGGATTTAAACGAAATTTGAAGAATATGTAGAGCATTAACCTAAGATTCAATCTATAAGGTTGGATTTTAGAATCTAAATCACAAAAAAAAATTATTCAGGTTTACAGTACCTCTGTTGCAATATCCTCTACAGCAGAGGATCCTCTCCCGGAGGGAGAGGGTGTTGCACGGCCATTACATAGGGGTGTGGTACCCTTCCTGGAAAAAAAAAACGATCCCATACTTTTGGGTATACGGATCGAGTACTCGATCTAAGTCCAACGTAACACTTGAGTGATACGAATAGGTATATGCGGGTATCTAAATGGATGTAGATGAACATGAATTATCTAAACTTGCGAGAATAGACACATTATCTATTTTGTTGTTAATCGTTTGATTTCAAATTGACGATCTAACCTCTTGACTCCTGCTCCTTAAATTTCATTTAAGTGAAGTATAATATAACACCTGCACGGACAAGTTTTTATAGGGACATGATTCTGCCCTCCGTTACCTTCAAATTATGGAATCGAGAAGAGCCTGATCCCGACCTCACTACAAGCAGATACATCTTTTTGCGACGGTCATCGATCGTCCCGTATATTAAGACAACCGTCCCCTTTGATAAATGAGGACAGTTGTGGAAACATCTCTAATGCTTGCGTCTCATTTGATCAAAGGAGATACAAAAATGGAGTATCCCATATTCATATACGGAGGGGACGGTCTAGAATCATCTCTGTCGTGCATACTGGATGAGACTGTCTCGTGCAATGGTAGAGGGGACGGTGTCAAACCGTCCCCTCTGGAAGCCTTTGGAGATGGTTCGAGACCGTCATCGCAGGTTGTTAGGTTTTAGGGACGGGCACACAAGTCCTATAGGGATGGTCGTAACCATACCTCATGTCCCCGCGACCCCTAATGAATCAGTAAGCACATCTCGATCGGAAGCGACGAGCTTGACCGCACCCTATAAATTTAGAAGGGACGGTTGATGGACATCCCCTCCTGTTCTCCGGGATTTAGTGACGGGCACAGATGCGCAATAGCGGCTTTTTAAACTGTCCCCCTTGTCCCCGCACTCGCAAAAATTACATCAGTATTTTATTCTCTGATTCTCCCTAAGATAATGGTCTACAGAGACATGCATAGAAACGTTATAAGGATGGTCGTAACCATCCCTCATGTCCCCGTGACCCTTAAAAATGGATCGGCAAGCAAACCTCGACAGGAGGGAACGAGCTTGACCGTCTCCTATAAATTTACAAGGGACAATGGATAACCATCCTCTCTGGGTTTCCCCAGGTTATTGTGTTACAGGGATGAGCATAGTCGCCCTACAGGGACGATCCAAACCATGCATACCCCAAAAATGGACTAGTAAACCGACCTCGACCAGAGGGAACGGGTGCACCCGTCCCCTATAAACTTAAAAGGAACGGTTACTAACCATCCCCGTTGGTTTAGAATTTTTGGTTACAGGGATGGGTACCGAAGATCGATAGGGACGGTCGTAATCGTCCCTCCTGTTCATGCTCTCCTCAAAAATGAATCAGTAAGTCCACCTCGACCAGAGGGGACGGGCACGACCGTCCCCTGTAAACTTTATAGTGATTGTTACGAACCGTCCCTGTCAGTTCTCCCCAGGATTTTTGATTAAAGATGGGTACAAAAGATTGATAGGGACGGTCTTAACCGTCCCCCCTATTCTCGTACCCCTAAAAATGAAGCAGTTAGCCCACCTGAACCAGAGGTGATGTGTATAAGAGACGGTTGTCGACTGTCGCTTTTAAACTTCATAATGGAAAAAAATATTTGTTGCAATCAATTCGGTACCTTGTTACTGCAACGATTTCAAAAGAAAAATATTTTACGACAAAAAAGTATATCATCTTAATAATATATCAAAGTACTTCATTCATAACTTTAAAATTATTTTACAGAAAATCAAACCTGTAAAATACATTAAAGTGTTTAAGTTAAGTATACATACAAACTTAAATTCTAAAACACAATCTACTCATCCCCGCTATCCTCTTCATCATCCCCGAGTCATGTAGATGCTATAGGTGGGTCGACCTGTCTCTCGAGACGATAAATGTAATCCATGACGTACGTTATGTCAGAACGCACCTTGGCAATCTCCTTATCCTGTGTGGACATCTTCGCCATGTCAGAACCCATATTGGCCATCTCCTCTTCCTGTGTGGACATATTCGCCTTGATGCCCGCAACTCTCTTTCCAACTCTCTGTCCCTCTCGCTTTGTTTCGACGATGATCTAGACCCACTAGTACCAGTTCCGTACCGTGTACGAATCGTCGCTCCCCTTCCACCACATCGTATATGTCTAGAATGTTCTGAACCTATGGTTTGGAGGAATGCCTCTTCAGCAGATAGCATTAAGGTGCTCGTCCCTGTGCTATCTAAGAAGCCGGTCGTAGCAAGTATGATCATCTCATCTTGCATTTTTGATCTAAAACTGAATTAAGGAAAATCGTATGGACAATTATTGTATATCATAATTAACTTACATGAATTGGTGCGTATGCTTCATCAATCCATTTTGTTTATCTGCCGAGGCCTTGACTCTTTGACCCCAAAAATCCCTCTATCTAGGTGGCCTCTCGATCATTTTCCTTTTCCTAAAAATCAAAAGAAGTTCTATTTCTAAGATTTTTTGTATTTTGAGTCTCGAATCTATCTAACACACTTACAAAATCGTGCTTGAATTAAATTATAATCTTCATCCCCATCTTATGTGTCGACTTAAATCCCTTTGCATGATTCGTTCTATTTTTCATCAATACCGTCTGATATTAATTCAAATTAGTAAAATTAAGTAGTAAATAATAATTAAGTACTTTACATACCATAAACTCTTCACTAGATCAAAAGTTGATTAGCTCTCTTCATTGTTCCGGAGTCACGTCGGAGGAACATTCTGAACTAATTTCTCATAAGGAATCTGATTGTTATAATACTGCAGGAATAAAGATAATATCACGAAATATGATATTGAATAACTGATTAAATACATGTTACAATTAAACTTAATGCATCCTTTATAACGACGCAGCATCTCTGTTGCTTGATTAAGAATCTGTCCATCAATGCCAGGATCCTGATCCCAAGAAAATACAACCTACAATAAAGATATAAAAATCAGAATTTCAATCGGCTACGTGCAAAAAGTTAAGGTCTTACCTCAAGGTCTGATAAAATGGCGACCTTCATAGACTGAGAAAGTTGATGGAAGTCATGAGTAGTGATGGGAACCCGTCTACGTGCCACTTATGCAAGGTGGCTCTGAAACTCCATAGAGTTCTCACCCACGTCGTCGCCTCCTACAATCTGGACACGTAGGATCTGGCCAGGTGGAAGGCAGTCCAAGAAGCTACACTGTGATGGTCCTCATCGACGCTGAGAACTGCCGATGCCTGTATCTGAAGATTCTGGACGTGGTTGGGGAGTAGCTTCGGGATTTTCTCGAATCCACCTAGGATGAGGAGCCATATCTAAATAATAATAATAATAATAATTACAAATCATTTGTCAAGACACCAATCATCATTATATAAATATAATGAAAAATACAAACTTAATTCATGATTGCTTTATTTTTACATGTTAATGTGTAACAATGTTGTCGTAATTTCTTCTACTCGTAGCACGGATGGCATTGTCAAGTATAGAAGCCATAGATTAATTGGTAGAATTCCGATATGCATCCTAACTGTCTAAAAATTCTAGATCTTAACCTATATCAAAAAAATATCAAGGCATTGTTCTAATAGAGATATTCCATCCATTGAGAGAGTTGTTAGGCACATAAAAAACTTGTTCCACCTGACTTGTAAGGGCAAATGGTTCGTTCGTTTGCAATTGAGTTAATTATTTTAATGAGATAAATCCATTTTTATCTTTCCTAAATCTAGTTCCTTCATAGTCGATATCAAACCAAATACATTGAAATAGGACACATTTTAATTCGTGTGTAATACTATCCTCTATATATCAATATTTTAACCATAATATCCATTTATATCATGGGAGAGCTCTGTTTTCATTATCACCCTAGAAAGTTCTGTTGTCTTATTTCCATCCATCAATTTTTTTAAAATCTAAATCCATTTATGATAGAACCGGAATAAGAAACAACTTTGGAATATGGACGTTGTTGAAGAACATCAAGACTTGTACTCCACCGATCATCATTTATTTCTTTCAGTGTTCCATTCTTTCTTTGAATCATAGAAGAATGTCTGATTTTTTTGAACTACTCGATATGTATTGAACCAAAAAGTCAAATTTCATTCATGTGTTCCAACAAATTGTACAACAATTCACAGCGAAATGCGTAGTCTA
This sequence comes from Ottelia alismoides, assembly GCA_037367405.1. Classification (NCBI taxonomy): domain Eukaryota; kingdom Viridiplantae; phylum Streptophyta; class Magnoliopsida; order Alismatales; family Hydrocharitaceae; genus Ottelia; species Ottelia alismoides. The sequence goes on along the minus strand of JAZKJV010001154.1, from coordinate 422,851 downwards.
AGAAAACATTGACATCATTCCTATAAGTCGCCAAATCATCAAATCTTTTAATCATCCAACTCTTGTCCATTTTCCTATACTATATAAATTAAGAGATATATCTCAATCATAGTTTGAAGATTACGATGATCAGGGTGATGATCAAATCAAATGAATCTTGTAGTAATGCAAATCACAAAATCATCATTCTTGAATCTAACACATGGATGATTTATCATAAACTCAACACCTAAGTACTTACGACCAAAATGATTAAAACTAATTAGATACATCATTAATATTAAGGCTTACAATTTACAAACATATATTGCTAACTAGAGCTGATTTCTATTCTTCATGCAAATGAAGAGTAAAAATATACACTAATTATGGTCTTCCGTTTGTTTTTTACAACAAGAGGATGATGATGCATCCTAAAGAATTCTTTTTCTGATTTCACGAATCTGAAGATGATCCACTAATAACGACCTAAGTCTGGGAGCCCAAATCAACTATGGAACCTCAATCAACCACCACACTTTGAACGCTCTTTGGATCACAATACACACTGATCCCAAGAAGTCCACATCTGCAGAAGCGACAACCAGGGATAAATACTCCAAAATTAAAATTTGTGCATCCATAGTTCAGAGGGTCAGATCAATGAGTCCAACCCCTTGCAAGTAATTATCGATCTAAGGGATATTACATCCCCCCATGAATGGAAGTTTACATTTTTCATAGACCATCAGTTGCCCTTCTCTGGTAGGTGTTGGACATACGAGCCCACGGCGAGCCATTATGCAATAAATATTATTGCGAATATCATTCCATGATCTGAAATGAAGAATAGATAATTTGCATAATAGGTCCCTTAGTACAATTAAGGATATGTACCAAGGCCATCTTGATGATCATACAGCTCTTGATTCAATATTGAATCATAGAGGCTGGTGCTTGGATGAAAATCGAAAGAGTTAGATTGAGGACTCATCAAGCATCGTCAAATGATTGTTGAGAGATGATCTCCAGCCTGAGTAGGAGATGGCAATCCTTTCTCATTTAGGATGATATCTGACCGACCTCTTGATGCAGGTCCTCTGCATGAGAATAGAGATTCTGAGGTGTCAGATTAGTTAGGTCAAAGAGTTGACTTAACGAGATCGAGATAACCAAAGTCCTATGTAATATGTTGTCACGATATAGGCACGCATCCTCTGACCGGAGACAAATGTGTTACTATATGTCTGAGTATGTACATTTAGCAGACCAATAGGTTGATGACCTAATCAAGGTCTATACACCGACGCACTGGTGTGCATATAAGGGCATATGAGTAATGCGATCTCTCAAAGGGATCATACAGGTTCATTACTGAACCGGAAGACATGAGCTCACTCATGAGATATTGGGAAGATCAAATTCCGTGCACGATCGTCTCGCTTGGGAAGCTTGACTGAATTTGTAGGTTTGATATATGCTTTTGGAAAGTATATGATCAACACCTAGATATGATATATGGTTTTGGAAAGTATATGAATTATACCAACTTCCAATAGTCAAATGAGAAACTTAATGATAAATCTCTAAAGTAGACAGTGTAAAATTGATCTTATACTTCAGGATTATTCTGGGTCTTCCAATACGCAGGATGTACAGGTATTGGGAATACCTGAGGGTGATGTGATCATAAGCGACTGTATAACCATGACGCTTCCATTTCTAGGGAGTGATGAAACGGGTCTGGTTAGTGACTCCTCTCAGTAGAGAAATAATCTGATCTTGGTCCAAATATTGGACATTGATCTGAATGTGATTCATATGCAATGAAAGATTAGATTTACGGTCTTGATTTAATCAAGCATCTATGGGAGGCCCGAGATCTGGATTTGAGATGTGATCTCAATATCCAAGTCACTATATGTGGAACAATACAATCGCCATATCCTTATCTCCAAGTATCTGCGGAGAAAGCGCATTATCCTTGAAAGAGTTTAGGATAATTTCATTGTTGATAATATGTATCCGAGCATTGAGAAAATGGATAATTAAATGTGATTCAATTGTCATGAGTAATATGAATTTAATTCATATTATAAAGAGAGTTATCTAAGATAATTAAATGTGATTTAATTATCAAAGATGTAAATAATGTGAATGTGATTCATATTATTTGGGCACATGAGAATAGAGATCCAAGATGATTAAATGTGATTTAATTATCATGGATATTGAATAATGTGGATAGCACTATCCATATTAATCATATATATTATAAATGTGATTTTTAATATATAAGAGAGAGCTATTTGTAATTTACATTTATTAATTAAATGTTGATGTGAATTGGATTCACATTAGACATTAAATTGAAAATGTAATTTACATTTTATTTTGGGTTGTGAATGTGATTCACAATTTTCCAATGGTAAGATTGTAATATTCACAAAATAGTTATGAATTATTTTTGTTGAATAATTTACAACAAGTGTTGTTGTAAATCTTGGAGATTTCCATGGAATAATGTAATCTCATGAGATCTTATGAGATTACATCAGATTTCCACCAAATCCCATATTATGGAAGGAGGCAATCTTCATCCCATAAATCACCATGCTTGATTGATTTAATTTAGGATTAAATTATATTGATTTATCAATACATATTTAATATAAATTAAATTAATTATTGTTGGTTTTTACCAACAAAATCTTAGCCATTAAAAGAAACACAAATCAATGTGAGCTATTGGATTTTTGTTGCCCATGGATTGAGATCCATGGATTCCAAAATATTATAAATAGAAGGGCACCCCTTTGCTCTTCTTTACACACAAAAAGAGAACATAAGTCTCTCTCTTTCTCTTCCTCTCTCTACACGCTACTCTCTCTCTCTCTCTCTTCCTCTCATATGGCCGTCCACCATGGATGCCCTAGAGGGAGTCTCCATCGCCGCAGCGTCGTCGTTATACTGCCGGATCGTTTGCTCGTAGATCTCTGTCTCCTTCGGTGTGCCTCGCTCATGACGAAGATGTCGGATCTCGTGTGTCGAGATCAGGAGATCCGTCGCTTGGATCATCAACATAGATTGCGAGAAGCACGTGTTTCATCAACACGCTCGCAAGCTTCTCCTCCGTCGGATCAGACTTGAGACATGAGATCTCTTCGTTTAGAGACTCGATCGCAATCACGCTTCAAGAGGTAACCCTATTACTTGTTTGTGGTTTAGATGAAATGATCCGAGAAGTGTTCTTGGATCACGTGGTTTCGTCACACAAAAATATTTTAATTTCTGCTGCATAGAACAACTAGTGCGACTAGTCGTTCCTCATCGTATTCGATACGACGCTCACGCTTCCGTGATACGCTTGAGGATTATCCCATATCCTTCAAGTGATATCAGATCCTTAGGTTGAAGGTTTTGGATATGATCCGTAGACCTAGGACGACTTGGGTTCGTTAAGGTTGTGAAAGTTTTTGTCGCATTTCATTTTCGCACATCTGTTTAGTGAATAAATTCGGCCCTGTTTAAAATGTTTAAATACAAATTAATCACTTTTATTTTGTTCCCCATTAAATAAGGAAATCATAGGATCTGAGTTTACGTAATTTGGATTCCGTTTGCTTGAGATATGGTTGTTTTAATGAACATGTATTCACTGTTGCGGGAACTGCAAATCTTAACATGATTAATGAGTTAATTATTGTTTTGATCTGCCTTGAAATGCATGAAATATCACCTAGGTTCTGTCATAAATCAAACTACCAATCTTAGGAAACTGATTTTGCATAATTGGATTTGTTTTGATTGAGATATGTTAATTTTAGTAAGTAGGGGTCACTGCTGAAATTACATTCCTAATCAAGAAACAAGTGATTGTCAATTAGTGAAATTAATTGTTAATTTCATGAAATAATTATGGAAAATATTTGAGAAATATTTAATGATGATTATTTCCTTAATTGACTTGACCTCAACCAATAATTTATCAGATTTGATCTAGATCATAATTGGAAACGCAATCAACAAACAACTTGCTTGAATAGGATTGGGAATTTAGTTAGTAAATTTTCTTATAATCAAAATTATTTTGATTATTACTATATGGTATAATTTTGGTTGAAAAACTGATGATCATCTCAAGTACAAAATGATTGGCTCAGCATTATTTTTTTCCCGAGGCGGATATAGTGTTTGGTCGGGGATCGCTGGGGTAGCGGGTCGCACCAGTTGCGGTCCGTCCCACTCCCGCCGGTACTGGCCATGACAGTGGGTAGGGAACGAATGATGCCTGAAAGATCATGATGTATTTTCCTAATTATTAAAATTCGAATTAATACGTACTTAGATAATACCATGTATTCAAGTAAAAAAATCAAATTTGTTGATTGAAATTAATTTAATGTGATTAAGTTAATTATATTCAATTAAAAATACTCTAGTATGAATAGAGTTGTTATTTCCCTTGGAAGAATTAATCATAATGAATATGATTCATGGTGATTAATTACAATTTGAATATGATATGGAGGGTCACATAAATGACATCCATGGTCTCCCGTCAAGGCGAAGGGTTCCGTCGCCAGATATTGTATTTAGGAGATGCATGTCCAAAGTGACAGCTCCTGCATACTATCCATTTGGATCGGGCTCGTCGCTTCTCGAAAGAGTAAGGACGTATGCATAGTGACCCCAATATCGGGTCCTCGTATTATTGGGGCGGTATTGGATTGCACATAGCGAGTTGTATTCTTGTTGACGGTCGGTTCAATTAATGACGGGTCAACATCACCTTAGGCGTGGTGGGCCCAGGTGTTAAAGACCGAATTGGGAGATGCAAGTTGGACTTGCAAGGTGGAATATGTTCCCGCTTCTTTTTATCCGAGTTACAGGTTCTCATATTATTGGGATGTAACAAAGATAAGGAAGGATATCCCAGATCTTGATGAGATATAATGGTAACTATATCTCTTACATTGAAAGTGATTAAGGGAATGAACTTTCAATGTTGACAAGGCAAGACAACTTTGATATGAAAATTCCTAAATCAAAGTAAAATATATATTTATATATGTTTATGCAAATTTCTTATTTCAGATAAATTTCATTAAACCCACTCAATAATATACTCAATAATAACCAGTAAAATATCATGGACTGGATCCATGATCAAGATGTTGTACTTGCAGTTGAACACATAATGTATGTGATTGCAATATGCAAGTTTCCTCATAATGATGAGGAATGACAATTAAATAGACAATAGGACTACAACCCTAGGATTTGTATGTCTCTATAGTCTTGATCTCATCGAATGTACTTTGGAAGTGACATGTCGATCGTAATTGTTAAATAATCCTTATAAAATCTAAGAAGATATTCTGGCATACATATGTGCTCTCGATATTTAATCATGAATGGCATGGTTCTCTGCATCATGCAGAATGGTAGCTCTATAAGAGATGATGTACACAAAATATTTGAGTACCTACCTGAACCAATATTTTAAGAGTTTAGATGAATGTAGATACGATAAATGTCATCATTCTACTATCTATACTCTAGTCATTCATGAAGCTTCATAATATTCATATTGTATGAATTGAATGAAGCATGTATAAGTGTTGAAATACTCTTATATTGAAATTTTTGATTTCAATATAAGAGATCCTTTGTCTTGAGCAATGGTTGCTTATAGATAAAGGGAGCGCAGTGGAAGCATGGGTTGGACCCAAGTAAGAAGTATAATCAAAGATTTGACTGTACTTATGTGACTTCCATATGACATCCAAAGAGTTGGATGAATGCCAATACTGCAATAAGTTGATGTGTTGATAGTATGACTATCAAATCTATCTAAAATCCTTTAAGAAGGAATAGGATAGTACATCATAATAGTCTATATATAATCATTGAAATTGACTTACTTATTTGACAAGATAAAGTCTAATAATTGTATGTCAATCTTCTAATGACACTTACAATTGGTTGGATCTGTATTAGAATATTAGAAATTTGATCTTAAGGTTTAATGGTCATCCATGTTAGAAGTGATGCAATTGTTGCAACAATTTCAATTGGATCAATAGACTTCATATTTTCAGTGGGATTCCTTAGTCTTAGAGAATGTCTCTGTGACCTGGATATTAGAATACACTCATTGTTTATTTCTAAATGTTGGGAATAAACACGAATTCTGAAATAGACCTATCATAAAGAGTTGTGATGGAGATATTTCAGATAGTAATCTAACATCTAGTGGACTCCACTAAATTAGAAAATTAATAAATGATTCATTAAGATTTCTAATACTGAAAATTAAACCTTTAAAGATCAATAAGAGAATGAAGATAATTTGACAATGATCTGGCATCAAGCCTTGGACATTTGTCTGTTGATGTGATTAATAGACTGATAAGAGATGAAACTTTAGATTGTCTAAAGGTTCAAATCTTACATACTTGTGAATATTGTATTCAAAAGTAAAAATATCCAATACACCCTTCCTTGGAATGGTGTAAGATGTTAAGGTATTCAAGATCTCATACATATTGATGTATGTGAATCATCTATATCTTAATAAACATTATGGATATGTGATATCTATTGATGATTATTTGTGATATAAGATTTCTTCTCTTCAATAAGAAACCTTTGAAATGTTCAAAGATTTCACAATTTTGATTTAGAACCAAAGTTTGAAGGAAGATGAAATGAATTTGATCTAACCAAGGTAGCTTGTACCTATTAGAAGAATTCGTAGAATACCTTATGGAGATATGTCTTATCTCACTCCTCCTGATAAACTTAAACTCAAGAGAGTTGTAGGGAGATACAATTGATCATGTGTGACATGATTTGATGAATGATTATTTTAGCATAATTATCTTTTATTTTCCAGGTATATATGTAGTAGAGACTGCAATATATATCCTTGATATGGTTCCATGCATGTAAGCTGGAATCTAGCACTAGAAAGTGCTACTTCATTAGGAAAATAAAGAATGGTATTGGATACCTACTTTATGACCTTGAGATTCTTAAAAATATCTCATATCTGAGAATGTGATTCTTAGATGATGAGACTCTTAAGAATCAAGATGAAAATTAAGTAAAGGAACTCATTTAATCTTGAGAATATAATGAGGCTCCTGAAATCGGAAACTAAATAGACAATTAAAGATGAAACATTAATACCTCTTCAAATAAGTTTGAGGATGGATTCCATGTGTCAGTTGAATCTGACAATGATATGACTTCATGTGATGATGCTTCTGAAGATCATATCATGGAAAGATGGATGTTCGCAAAGTAGACTTCATATACAAATGTTGTATGTAGACCCTTGAGGATCCAACTATATGGGTAAGATCCGTTATGGTGTAAATGGATCTTCAAGAGAAAGAGGGAACCTGATGAGAAGGTAGAGACCTTCAAAGCACGGTTCGTACCATGAGCTACACACCGAAGAGAAGACATCGCTTGCGATGAGACTTTCTCTTCAGTGATCATGCTTAAACCATCAGAATATTGCTAACCCTAGCTACACAACTTGACTATGGCATCTATAAGATGTGAGTCAAGATTGTATTCCCTTATGAATACCTCTTTGAGGATATTCACATGAAGTTGCTCCAGGGCTTCATGATTGAGGAAAGCAAGGTGTGCAAGCTAACGAACTCCATCTTTGGACTCAAATAAGCTTCTTGGAGTTGGAACATAAGATTTGATGAAATTATAAATGTTATGATTTCAGATAGAATCTTGATGAACCGTGTGAAGCTTAGTGGGAGTGCCATTGTGTTCACTGTGCTAAATGTAGATAATATCCTAATCATTTAGAATGATATAAGAATGATAATAATAAGTGTTTTATAATCTGGTTGTTCCATACCTCGAGATATGATCTCAAGGATACCTCTTAGATCTTAGTTTTGAAGTTGTTCAGAAGCAAAGAGAAGAGGGTATTGGGACTGTCACATTAATAGTACACCTTGGACATTTCCATTTTCTGGAAAAATCCAAGAAATGCTTCTTTCCTCAGGATATGGTATTGGCCTATCTAAAGGGATAACACCTCAAAGAGTTGAGGATGTGAAAGCTAAAACTGCTTGCCCTTGTGCATCAGTTCCGAGAAGCCGGGTGTATGCTAGATGTGTACAAAAGCCAGATGTCTACCATGCAGTGGGAGTAGTAAACTGTTACCAATCCTACTATGGTGATAAAACACTTGATTGCAGTAATAACGATATCTTCATAGAAGACAAAACTTTTGAGATAGTGGTCTTAAAGTCTTATATTCAAGAAATTAAGACTTATAGATAGTGATCTAAAAGGTCTTAACTACGGATACCTTAGGAGATGGAGATCTCCGGAATTAAAGGTATTCTAATAAGGATGATAGAAATTAAATACTAGTTGAATGATTATTGAGTTGTAGTATTGGTTGCATAACGACACTACAACTAACAATGTTGAGTATTGGTTGCATAAGATGCAATTTTCACATTGAATGTGAGAATTATTACTCGGAGATATGCAAGTGTCGTAAAAGGACTTGGCGTAGTCTTTTGGGAATAGAGTAACTGATCAACTTACATAGCTATTTTTCTAAATACCCTATGATTGTCACATGAGTGCGGGTTTAAGTGATTAGCCCATTAATGGCTCTTTGGGTTAGTGGGAAATTGTTGGACATGCGAGCCCACGACGAGCCATTATGCAATAAATGTTATTGCGAATATCATTCCCTGATTTGAAATGAAGAATGTACCATGACCATCTTGATGATCATACAGCTGTTGATTCAATATTGAATCATAGAGGCTGGTGCTTGGTGAACATCTAAAGAGTTAGATTGAGGACTCATCAAGCACCGTCAAATGATTGTTAAGAGATGATCTCCAGCCTGAGTAGGAGATGGCAATCCTTTCTCATTTAGGCTGATATCTGACCGACCTCTTGATGTAGGTCCTCTGCATGGGAATAGAGATTCTGAGGTGTCAGATTAGTTAGGTCAAAGAGTTGACTTAACGAGATCGAGATAACCAAAGTCCTATGTCATGTGCTGTCACGATATAGACACACATCCTCTGACCAGAGACAGATGTGTTACTATATGTCTGAGTATGTACATTTGGCAGACCAATAGTTTGATGACCTAATCAAGGTCTATACACCGGCACGCTGATGTGCATATAAGGGCATATGAGTAATACGATCTCTCAAAGGGATCATACAGGTTCATTACTGAACCGGAAGACATGAGCTCACTCATGAGATATTGGGAAGATCAAATTCCGTGCACGGTCGTCTCGCTTTGGAAGCTTGACTGAATTTGTAGGTTTGATATATGCTTTTGGAAAGTATATGATCAACACATGGATATGATATATACTTTTGGAAAGTATATGAATGATACCAACTCCCAATAGTCAAATGAGAAACTTAATGATAAATCCCTAAAGTAGACAGTGTAAAATTGATCTTATACTTCGGGATTATTCTGGGTCTTCCAGTACGCAGGATGTACAGGTATTGGGAATACCTGAGGGTGATGTGATCATAAGCGACTGTATAACCATGACGCTTCCATTCCTAGGGAGTGATGAAACGGGTCTGGATTTTAGTGACTCCTATCAGTAGAGAAGTAATCTGATCTTGGTCCAAATATTAGACATTGATCTGAATGTGATTCAGATGCAATGAGAAGATTAGATTTACGGTCTTAATTTAATCAAGCATCTATGGGAGGCCCGGGATCTGGATTTGAGATGTGATCTCAATATCCAAGTCACTATACGTGGAATAATACAATCGCCATGTTCTTATCTCCAAAAATCTGCGGAGAAAGCGCATTATCCTTGAAAGAGTTTAGGATAATTTCATTGTTGATAATATGTATCCGAGCATTGAGAAAATGGATAATTAAATGTGATTTAATTGTCATGAGTAATATGAATTTAATTCATATTATAAAGAGAGTTATCTAAGTAATTAAATGTGATTTAATTATCAAAGATATAAATAATGTGAATGTGATTCATATTATTTGGGCACATGAGAATAGAGATCCAAGATGATTAAATGTGATTTAATTATCATGGATATTGAATAATGTGGATAGAACTATCCATATTAATCATATATATTATAAATGTGATTTTTAATATATAAGAGAGAGCTATTTGTAATTTACATTTATTAATTAAATGTTGATGTGAATTGGATTCACATTAGACATTAAATTGAAAATGCAATTTACATTTTATTTTGGGTTGTGAATGTAATTCACAATTTTCCAATGGTAAGATTGTAATATTCACAAAATAGTTATGAATTATTTTTGTTGAATAATTTACAACAAGTGTTGTTGTAAATCTTGGAGATTTCCATGGAATAATGCAATCTCATGAGATCTTATGAGATTACATGAGATTTCCACCAAATCCCATATTATGGAAGGAGGCAATCTTCATCCCATAAATCACCATGCTTGATTGATTTAATTTAGGATTAAATTATATTGATTTATCAATACATATTTAATCTAAATTAAATTAATTGTTGTTGGTTTTTACCAACAAAATCTTAGCCGTTAAAAGAAACACAAATCAGTGAGCCATTGGATTTTTGTTGCCCATGGATTGAGATCCATGGATTCCAAAATATTATAAATAGAAGGGCACCCCTTTGCTCTTCTTTACACACAAAAAGAGAACATAAGTCTCTCTCTTTCTCTTCCTCTCTCTACACGCTACTCTCTCTCTTCCTCTCATATGGTTGTCCACCATGGATGCCCTAGAGGGAGTCTCCATCGCCGCAGTGTCGTCGTTATACTGCCCGATCGTTATCTCGTGGATCTCTGTCTCCTTCGGTGTGCCTCGCTCATGACGAAGATGTCGGATCTCGTGTGTCGAGATCAGGAGATCCGCCGCTTGGATCATTAACATGGATTGCGAGAAGCACGTGTTTCATCAACACGCTCGCAAGCGTCTCCTCCGTTGGATCGGACTTGAGACAGGAGGTCTCTTCGTTTAGAGACTCGATCGCAACCACGCTTCAAGAGGTAACCCTATTACTTGTTTGTGGTTTAGACGAAACGATCCGAGAAGTGTTCTTGGATCATGTGGTTTCGTCACATAAAAATATTTTAATTTCTGCTGCATAGAACAACTAGTGCGACTAGTCGTTCCTCATCGTATTTGATATGACGCTCACGCTTCCGTGATACGCTTGAGGATTATCCCATATCCTTCAGTAGGATCTGGATAAGACATGCTAACCCAATAGAATTTTGGGAGGCTGAAGAGCACGAACCTAAGCATAGCAACTTGCATAATCAATAAGAAATCTGATGCATGGTTCTGTGAGATACAAAAATATACGCCTTTCAGAGATTACCAAAAAATAAGATCACAAAAGGTGGTAATGCAACAAGGATTCTAAGACCTTCCTTGTAGCTAGATCCATATCTAACCACATGCATTCTCTCTGATAATAACACTGACAAGACTAGATGTAACCATCAAAATCTAGTATCACCTTTCTAGTATAAAGGGATAATATTCCAAAAAAACTTCAGCAATAAAGATGTTCTAGGAGATAGATGTTGCAGACCTCTTAAAAGTACATTAATTTTTCTTAACCTCCTCTTCATCGGACACTTGAATGAATTCCTCACATAGGCAAGAACATAGATATACTCAAACATATTAAAAGAGCATTGAACATAGCTCTCAACTACCTCCATGAAAGGAGAAAGGATCCTCCTAAATTGATCTTCTACAACGGCGTGTTCTCTAACTCAAATTCATAAAAATCAAGTATGCATCATCATCATTTGATAGAGTCCGAAGATCCATCCTCATTTGAACCTCTAAGGGAAAGATCCGTCCTTGAAATTCATTCATGGCTCTCCTCCAAAGGATGAGCAACAGGAAACTGTAATAGAGCAGAGGAGTAGTGTAAGTGACTAATGCACACATATATTGACACACTCACACACACACATACCAACACACATGGGACTGTGCTTGAATTAGGTTGCTATAGACAATAAATCAAATTGATAGTGAATCATATAGTGCATGTGTCTCAATCAAATTCTTGCATCTAACACCATATAAGAAAGGTGTCATTCTTACATCTAATACAACCATATATGAAGATGAAAATAATCCAATCATTCTCACATCTAACATAACCAGATAGTGAATACCGTATAAGAAAGAAAATCAATCATGTAGTGAATCTAACACCAAATGAAATTAATCCAACCATTCTTGCATCTAATACAATCATAAAGTGAAGTTGCATCTAACACAACCATATATGAAGAAGAAAGTCATCATTCTTGCATCTAACACATGTAGAGTCTCAATCATACATATAACACAAGATTAACATTTAGGAAAAAATGATTAGATATCGTAAGTTACAAGATTCGTCTCAAAGTAGATTGGTAAGAGTCCGGAGAAGAAGAGAGAGCGTGACCGAAGTGGATGATGGAGGTGACTTCTCGAGAGGGTGGAGGGCTGACGACCAGTGAGCGTGGGTGCATTGAGGTTGGGGATTTGGGTGGGAGGAATAAGGAGAATGAGGAGGAAAGGCGATCGCCCGATACTATAAGCTCGTTGGAGACGGTCGCACAACCGTCCTCTAAGGAAATGATCAAGGACGGTCTACTTAAGACCGCCCCTTCTGAGCTCCGGAATTACAAAAAATTGCATCAATAAAAAAATTATGCAACGGGTGTAAACAAACTGTCCCATTTACGCAAACGTAGGTGACGGTCGCGACTGTACCCTCCGTTTGAACCGATGGAGACGTTCACAGAGAGCGGGAGGAGACGGTCCTACCGTCCCAAGTACACCTTCGGACGGAAGGTCGTGTGACCGTCACCTCTACTATCGGTAGGAATGGTCATTTACTGGACCGTCTCCTATAAAATAGGTGAATAGGGACGGTTGCTTTTGAACGTCTCCCGTGGTCATCAAGGGGGACGGGCATTGTGCAATTGTCCCCGTTCGTATTACAGGGGACAGTCGCTAAAAACCGCCCCCTGCCACCGTCCCCAAAGACGGATTTGTTTGCGGTGCCTGTAGATATCCGCAAAAACCTGACACGGCCTGACTTCCAAAGGCTTACTAATCTAAGCCAACGACAACAACATATACCAGTGATAAGTACCCACTTATCGTGAGATCCTCTACGGAGCACAAGTCGGAACTTTCCTGATGCGATGGTGCGAGTTAAGCAGTGGGATTGGAATTGATGTGTGATGGTGGCTCGATGTCGTTCATGGAGTCGAGTCCGCAATTGGTTTACCTAGAATTGAGGTACGCACTACTATTGATAGTGGGTTTTAATTGCAATGGTTGTTTTTTTTAAGAATTAATTGCGATGATTGTTGATATTGCAATTAGCTTAACTCAAATATTGTGCAATGTCTTGAGTACATCCGCAGGTGCCACAAAGTCTGAGGTGGTTGTGCCAATACCTCAATCCCTTCTTCCATTACTGCGAACTCCCGAGTGATGGTGCCAGTGCTACGAATCCTTTCTGATATCTCTTCTTTCTCACACCTTCAATACTCTCATCCAGTAATTATGTGATTACAAAAGCATAGTTTTGTCCAATTAATGATGACCGTGATAATTTCACGTTGGTTCGAACAATGCAGCTAACAATTAGTTACAACGGATTTGGTAGTCCTTACAAAAAATTTCACCATAATGACCATCATGATTGCTACTAATCTTCAGCAAATTTGACGATTTGATCATGGACATGGTATATAACAAGCAAAGTTCACATATACGCAATCATAATTGTATGATGACGAGTTGACACCTTTAAAAAAATCATGATGGCATTTACATATTAGTTAATTAAACGAAGTACAACAATGATTTCAAATAAATGAAAATAGTTCAAATAATTCCATGGATATCCATAGGCACCTGTGATCGATCCACATAATACACGTATTCATCAGAACCGGATACCCTGGGTTAGGTCAACCCGTGTCCCGATAATGACAAGTTGAGGTGGGTCATGAACAAACAGTTCGGATACCCGCCCCACGAATACCCTTAGCTGCATGTAGAGGAGTCGACCTGACTAAGGATGACAAAACATAACAAAAACCTAGCATATGCATGGAGTTGAGAGATTGGATATAATAGGAAATAGTTAAAAGAGTTTTTATCACTTGTGTCCCTCTGAGATATCGCAATATCAGTTATGCCCATATCTTTTTAGTAATATCAGTTGTGCCCCTCACTTCTTTCGCCGTTATCACTTGTGCCCTTCCATCAGATTGACCGTCAATGAGTCGACTTAGCCATGGTTTCTTCAAACCTTGGTGCAGTTAAGAGGGGTATTATTGTCCAGACCTCTTTATCTTCTTCCTCATCCATTTGTTCTTCTTCCTTTCTCCTCATAATTTCTCTCTCTTAGTGACACCTTCATGCATCCATCGAATCTCTAAAATTTTTGCATTTTCACGGATATATCACTCATTACGGATCAAACAGTGAATTTTAGAGATTGTTTATCTTTTATCTTGTTATAACTTACTGTATTTATTGGTTAATAATGTAAACTTGGATGAAAGTATTTATACCCCGTATTCTAAGCTAATACAACTCTATATTAATGCCTACTTAATTTTAGAAATTAGTTTTCCTAATGAACTCAAAATTTGTATCACAGGAGGAGGTGCAAGAATTACCACATTCGCCACGACAAGAAAGGAACGGTTGAGAACTGGGTGGAGAACATGCCTGGACTTCCAGACAACATCAACTGTGGCGGAGACGGCCATTTCTGGATCGGACTACCAACTGTGAGGCACGGGGGCGACCTGGGCAGGGATGGGGGGGAGAGTGGGGAGGAGGCAGGGGAGGCGGCGGGGGTAGTGGCTGCGGGAGGGCGGAGGGGGAGGGGCTGCGAGGGCCGGAGGGGGGAGCTGCGGGAGGCACGGGGGACGAGAGGAGGGGGTGCCGGGGCGGAGGGGGGAGGTACGGGGGGCAGTGCGGGGGCCGGATGGGAGGTGCGGCAGGCGGAGGGCAATTGGGGGAGGGGGTGCGGGGGCGGAGGGGAGACCTGGGGCAAGGGCGTCGGGGCGGGTCGGCGGGGCAGGGGAGGCACAGGGTTGCGGGGGCCTGGGGGCGCAGCAAGGGCAGGGGGAAGAGGCTGGGGCAGGGAGATGAGGAAGATGAAGAGGAGGGAGGAGGAAGATGAACAATGGTGGACTTTTTGATTCATTTGTTTTCATTTAATTCCTGATGTGTCCCTAAAGATAACGTCCGTTTGTGTTTGGAATGGACGGAAAATAACCCGAGGGGTACAAGTGATATATTTGCAAGAAGTGAGGGGCACAACTGATATTACCAAAAAGATAAGGGCATAACTGATATTACGATCTTGGAGGGGCACAAGTGATAAAAACGCTAGTTAAAATGTCGAAAATACAAAGTAAAGGCGTGGTTGATGTACAATGCCCACTTGATTGGGCTTAATATACTGAAAGAAGAGCGAGTTTTGATGATGCTACATTTCAAAAACAAGTAGCCTAATTGAAAATCAAGGCATAGATGGGCACTTTTCCGCAATTACACTTTTTATGTAATAGTATTTTATTTAATATATATAAGTCAAGTTAATAAGAATTCATTTTTTTGCATAAACAACGGGTTTTTAGTACAGAAAATAACTCCTATTTAAACCACCTAACTTTCTGGGTGAACCACAGACGCGTAAATACCAATTTAAACATCAGATTCGAACCAGATGGGAGCGCATTAATAAAATCAGATGTATAAAGGAAAAAAAGTTAACGTCTGTGCACAGCAATCTTGTAGACATCGTCAAAGAGTAAACTATATATTCCACACTCTTCCTCCAAGGGCTGGAGGTAAGAATTCAAACAAAAAACATCAGCATCATCATTATATAAGGAGCCAACTTCCTTGGGCAGTCCAGTCCGTAAACTTAACAAAAGAATGGGATATCATTGGGAAGCCAATACAGTATAGAGGGCAGGAAGTGTGAGCATGGACATGCCCTGAAAGGATCATCCGCTTCAGCTCACCGCTTAGCTTTCTCGTTCGCTATATATATAATGTCCGTCTTGTATTAATATCAGAGCTTCTATTTTCTTCTCCACCTGCTTTACAGAAACATCTCTACACTACAAGAATAAGACGAGGAAGACGGGAAAAAAAGAATTCAAACTTCGACGATGTCCTGTTCTCTTCTAATCTGAGATTATTTGCTCGCGCACCTAAAGAATATCCTTGCATCCTGTAATAAGAGAGCAAATGTTACCTATACAAACATGAAAGAAGAGAACCATACAAAATTAGAATTTAGGAGCAAAATGGAGCGCTAATGCTTCTGGGTTTAGAGAGATTCTGATCAAGAGAAGAAGCATTTTTCGAATCGTTATCCAGCCTACAAGGATGTTATGGTAATATTGGGTATCCATCATATCATTTAAAATGCAGAATTGCACCGTTGGTCTCAATTTAAACCGAAAATCACTAACTTTAGGGCTTGTTTGGTTACCAGGTTACCTCAGGGTAACCGGGTCAGAATTCCATCAAAAACCAATGTGAAATCTAATCACATTTCTCATTCCAACCCTCCTAACCATTCAAGCATCTACTATTCACAAGAGGTTACTCCAAGCCAGTTACCAAACGGGCCCCAAGGTTTTCAAAAAGCATAACTGACGTACCTATGTGATCAAAATTATATGGGCAGAAGTGGTTGCTTCTCTTCAGATACCCTGTGGCTGGCCTGTAAAGGAAATGGTACATTCAGCATTCTCATGTAGAAAACATAAAGCTAGCCTAGAAACTTCAGTTAGAAATGCTTCTTACATCTTCATTTGCTCCTGCAGTCATATTGATGAAGGCCACCTCCTTAGCCCTGGAAGTAGACATACAAAGAAACGCCAGCCCAATAAGTGTGTGAACAATCATTATCCAAAGGACACACCAAGAAAACTAGTTCGAAGAAATGATATTTCCAACGAAAGGAAACTCAAATATGGTGTGGTATGTGCATATAGTGGTGTTTGCTGTATTGCTTAAGTCAAAAAGATACCAAATAAAAAGACAATGATAACAAAAAAAAAATAACCAACAAATTACCAGGACAAATGCTGCAAAAAAAAACATGGCAAAGTTTTGTTTCTAAATGAGCAAATGTGTAAATGGACAAACTGTGCTATCAAATACATCCCACCCATGGTCTCGATAGAGGAATCAATAAAACATCAAGGTTCTCCCAACTGTAGACCACATTATAATTTATTCTCCAAAAGCACAGGCAAGCAGTGAAAATGGGCAAATCTGTTTATCAATTGGTACAAGAACCACCCATTTTAAACTGGTCTTTACCCCATTAGTTCACTTCCAGCAATAAAGCAGATGGTTTGCAAAAGATGCGGGCTGAAGGCATAACCGATTTATCAGTAGCAATTACTAGAGGCAACCCTGTATATATGCACAAACCTGCGATTTTGAGAATCCAGCAAGTCTAGGGTCCCATTTGGTCCATCATCCCTGACCTTTGAAAGGGGAGAAAAGAACTGCTCATGGGAAAAAAAGAGAGGATAAGCATTGGATATCGACCTTTTCCCAGTAAAATCATTTACGAAACGAGAACGACTCCTCACCTGGTGCATAGAGATGAAGACAACTGAGATGCCCAAAATGAAGTTCATCGTCAGTGTATGCCCAAATAACACGGCAGAAGCAATGCCGGTGAAAATTGTAGCAACGGTTGAAGAGTACTTCTTCAAAATTGTGTCTGCATGCAATGAGTTACTTTATTCAGGCCATGCTTATTTATCAAAAGTGTGAGTCTTCCTGGAGGACCACAGGGCTTACTGATGTTCAGCCCATTGAAAAAAAAGGTTCAGGGTTATCAGTGATTTCTCAGTTCTGTAATTCCATCGCATCCAATTCATTAGAAATTCAATATATTTATGGCTAGAGGATAAACGGACTGAATCTGAACTTACTCTAAGCTTGTTCATATTATTGAACCAAACCTACCAAGGTAGATTCATTTATATTAAATTCAGCGTAGGCACAATATGCGTCTGTGTACGGAGAGTAGAGAAACAATATTTGCAATATGCAAGAGTTAAGTTGAATTCCATGAGCACAGGATGACATCTCATTGTCCCTATCACAGCTCCTCCCAAGTTCCCAACATGCTCAATAATCAAACAGTTTGTAGTTTACACCACACCTACAACAATCATGAATTGTCTGTGCCTGTTCATCTGAAACTTTATATCAATTCAATTCGAAGATCGACCAAATTTGAATATTGCTTTTTTTAGGAGAAAACTTGAATATTACTTTATATCTGACTGGATAAATGAATGGGGGAGCTGAACAAGCAGGTTATTATATCCATCTGGACTCCAAGCTAAGTCATGTGTTACTGTTACAGAGCTGTAATAAATTTCCCAGCTACATTTATAATTTCTTAGATTTATTTATCTGAACTGCTTCATTCTCTCCATAGATATGCCTCCCTCAATAGAAAAACATTGAAATTAGGAATTAGGGAATCATAAGTTACGGCACCTGCATATTTGAAGAAAAATGAAGAAAGGATGCCCTGTGCAGCATTGTTGCATATTAGGAACATTGTTGCCTTGGAGTGTCCTTCGAGGATGTTGAAATTATTAGGCCCTGCCAAGAAACGAATGATATATAAGATCGGCCTGAAAAAGCTAGTGACAAGGGATAGGAAAGTATCCAGATTGCAAAAAAATATATTGGCTGCATGAGAAAAACACAAACAATAACTTTAAAAAAAGTATGACAAAAAAATGCAATGGTGATGTTATCTATTCAGTCTCGTGCTAAAGCCTATGGATATGTCAAATGTTCTGCTATAATTAAACAGCAACATAATTAGATCTATTGAGAATGTAACCATAGTTATTCTTTGTATCCCCATTACACTTCTGCACTTTTCTCTGGCTCTCTAGGGTTTCTAGGGTTTTGTCCTATATAAGGACCCCTAGACCTATGGAATAAACATTAACTTACAACCTCCCCACATGGTATCAGAGCAGCGGTCCTAGACCAGTGTTCTGACCTAATCCCCGCCGCCACCGCCTGCCCTTTCCTCCCCTACACTCCCTTGCACCCCCCCCCCCCTGCGCCTCCCTACGCTTCATGCGACGCCCTAGCGCCGCCCCCTGCGCCTCACACAATGCTTCCCTAGCGCTGCCTCGAGGCCCGCCACATCCCCAGCGCCGCCAGCGGCCTCCTCCGCGCCGCTTGTGGCCTTCGCAGGTCCCAACGGCCTCACTGCACCGCACGCGACGCTGACCTAGTGCAGCCCCGAGGCTCGTCGCCCCCCCAGTGCCGCCAGCGGTCTCCTCTGCACCGCCCGCGGTCTCTACGAGTCCCAGCGACCTCCCCGTGCCGCCCTGTCTACGGCCTAACAGCCTCTTGTGGTCTCCACTGTCTATTCATGATGTACTACTAGATTCCCATGCTACCTAAGGCTACAGACACTTTCTAGGTCACTTCTTCTTGATTTGTGAGCCACCATGGCATCCGCATCTGCATCTTCAGACACCAAGTCCATGTACCCTACCTCCTCTATGATGGTACAGGGCACTTCTATCAAACTTAAGGGTTCGGAGAACTATGTTCTATGGTCCTGTTCCTTCTGAGTTTTTATTAGTGGCCAGCACAAGATCTATGTTCTCACTACTGGTCCGTCCAAGGAGACGGAGACCAACTACGACACCTGGTATGTCGACAACTGCCAAGTAATTACATGGATGACTAACAGTGTTGATCCAAATATAGCCTCTAACCTGCTCTACAAATCCACTGCCAAGGAGATGTGGGACAGTCTTTAGAAGACTTACTCCCAGAAGACGACCAAGTCTAGGCTCTCCGATATCTACACTCGGATATGTTCTGCAAATAAGGAGATACATCATTGATTGAATACTATCGCCTCCTCACAGGGATGTTCGAGGAACTCCTTATATTTCAACATGCTTGTTGTGATAAACAGATAGGAGAACGTGCAGAATGGAAGGTATATCGATTTCTCTCAGAGCTACACCCACGGTACAAGCCCGTGAAGGATCCATTTCTGACAGTTGTTGCTCTACCCTCTCTTGAGACTATCTTTAGCAAACTCCAGGAGCTAGAGTATCCAAACCCCCCTCCGTCTACAGAGACTACCGCACACTTTGCAGGAGGACGCTCGACCTACCAGGGGAGACGTGGCCGTGCTTTTGGTCGTAGTCATGGACATGAGCATGGACGAGGACGTGACTTAGGTCGCGGCCGTGGACGTGATTCTACTACTGCCCGCTACCCAGCGTGCTCCCATTACGGACGATGGAATCATCCATCAGAACGATGCTAGGCGAAATTTGGCATGCCTCCTAATGCCAACAACGCCTATGAGATTGTTTCTTCCGATGGCGCCTATGATATTATGGACGCCTCTCATGTCCAGTCTTCCACAGACAATGCTATCTCCTTTACTGCAGCAGAGTATGCTCGCCTTTGCCAAGTGCTACAGAACTCTGCCACTGATACTCCTGCTTCTGGCCCTACTGCTAGTCTGGCTGCCACAACAGGTACAATTGCCAGCTCTACCTCTACCTCTACTCTCGCATGGATAATCGACTCGGGAGCGTCCACTCATCTTACAGGAGAAGGTAGTCTTCTCACCTCCTCACGGCCATCCCCCGTTATAATGATGCTCATTCCCCTATTACCAGTGTGGGAACCGTGGATTTTTCCTCCAAACTTCGGCTAATTGATGTCTACCGTGCTCCTGACTTTCCTCTCAGTCTTCTGTCTGTTCATAAGCTATGCACGGAACTTAACTGTCGAGTGATATTTGATGGCTTTTGTTGTTACTTTCAGGACATCCGAATGAGACAGATTTTTGGTGGGGGACATGAGAAGAATGTCCTATATTATCTTGATATTCCTTCCGACTATGGTTTCGCTGGCGCAACTTCCATCTTTGTTGACCCTCTTCTCTAGCATCTTCGTCTCGGTCATCCGTCTGCAAAAGTTCTCTCCTTAATGTTCCCTGAACTATCTATACTCAAGCCCTTTGAGTGCGAGGCATGTCAGTTCGGGAAACATCATCGAGCTTCCTTTCTTGCTCGTACTGAGCCTCGTCATGAAGTTTCTTTCTCTTTAGTTCATTGTGACATTTGGGGACCCTCTCGGTTCGAACCATAAGTGGGCATAAGTATTTTGTTGTTTTCGTTGATGATTATAGCAGGTCATCATGGGTCTATCTTTTAAAAGAACGTTCCGAGATCAATAAAATTGTCAAAAATTTCTTCCACTATGTCAAAAAAAAATTTCCTCTAATATACAGACTTTCCGTTCTGATAATGCCTTGGAATTTACTCAACATGACCTTGCAGATTTCTTTGCTTCCCAAGAGACCATACATCAGACCTCTTGTCCATATACATCTCAACAAAATGGGATAGTCGAATGCAAGCTACGACATCTCCTAAACATTGCCCGCTCCCTTCTCACTCAGATGAAGGTTCCCAAGAATTACTGGGGTGGCGCTGTTTTAACCGTAGTTCATCTTATCAACAGAGTTCCTTCTCTCAATCTAAAGGGGTTAACACCCTTCTCTATACTTCACCCGAATGAATCACCTTTTCCCCTGTCTCTACGAATTTTTGGGTGTGTCAATTGTTCATAATTTTCACACTCCGGACAAACTTTCCCCTCATGCCATCAAATGTGTCTTCCTTGGTTATTCTCATACTCAAAAGGGTTACAGATGTTATGACCCCGTTGGACATCGTTATTATATCTATGCAGATGTAACCTTTTTTTAGCAGACCAGCTTCTTCACGCAACCTGTCACCGATATCCCTCTGGATCTTCCTCCACCAACTGTTTATAAACGTCGTCAACAACCTTCACCACCAGACGTCCCTTTGCCCATCCCTATTTTTCAGCTTGATGTGAAAAATGCCTTTTTTATATGGCGATGTTGATGAGGAAGTCTACATGATGCAGCCTCCAGGTTATGAAGTCGAGGGGGAGAGTGTATGCCGACTTCACAAGGCCATTTATGGTCTAAAATAAGCCCAAGGGTATGGTTCGAGAGACTTACCACTGAAATCAGCACTCTTGGCTTCCAGAGAACAGCCTCGGACTATTCTGTGTTTGTCAGAAGACGAACAACCGGTACGGTCATTCTTGCAGTCTATGTGGATGATATGGTGGTCACAAGCATGGCCTCAAATTTCAGCGAAATTCAGTCGAATTTCTGTCGAATATCGATATCCAGTCGAAATCGAAATTCGACCGAAATGACCGAAATATGGGGGTCCTAGTACAAAAAATGACTGAAATGACCGAAATTTCGGTCGAAATTCCATCGAAATTCCATCGAAATTCTATTTTGGTCGATACCGAAATGGTGACTGAAACCGACATTTAAGGCCTTGGTCACAAGGGATGATGACAACGGCATACTAGAGACCAAGGCCTTCCCGCAGAAGGTGTTTGTTACCAAAGACCTTGGTACTCTTCGATACTTCTTGGGCATAGAAGTACTACGCACTACAGAGAGTCTTCATATCTCACAGAGGAAATATTTTCTAGACATTCTTACTGAAGCAGGATTACTTGGATGCAAACCTGCTGGTATTCCGGCAGATCCTAAGAAACATGTCACGTCACATGATCCTGTCTTTGAAGATGCTACTCGATACAGAAGTTTAGTTGGCAAACTTCTTATCTAACTGTCACTAGACCAGATATCTCTTATGCAGTGAGCAGGGCTAGCCAACATATGGAGCAACCTAGGTAAAGTCACTGGAAGGATGCTCTTCAGATTCTAAGATACTTGAAGGAATCACCAGGATGTGGCCTCTTCTACGGGGCACATGGATACACAGATGTCATTGTCTATGCCGATGCCGACTATGCGACCTCACCAGAGGATCGACGCTCCACCACAGAGTATGCTATGTTCGTTGGAGGAAATCTTGTTACTTGGAGGAGCAATAAGCAAACTGTTGTGTCCAGATCCAGTGCTGAAGCAGAATACCGGGCAATGGCTCAAACTACATGTGAGATCACATGGTTACTTACCTTCCTGCAAGAACTCGGAATTGCTATTACCACTCCTATTCCGTTATATTGTGATAACAAATCTGCTACGTACAATGCCATGAATCCAGTGTTCCATGAGCGAACCAAGCATATCGAGGTTGACTGCCACGTCGTTCGTGATGCTGTTAAAAGTGGAAGAATTATTACTCCTCATATTGGTACTGATCTTCAACTTGCTGACGTATTCACAAAAGCCTTACCGAAGAAGCGACTTTCATGGATTATTTTCAAGTTGGGCATGCTTGATAAGTATGCTCCAACTTGAGGGGGAGTGTTGAGAATGTAACCGTAGTTATTTTTTGTATCCCCATTAAGGGCACTTCTGTATTTTTCTCTGTATGGCTCTCTAGGGTTTCTAGGGTTTTGTCCTATATAAGGACCCCTAGACCTATGGAATAAACATGAACTTACAGCCTCCCCACAAGATCAAAAGCAAAACCAAAATATATAGTTATAAGCTCAGATGACGACTATAAAGATAGCAAAGAAAAATCTTTGTTCATTCTACTGTTAGTGGTTAAGCCATCGACAAACCAGAATAAGCAGATTTTTTTCCTATGTTTAGCATATGAAATTCATTCGTGGAGAGACATTAGTCGCAATGTGACAATTCCGATAAACCAAACAAATTCTCTAGGACAGCTGATAATATATTTAGGAAAATCAGGATGGAAAAATTGAATGACTAGGATTAGGAAATACGGCATCCTTTTCTTATATAGGACGAAAAGAGAAAATGCCAAATTACAGGTATGCCCATAGGGTTTTCATGAAACGGGAAGAATGCAAAAGCCTTAATAAATATATGACTTGTAAAAATATAGACCAAGAAGGTAAATCGGATATAGCATGCATATCATGGAACAACCAGCCATGTTCCACATCTATCATTATGTGTTGAACACTGTTGTAAGCTAGATCCACACATGGATAGTTTTATACACTGGTCACCATCCGAATGGCTAAATGGATACCAACTACAGAAAAAAGTAACTTTTCTATATTTTTTAAAATTCAAAGAGTTCCAAGATACAGATTAAAAGGTGTTACCCAAAATATATGATTAGACATACACATCTTTTTCACATCAAGTAGTGCAATAGATTTAGGGTGTGACCCACATCAAGATCACACCCATTTCTCTCTCAAAAAAATGTAGTGGAATAGAATGGACTAGTACCATTACAATTAGGGATGCAAACGGACGGATACGGATACGGATACGGACATAGGTATTACCATATCCTTATCCGTTTCAAAATATGGATACGGATACGGATACGGATATCATACGGATATCAAAAATTGAATACCGTATCCTTAAATACGGATACGGATTCGGAATCGGATAATCATGATTCGGATACGGATATTTAAGAAACGGATACGGATTATCCTATAAATATTAAGTGCTTCCTCATACTTTTAATTAGAAATGATGTCTTTACGAACTTGTAATTGATGGAGACTAACCCTAAATTCAATAAACTTACAATGTTACATAATAAATGAGAAAATAAATAAAAACATTGGATGAAATAAATTGAAGAGCATACAATAAAATTGTATGATGGCATACCTCTGTTTTCCTTCATTTCAAATATTTTCAAAATATAGGTAATACTATAACATTGTAACCAACTAATAAGATAAAGGTGATATGGTATATTTCATGAAATGACATTATGATAAATTATAAAAGTTTATTATTTTTTTTGACATTTCATAATGAGGCACAATTTCGTATCAGAGCTACATTGAGGCATGCAAAACATTTGTGAAGCTGGAATATTACTGAAAATATGGATAATACGGATATCCGTATCCGTATCCGTGAAAAATATATACATCCGTATCCGTATCCGTATCCATATCCGGAAAAATTATATAATGATATCCGTATCCGAATCTGTATCCGCAAAAAAATTAAAACTAGTATCCGTATCCGTATCCGCTAAAATCCAAAAATGTATATCTGTATCCGCTTAAAAGCGGATACGGTAGCGGACGGATACGGATATATCCGTATCCGGTTGCATCCCTAATTACAATTCATGTTAAATAAAAACACTCAAGTTTATAAAACAATAAATCTGGAAACCATTAATAGTATGAAAGGACATTTTATATCCATTAGCTTTATAATTTGATGTTGTACAACTTGGGGCAATGTAAATGAGCAAAAAACTCAAATAATTCTAGCTTAAAAAAAGGAATCTTCTTTACTTTTCCGGTGCAACCACAAATTGAAGTACTTATTCTCGAACTTTTCTGAGATAACCATTTGACATTACATATAAAACTACATCACCAGTCTCACCTTTGAATATGGCCATTCCAATTATCCCAAGAAAGTTGAATATAGCACCGTAACCATACAGAAATAAGTTCTGTAAAACATAAAAAGATAATTCAACATCATATAGTTGCAGGTCCTGTAGAATCGTATAACTTAACGAAGCATAAAATATTAATTTCTGACCATTTAAGCCATAAATAAAAGGGATTTTTACCTGGCAGACCCTAGAAACTTTTTAAAATACCTCTACGACTTTTTGCACAACGTAATTACCCCCATCGACCCTACAAATTACCCCAAAAACCTCCACGGGTTTCAAACAGATTACCCGGAGAGTTCATGGGTTAAGAGTTGGCCAATTTACAGGGTCGAGAGGGGGAATTAGGTTGTTTCAAAAATCGTGGAGGCAATTGGCATAGTTTCTAGGGTCTGCCGGGTAAAAATCCCTAAATAAAATTCTAATGGCTAGCCATTGTTTTCTAAATATGTTTTTTCTTCAAAATCATGATTTCTGAGCGTGGAATTAACAAAGTAACGAGTGGCTATGGAAGCATAATAAACAGCACATGAAAATGTGATAATTATAAGTTGGAACCAGCAAGTGTGAGCCTCTATGAGAGAGGAAATACGGATTGCTGCACTATGTGATAGACTTGGGAGCGAGAACTCCTTGATAGAATTCGTTTGCTACACACTTACATTTTGTGTGTGTGTGTTTCTTGTACCAAGAATTAAAAGACATGTTCAATAAATCAATTTATATATGTATATTTATCCCATATCAACATTCATTTACTTTTTAATTTATATTTGTATTCGTGTGTATCAAATTATAGAATATGATAGCTCACATTCACATTCGTCAGAATGTAAATTTTGAGTAATCCATATTCATACCCATATTAGGAAGACTTAAACGAGGATATCCATATCCTCGATAAAAAGAACACAAGTTCGAACAAATACAGATATTGTTGTAAAAATCCCCCGACTGATCCGACTAGGGTCCGACTAGTCTAGTCGGTGGGGTGGCCGACCGAGTACTGACTAATTCCGACTAAGGCCAACTAATCGATCGATTTTTGCTTGGAAATATCATTTATTTTTAATTTTTTAAAGCAAACTTATTCTAATATGCTTAATGTCTTATTTAAATTCAATTTCTTCTTTTGTTTCTGTTGGAGCATAAGTTGTATGCGTCATGTATGAGGGAGATGGGTATATGAGGGAGATGGCTAAATGGATCCCTCTAGGATCCATTTACCCCATCCAACAGTTTAGTCCCACATCTACTAGTGGTGGGACTTGGAGGCTCTGAGGAGGCTATATAAGGAGCCCCAGACCTCCTGTATCAGATGAGAAAGTCAATAGACAAACAAGGTCATTTGAGGCCTTCTCCCGTGGTTTCATCCCGCTCCTCACGGAGTAGGGTTCCACGTAAAATCCCGTTGTTCTTATTGTTCTTTATTCCTTTCCATGTTTCGCTTCCACTTCCTTTTTCTAACATGGTATCAGAGCGGGTTCGATTCTCGAGGTTTTTTTTCATGTTTATTTTCGAGATTCGATTGATTTTTTAAAAGATCCAATTATTGCTCAAAGATTAGTTTTATGGAGTAGTTTGTTCAAGATCAAGATCAGATTGGGTTCTAGGGTTTCAAAAACCTAAATTTGAAGTTCCTAATCAGAAGTTCTATGCTCCAGATCTGACCGTGTTTCCAGAAATTCAAAGGCCTCCAGATTTGCATCAAGGTTCATTCTGGAACCCTAGAAATACTGCCCAACGGCGATGGCATCTCCATGCGGCATCCTCCTCTCCAACAGGTGTGCCATCCCCCTGCAGGTCTCCAATAGGTCTACCACTCTGTGCGATGATCCCCTGCCGCAGATGATCCCCAGCAGCCTCTGCTCGTGGGAATGAGTTCCCAGGCGGGGAACCCTAGAGGCAGGGAACCCTATACTCCCCGCGCTCAGTGCCTCCAAGCGATTCAGCCTGATGGGGCTTCGAAGTTCTTCATCTCCCCAGGTGGTTTCTCTCACGAAGCCCTCTGATAGGGCTCCTCAGGCGACATCCACATTATTGTAGCGGGCCCAGGTGCAAAGGCGGAGACCCCCATCGCTCGTCTTCTCCAGTTACGACCCATATCATTACAGGCGAAGCTGGCGGCGCGCCTCTCCTTCCAGGTTGATGCTGGAGCCCTCCCCGAACTCTTCTCTCTCACGCAGGTGGCGCGAGAGCACCATCAGCGGCGAACCCGCATCTCTTCCTCGCGCGAATAAACCCAGGCGATTCCAGTTCACCGCCAGGCGGTTGATTAGGCAGTGCACTAAGCCCAGGCGGCAAGCCCCCAAGCTTCGACGGCGCCTCCTTGCGCGCAAAGGCGCAGGCAACTCGCGCAGCCCCAAGCCCAGACCTACTGCGGTCGCCCCCGACCCTGCGTCGTCGTCCTCTGCTCGTTCTCCCGCAGCCATGGCACCGCCCCTCCCGCTTCTCCTATTGGCAGCGCGCGACATGCAGTACCCTCATCGAGGATGGCATTTGGCGATACGAAAGAAAAAAAGGGTTCCACTTTTAGGAACCCTAAACAAGAGGTAGTGGGCCTGATTTAGAGAAAAAAATGTGCTGGTGGGGGTCCATGTGGGCCGAGTATACAAAAAAAAGGGGGCTGAGTTGTTGGATGCCAACCCTTGGGCCAAGAGGTCATTGTTAAAAAAAGGGGGGAGAGGCCGTAAAAAATGAGACAGAGTGGCCTCGAAAAAAAGGAGGGAGGAGGTTTGTTTAAAAAAGAAAGAAAAAAAGGCGTGTACATTAAAAAAAATATGCAAAAGTGAAAAAAAAAGGAATAGGTTGCAAAAGCCGTAAAAAAATGATGAACGACTTTGTGAAAAAAAATTAGGGCTATTAAAAAAATGAAAATAGCCAAAGAAAAAAAATGATGACGTTTGAAAAGCCGGAAAAAAATGAAAGTCGACTATTTGATGTTTTCTTTATCCCCATTATATTGTCTTCTCCCAATTTTGTCGATGTCATTTTCCGACAGGTATGGGAGAAAGGGGCAGTATTATGTAGAGTCACAGGTCTTGTGTTCCAGATTCAGATGCCAGATGCAAATTTCCAGACCAGCCATTCGTTCAGACTCTACAGCAGATTATTCAGACTCGACGATTGTCTTCCGAGTCCTCAGTTTCAGACACGCACAAGGATGCGGTCTTATTTCAGATGAGCACGTGTTTATCATCTTTTGTAGTAGTCCCCATCAGTCTTGTTGTTTCGGCCAGAGTTTTCATGTGAGCCATAGGGACTCCAGAGTAGAGGACCATTCCCTATGCCATGTTGCAAGGGTTTTCATGTGGTTTTATAGGTACTCCAGAGCAGTGTATCATTCTCTGTGCCAGATGGGAGAGACTCAGTTCTCCAACGAGGAGACTTCTGTCAGACTCCATTCTCCAGCGACCGTGGACTCTGACGAGGATTGCACAGCCACGACCCTTATTCAGTTTGGCCCTTTTCAGAGATGGAGCAGTTGTCCACATGTTGTGGCGGGCCAGAGTACTCCGACGAGGAGACCCATTTTCCAGTTGCAGTGACTCTGACAGGCGCAGTTCAGAGCACATGCTCTCCGACGAGACTCACGCTCCTCACCTGCACGGCATGAAAGCAACGTCCTCGACAGCCAAGGTTGCAAAAGTCGGTAGTCGGTACTCGGTCGGTTGGCTCACTGACTAAGGATTAATCGGCAGTCGGACGACTAATCGGATTTAGTCGGGCTTTAATCGGTTTTGAATTTTTAATATTTTAAATATATAAATCATTTTTGTATGTATATTCTTATATATTTACATAGATTTTACATTTTTTATATCATCATAATGAAATAAAAGATGAAATTGAATCTAAATAAGACATTGAGCATATTAGAATAAGTTTGCTTTAAAAAAATGAAAATAAATGGTATCTCCAAGCAAAAATCGATCGACTAGTTGGCCTTAGTCGGAATTGGGCAGTACTCGGTCGGCCACCCCACCGACTAGACTAGTCGGACCTACTAGTCGGGCCAGTCGGGGGATTTCTACAACAATGTCGACAGCAGCAGTTGTGCGCGTTGGGTTGATATTGTTCGTAGTGTCCTGTAGCATTGAGTTGAGTTTCTTTCTGTTTGTCCAAGCTGAGCATTGCATGCTCCAGCTTGAGGGGGAGTGTTGAAGTATAAGTTGTATACGTCATGAGGATCCATTTACCCCATCCAACAGTTTAGTCCCACATCTACCAGTGGTGGGACTTGGAGGCTCTGAGGAGGCTATATAAGGAGCCCCAGACCTCATGAATCAGATGAGAAAGTCAATAGACAAACACGGCTCTTTGAGACCTTTTCCTGTGGTTTCATCTCGATCCTCACCGAGTAGGGTTCCACGTAAAATCCCGTTGTTCTTATTGTTCTTTATTCCTTTTCCATGTTTCGCTTCCGCTTCCTATTTTCTAACAGTTTCATTATGATAATACATAAAATGTACAAATCTATGTAAATATATAAGAATATGCATACAAAAATGATTTATATATTTAAAATAATTAAATATTCAAAACCCATTAAAGCCCGACTAAATCCGACTAGTTGTCCGACTGCCGATTAATCCTTAGTCAGTGACCCAACCGGCCAAGTACCGACTACCGATTTTTGCAACCTTGAATACAGATATGTTTGCATTTATTTACATCCTTGACAACTTGTGTTTCAAACTATTGACTCTCAGTTACGTAACCATACAGAAATAAGTTCTGTAGAACATAAAAAGATAATTCAACATCATATAGTTGCAGGTCCTGTAAAATCGTAGAACTTAACAAAGCATAAAATACTAATTTCTGACCATTTAAGTCATAAATAAAATTATAATGGTTAGCCATTGTTCTCTAAATATGTTTTTTTTTCAAATGAAGTTTTCAGAACATGTCGGAATTAACAAAGTAACGAGTGGGTATTGAAACATAATAAAGAGCACATGAAAATGTGATAACTATAAGTTGCAACTAGCAAGTGTGAGCCTTTGAGAGGAAATATGGATTGCTGCACTATGTGATAAAATTGGGAGCGAGAACTCCTTGATAGAATTTGTTTGCTATACACTTACATTTTGTGTGTGTTTATTGTATGAAGAATTAAAAGACATGTTCTATAAATCAATTTATATATGTATATTTATCCATATCAACATTCATTTACTTTTCGGTTTATATTTGTATTCGTTATAGAATATGATGCTCACATTCACATTCGTCAGAATGTAAAATTTAAGTAATCAATATTCATATCCATATTAGGAAGACGTAAACGAGGATATCCATATCCTTGATAAAAAGAACATGAGTTCGAACAAATACGGATATCCATGCATTTATTTACATCCTTGACAACTTGTGTTTCAAACTATTGGCTCTCAGTTACGTGTTTGAAGGTTGTAATGCTAGGGTCAAACCAGGTTGTGCTTACACAAATGATTAGCTGCCCAGAGACCTAACAGGCATTGATACCAGATATCCTATCTGTATATTTTCAACATTCATATTTGTATTAATATTTGTCAAATTAAAGAAAATGATGCCCACATTCATATTCGTGGATGCAAAATTTGAATAACCCATATTCATACATATTAGAATGACTTAAATGAGGATATACATATCCTCGATAAAACAAATACGAGTTCAAACAAATACGATATGTTTGCATTCATTTGCATCCCTGA